>WNGS01066681.1:8702251-8802897 GCA_020271785.1 Procambarus virginalis | reverse complement strand
ATTTGTACAGGTATGATGAATAAAACAGGTACTTATATATAATGTGTGTATATAGTGTAATAACACCACAAACAGTATTGTTGGAGGAGAAATATTAGTGCGTTTGACCCTGAAGAAGTGAGGGTGGCAGCCACCAGCTGACTGTGTGTGGGGCTACGTCTCTTATTGCTTGAACTCACCGTACAAGTTTAGATGTACAGTTATGGTGAACAAAACATGTAGATACTTATATTTAACATCTGTGTTTAGTGAATAAAAGCAAAACANCTTTCTGCTTGAGTGGAAATCCACTTTGCCAGTCTAAAACCACATGAGGTGAAACTTTATGAATGTTGAAGGAATTTTAGACTGCTTGGAAACCTTTACCATATTCAGCCAAACGCTCAATACAGCAAGGGTTTTTCTGAAAAAGTTCCTAATAGTGCGGTTTTCCTAAACATTTGATTTGCCGTATGTTATAGTGAGAAATGTGCAACTGTGTTGTACAGCTTGTGTAATGTGTACATTCATGCACATGCTTTGAATCACACACTTGTGCATGAACTTACATGTTCACTCTAATTTCAGTATGAAGCAGACCGATCTTGGCTACCAGTGTTTTAAGTAAAATTGAAAATAAAACAAAGCTTAAAATGTGCAAATTGAAAAAATCTAAAAGCTAGCTTGTGAGGTGTAGTGATGGAAGCTAGTTGACTAACTCCTACCCTCATCCTTCCCACATTCCCAGACAGATTCAGTTTAAATTGTTAACATTAGTTTTGACTGCATTAGGCATTTATCATTGTAACTGGAAGATTTTTGTGTTTTCTGTAATCAAATGACTAAGAAATTTTGTTTTATTACAGACAGCCTGAGGAACAAGTGCGCATAAAAATACCATTTGATGTGTGTCTGTCAAAGTTAGCATCTCCAGAGCAAATAGTTGCATTTAGCTCTGCTGTGGAGAAGGAAGTCAGCATGCAAAAAGTTACTCGCCTTCGTACTTTCCCAGATTTCCTAGTCATTCAGGTTGGTATTATATGTTAAAAACATTAGACTATATTTAATTCATTGGCTGTGGCATTTAACTTGTTGATACACAAAAATTCACCTTTACTCTTCCAATATTGGTAAATTTAATAAAACACTGCTAATATACTGTGCCAATATATTGTTTGTCTTGGCAATGCCTATTTGTGAATCATAAATAATGATCCCCTACATATTCAAATGATAAATATGTATCTATTCAAGAGGAAGGGAGTTATCAGGGGAAAGTACCAAGCCATTACAACTAGCACTGTGAAGGGGTCAGGATAAGGATTTGGGATGGACAGGGGAAAAGGAATGATACCCAACCACTTGGACGGCCAGGAATTGAACGCCAACCTATATGGAGCGAGACCGTCACTCTACTGTCCAGCCCAAGAGTGGAGTATCTATTCAAGAGTGAATGTTGACTGTCCACAATAGGTAGCCAGTTGCTTAGGACCATGAAGCTTCTGCAGGGTTACTGGAGGCTATTGGTGAATCATTATGTGAAGGGATGGGGGGGGGGGATTGACCATTTCCCCCCTATTGCATGAAATAGCAAAATTGTTCATATTCTGATGTTGATAAATACCAGCTTCAATTAAACAAGGATATCTTGTATACAGATTTATTTTTGTTGAACCTACCAATTGAAAGAAGTTCTATAGATAATACACACAAATTCACCACATGCTATTTTTGTTAATTAAATTTAGTATTGTAGAGTGGAAAGCATTTTTAAAAGAATATGCATATTAGGTCTGTTTTTCTTTCAGCTAGTGAAATTTGGTATTGGTCAAGATTGGGTGCCATTGAAATATGATGTATCCATTGATATGCCTGAGAGCCTGGACTTGTCTGTACTAAGAGGCTACGGTCTTCAGTCAGGGGAGGAAGAACTACAGAAACATCTGCTCCTCCACCAAAGGGCAAGTTTAACAATGCATTTCTTTCATTAAAATTGTCCTGTTGGCAAAACACCCCTTAATCTTTTTTCTATATTTGCTACTTTGCTGCCCTTTTGATTTTGGTATACTCACTCCTGGCCCTCACAAGTGCCTCTGTATGTGTGTCTGTATCTAGGTCTGTGTAATTTATCCATGCCTTTTTGAATCCTAGGTTTGTTCTTTTCTCATCCACTTCCCTCCCAATAGGTATAAACTGTTACATTGCTACTATACATTTGCATTACTAAGTCAGTTGTCTGTTTTGCTGACTTTCTTTCCAGTTCAGTCTCCCACTGAACATCATGCTGGTAGGCACTAACTCGCCTGTAGTCCCCTCTTATGTATTCTCTTGTACTTCTCAAACTGTTTCTTAAACTGACTCGGCTTTCAATTTTTACAATATAATTAAACATAATGCATTGCTCACTGGCTCCTAGTTCTCCATAAATTCTCTGCATCTTCCTTATTTAAGATAAATACCAGATCTATTAGCTGTGTTTCTCCCTGATCTGCTGCTAAAGTGTTTATCTGCTCTGTCCACTAATCTTGCTCTCCATGTTTCATCTCCTTGATAGGATCCTTCGTTGATTAGGCAATTGTTCCAACACTAAAACCCAGAATACTTGGATTCTTGTTTTTGCTCCATTTGCCACAGTGGCTGCTTTTTACAATATTTACATGGCTTCTTGCATGTTTTATTGTAATGATCATGCTACTCATTGGTATTTCTGTATTTAATAGTGAGCCATAAATAACCCCCTACCAGTTTCATGGTCCCCCATTGTTGTACGTGTGTAATTCTGCTAGTTGGTTACCTCTGAGTGCCAGAGAATTGACATAAGTTGAGCAAAGGTGACATTTACAACAGACATTAAGGCCAGGTAGTCTAACTCAAACTGTTGATGGGAGAAATAGTGTTACAGCAGGATGCAGTAATGTAGGTGTTTGTGTGGTTTGTAATGTTCACAATTAGAGAGAACATAGATTAAATTAAAAATGTAATAAAATTCTCAATGTATTGAACCTTTTCAGGATTAATTTTGTCAAAGGTAGAGAAGATCATGGTATATACTGTATCTGGTTTTGCTAGGTTTTGATTGCATTTAATTTTGTCTTGCCAATTTTTAACACTTTTCACAAATGCCCCAGTTCTTACTTATACAATTTTTCTCCTATATTATAATTGTTAAATTAAATTTTTACATTTTGTACATTTCTGCATGTTTAAATCTTTTATTTAGCAACACAGCTTTAGTCTAATTTGAAGCACTAGAGTATACAGTACAGTACTAAAAATTAATAAAATGTAATTGCTTGTTTTATTTTGAATTTTACTTTTATAGAACCTGAATAGATGCTGGAATTGTACAACAGTTGGCAGAGATGGGCTTTCCTGGGAGGCTTGTAGAAAGGCTGTCCACCTTACTGGTAACAATGGCACTGAAGCTGCAATGAATTGGGTGATGGAACACATGAGCGATCCAGACTTTGCTGAACCACTTGTCATTGAAAACAAACCTTCAAGTAAGTCCTGGGATTTCTTCCTATTGGGAGGGATGCCATCCTGTACATGCTGCTTTACCAGTCTGGTCACTCACAGGGTGAGTGAGTGATCAAAGAATGATGTTATAAATCTTCGATCATTCTTTGAAACATCAAAGAAGATGTAACCTCTAAGTCTGCTATTATGAATAATTATATAATTATATATATATATATATATATATATATATATATATATATATATATATATATATATATATATATATATATAATCCTTTAATGGAGATGAGAGGCATAATATAATATTCAAAGTGTAGTTGAGACATTATTTTTTGAGAGAATGAAGTTTAGGTAATGCTTCTGTACTGTAATTTAAATATAATTTGGGTGCCTGCTTTAAATGTCTTCTGTGATCAATTAATATCCAATCTTGTACAGTACTGGAATTATCAGCCTTTCAGATAGTAAATAAAAACTTGATAATATTTGTTTAATTTTCAGATAATGATAGTTTCACTCCAAATGAAGAAGGCTTGGCAATGTTGATGTCAATGGGCTTCACTCGGGAACAGGCAGCACTTGCCCTTAAAGAGACTAGCAACAGTCTAGAACGTGCTGCTGATTGGATATTTTCTCATCAACATGAATTGGATTCATTGCTGGCAACACAGAGTGGGGCAGCTGCAGTTCCTCCTCCACAGAAGCCCACTTACACAAATGGTTCTCCAAGGTGAGTCTCTTGATACAGTTGGCTTCATTTTTCATTCACAATTGGGGATTTTGGGTAGCCAACTCAATCGTCACTTTCTTGTAAAATTTGTGTGGCTGTCATAAAAACTAAGTAGCTTTTACACAGGATCTTCCTGTTTCAAAGCCATATCATCTTTTATCATTTCTCTCCAGGTATTCTACCCATTTGGTTTCAACTACTGTTTTCTAGTGTTTTGTCAATGACACAGATTTGTAATTTAGAGGGTCCTCTTTGCTACCATTTTTGTAGCTTGGAACAGTTTGCCTTTTTTTTATTATTATTATTATTATTATTATTATTATTATTATACCAATATAATTAAAATATGATGTTTTTAATTAGTGCTTTCAGATATTTTCTTGGTTTGACTTTTGTTAGGGGACAGCTTTAACATGTTAACATTAATGGAAGCAATACCAATTTTCTTGGATCACTGTATCATATGATGGAAGTTAACTTTCCTCTTGATTGGAGTGCGTTATTGTGTCAGCACTGTGCTGTAAATTTTTGGATGCCTTGGTAAATGGCTTTGTGACTTACTTAAGCCGGCATTGTCATTAATTTCCCTCTTTTTTTTATTCCAGATACGAGCTGAGTGCTTTTATAAGCCACATGGGAACATCGATATTTGTGGGCCACTATGTATGTCACATAAAGAAGGACGGTGAGTGGACTATCTTCAATGACAACAAGGTGTCAAAGTCTGTCGATCCTCCCTGGACCTCGGATACATTTACCTCTACAAAAGAGTATCCACATAGTCCTATTTGCAAGAGGATTGTTGGATGCCCAGCAAAATGGCAATTTTTATTTGTTTATAAAACTAGAAGAGACAATGTCCTATGAATCAAAAAGTGTGTTTCAGACTAAAGGTAATGAATGCTTATGTACTGAGACTAGAATCCTATAATTTGCTTGGGCATTTTGCCTTCTCGGTGAAGAAGTGAACATAACTGTGCACGTATTGCACATGACCTGTGATTATTAGGATTATGAATATCTTGGTAAATAAAATGAATTAAACTATTTTAGAAGTGATAGAGTACTGTGAAAGTGAAACATACCTTCAGCACTTTAATACTGTGTATTTCTTTTCTGATGATAAATTTTGTGTTCAACATGGTGTGTAATATTTTAAAATTGTTGTTATAAATGACATATTAGACAAAGCCTTAATGAGCTTTGAATCTTCAAGAAAATTGTATCCTGTACATTCAGAAAATATATGCAAAATTATTTTTACTGACATTGTGTACAAAATTTTATGCAAAATAATAATGATTACTAAGTAAGAGGCCTTACATCTGACATCCTCACATGCAGTTTACTGTCTAAATATTTTAGCATAGTGTTTTACAAGGATCATTATATAAATACGCATTAATTCAGCTTGATACTGTTTTTGGTTTTTTTAATATATTGCCAATAGAATTATACAGTAATTATTAACTACTTTGAAGGGCCTCTTTACTCTGTCTCTACATTTAAAGTGAGTCATTAATTGTTACATAAATGTGTGCAAAAATTGAGGCATTATTTGTGCTGACAAAAGTACCTGTATCAAAGTGAAAATCATCATAAAAGGTGCACTTAATATGCATTGCTATTTTTCACACTTGATAGCTAAAGATCCATGTCCCCATGCTGTCATTCTCTAGAACGTACACCAACATATGTAACTGCATACCCAAAAACATTTTGATATATTTATAATTTATAATTATTTAATTAAGTGCCCAAATATGAAATAGTTGTACATGTCTTTGTATGTATCAACTGTAAATACACTCTAAAAAATATTAGCTGTTCATCATTACTCATGAGGGATTATTGAATGAGTTTACAGTCTTTTTTTCATTGAGTTTAATGCTTCTACTGCTATGAACATGAATCGTTATATGCAAATAATATTTCAAATGAATTGTGACACTAGGTCACAGCTCGATTGAAATGTCTCATTTGAAATGCATGGAGTGTCTTCAAGCCAAATTTGAACTGAAAATTTTTAACTATAATAGGTATTGTATAAAGAACTACAATAATATATATATTTTTTTAATCAACTATTCATTAAGTATTCAGGTACATGACTAATAACAATATTTTGATATTTGTACCAGTTATGTATATAATGTGCACAGCATTTTTAAAGATGCTAAAGTTCCTGAGTGCCAACTTTGTTCTAGGTTCGCATATGCTGCTACTGTTAGTCTGTTTTGTGTTGTGAGCTTGCTTGGGTCCTTTTCTTCGTTCATTTTTGCAACTCTCTTTTCTGTGTTTTTTGCTTTCTATCGTCTCTCAAACTTCATTATTTTGCATTTGTTGTCTTGAACACTAGCAGCCTGTCTAGGTCCTCCTGTAGTATCATGCAGTTCGTGCCCATCTAAAGAGTTTTGCATTGTCGGCAAACATTGCCATGTACAATACTATTTCCTCCAGCAGGTCATTTACTTGGATTAAGGACAGTAGTATTTCAATCGCCAAACCCTGCTTGCCACTTACCTCCATCCTGACACATTCTCCTTCGCTAAAACTGTTTGTAGTTTCAGATAGTCCGTAACCTAATCAATTATCTTCCAATTATCCCAGTCTGTATTTATAACTTGGTTATCAACCTTACCTTTTCCAGTACAGTACTTTACAGGGAATACGTGTCACTGAAACCTGTCTGTAGTTTAAGAACTTGTCAATCTTTTTGTCAATTTATGCTTCAATTTTGCAAGTGTTAGATTCCTGGAGCTCCCTAATTGCTATTTACATATCTGCTGCCATTTTCAGCTACTAAAAAATTAAAAAATTTGGTGTGGTCCTACAGCACTAATCTGTTTATATTTTATGTTTCTTTATGAGGTAAAGAAATATTCCTCCAAGTATTTCTTTACCTCATCCAGGAGGAGGCCTGGTCGAGGATTGGGCCGTGGGGACGTTGATCCCCAAAATCATCACAAGGTAATCATCCACAGTTGCTACCATATAATTTTCCTTCCATCAACAATACACTTAGGCCTACACTCTTACTTTATATTGAAGCCCTTCTTGGGTTTTCAGTGATTTTCTTTGCAGCTCTCTATGTTGCTCTTAGTGTGGCCATAAACAAAAATTTGATAACTTGGTATTTTACTGTTGATATTCTTATGACTGTGAAGTAGCTAGGGCTGTTCTTTGGCTGTAGCTGCTATGTCATTTTCAAATACAGTGGGCCTCGATTTACGATGGTATCCATAAGAAATAAAGGAAATTGGATTAATCCGTTCCACACCCCCAAAAATATTTACTTAAAAATACATTTTATACTGAATACAATTTTTTTTCTCTAACTACAATACAGTACATATGTTTATCTTACCTTTATGGAGCCCTCTTGATGCGTATGGAAGATAGTGAGGAGGAGAGGTGTTATTGTTTGGGAGGGGAGTCCCCTTCCATTAAAACATCAGGCAGTGATGACTACTCTGGGGTACACTTTCTCTTACATTTTGCCTGCATACCACTAGGACCTGGTTGTGATTCACTGCTTGTTTGTCTCGCTAAAAACCTTTCCATAAATGTTTGTTTTTCCATACGTTTTAAATTTTGTCTGTAGTGAGGCGTCGCCGTGTCATTTAAAAGGTTAAGGCAACGGCCTACTGCACCGTGATTTGGGTGAGTCGTTTCGGCAAAAATTTGGAATTCTTCCCATGCTGCACACATTTTCTTAATTAATGAGGAAGGGTCATTCTGTACTGTCTCCTCCTCCCCTGAAGAAATTTTCTCGGCTGTCTCTTGTTGCTGCTCCCTGTGAAGTTCTTCGGTAGTCAGTTCTTCGCTGTGTCCCTCCACCAGCTTAGAACTGACCCTCCTTAGTGCCTTTGTGTTTTCCCTGCTAATCTGCTGTTCATCCACCCGACCCCTTCCTAACCCACCCACTCTTTCCCCTTCTGTCAACTCCCACCATTATCCCATACCCAGTGTTCCAACCTGACCCCATTCTTATCTGCTACTTTATCACCGCTTCTGCACAAATGCCAGAAACTTGGTAAATAAATTTGATTTGTGTGCATATACAGTACTAGGGTTGAGAATCCTGATATCGGGGAAAGGAAAAAAAGGACAATAAATATTTGAAGGAGAATTCAGGGTACCATCCGCCTTTCATAAGATAGAAAGAGTAGGTGCAATACAATAATGTTCATAAAAGGACTACAGGACTGCAATGAGGAATTCAACAACACAGGATGTTGATATCCTGTGTTGTTGAATTATTCAACAACACACGATGATGCAATATAGCTCAGTGGTAGCAAACACAGCAATAGTAGCAGAAGCCCGACTTGCATCAAGTGATAAAGGCAGAAGCTGAAACACCAACTCTTGTAATAGTTTAATAATTTGACGCTAAAGTACGTAATTTTAAGATCCCAAGCTAGAGGCAACCCATTCTCAGGTTCTGTCATCCTAAGATGCATTCATAAATTCTAACATATTGTATTGTGCAATTAAAAAGTTCGTTAATATATATTATTAGTGTATAATATTGTGGACAGCTTGTCCTAGAATAGGTTTGGTTAAATGTTTGAATTATGTTGGCAATTGTTTGTATTTGCAATACATGGGTGAATTTGTTCATTTACTGGTTTTCATTAAAAAACGGACTTGGGCCGCTTGATTAACGAGTATTTGGCAAGCATTTGAGGGGACACTGCAGGAAGAGAGCAATTTCTTAACTTCACACAGGACGCTCCTCATACAGCACGTAACAAAGCCCACCCGAGTGAGTGCACTCTAAATCTTGTGCTATCAGATGATATGATCCATCAAACCCAAATAGGAGAGCTCACCACTCCCTGCCTATGATCACAATATCCTAAGATGAAATGCAATTTTTAAAACCCATGAAGTTTCAAGAATGATGACTACCTTGGAGGAGACTAGCAAAAAGTGAGAGGCCTCCTGGAAGGAGTTAGTAGATCGAGAAATTGGGATAATTCTGCAAAAATGATCATTGAACTTAATAAAAAGGTAATAAAAAAAAGAGCTCTAACAAAGCTCAACCTCTAGAAGGAGCATAAATATGCAAAGAATTGCATAGATTGAGATGCAAACAAAAATTAAAGCAGACATCCAGAAAAACAGATTGGCCAAGAAACTGAATGGAAACTGGTATAAAGCATCAAGAAAGATACCAAGTCCTTACATGTTTGTATAAGGAGTAAAACTAGGACAAAAGTTACCGTAGGACCCTAGAAAATGAGAAAAAATTATACATGACACTAAAAAGTAACCGACATTAAGAACTTGACATAGTTTTCATACTAGACATTAGAACTACAGTATCACTGAAACTCGCCCAAATTTTTTTCTCTAAATTTCTAGATTGGAAATGTGCAAATTTTACTCGTCTTTGAGAAAGGCAAAACAAAGTTTAATAGAAAATTACAGACCAGTAGGCCTAACCTCGCAAATCTGCAAGCTCTTGGAGGAAGCGTCAAACATTGTTATTTGCTTAGCTAAACGAACTAGAGGGTTCAGTTCCTGAACCGATTATGTGCCTCTGTAATCCTTTACACCACCGCCCACGGGATGGGTATGGGGTGCATAATAAAGAAAGAAATTGAAATTGAATTCTTGGAGGAAATGCACAATCTTTTTAAATGTAACACAACATGGTTTTGTGACAAATAAATTCTGCCTTAGTAATTTCACATTTTGGAAGCGATAACCAACTAGAGGTACACTGGCTTTAGATATAGTATACAGTACGTGAAAAATTAACACAAAAACGCCATAAACATTACATAACTGGCAAAATACTAGAATTTATCAAACTAAAGATAAAGAGAATCTTAAGGAGAATCCAACCAAAAAATTTAATTGGCGTACCACATAGCTCCATCTTTGGGTCTACCCTTTTGTAATAACGTCATCAAGATGATCAGTGGTGATAGACTGATGAAGATGATCAGTGGTGAATTTAGAACCTGTACTTGAGGTCGATCTCGAACCCATTGTTGATGTGACGACTTATATTGAATTTTGTAACTAGCTCATCAAGATTGTAACTTGCTTAGCTAAATGAATTGTGGGGTTCAGTCCCTGAGCCCATTATGTGCCTCTGTAACCCTTTCCACTACCGCCCACAAGATGGGTATGGGGTGCATAATAAATGAACTAAACTAAACTGATAGACTGGTGAAGATGATCAGTGGTGATAGACTGGTGAAGATGATCAGTGGCGATGAGGAATGAGGGCATGTGTAATCCACTCAATTGGGGTCTTGTGTTAAAAAATGTTAAGAACTCTAAGGGGTAAAGCATATTTCGCTCTTCATCAATCTTTATTATCGGTATCGTTAATTTATGCTACCATTGCTGATAAGACTGAGATAATGGGCGAGGCGGTGCACTGCGTCTTGGCATTAGTAATTTATAATAGACTAATAATATCGCCCTGGTTAGTTTCGGCATGCAAGCGTCGCCCGGTGTTGACTTTGGCTTCGGCTGCATGCTATTACTAGTCTTGAGTCTTCACAACAATTGAGCAATAAAATAATATGTTTTCGAGATAGAAATTTAATTACTATCGGGTTTAATATGAAATAGTTATATAACTCATTTAAAAATAAATTATAGCGGATGCAGCAGTGTTGAAGATTATTAGTTACATGCAGGCTGTCGGACGAAAATTTGTTATTATATGAACAGTATCCACTACATTTGTTTTACTTAACGTCAATTCAATTACGTACAATAGTATAACTATATTTATCACAATGTTTTTAGTTATTTTACCCTTATACACATAGTTATTGTGTATAAGATGTATAAACATGAAAATAGCTATATATATATGTGCCGGGTTAACCAATTAACAGTAATTGTAAAGAGTAGTTTATTGAGCGGATGTATATTAAATTATATACTTATTATATATTTATATAAATTACAACCCTATTGACTTCTTTTTATAATAAAAGGTATATAATTGTCATTCCAGTGTGTGTACCAGTCATTATTTGTTTCCGGAATAGAAATTGCGTCATTATATAGAGACCACGAGAGGCGCCCGTCCAGTCCAATCCAGATTTTTGGATTAAACCATTACAATTAATGCTGCTTTACAATGGCGACAGTTTAGATGTCGGTCTACTTTAACTTATCATATTAATTAGTTCATGCCACAGAAATACCACAGTCGAGATGTTCAAATGGGAGATGTTCAAATTATATATCAAGTATAATATGGGTTTAAGGGTAAAATCATCGCTATGGATTACGGAAAAATGAAAACATAAGCCTGAATTGTGACTTGATATCCTTTTCCTGTCACGTTTTAACCCACGTTAGGGTTGAGCAACCGTAGTGTGTCTGTGCCAGGGTACCAACTGTGCTTCCCAGTCCTTATATTGCCTCGTCTACTTGCTGCAAACTGCCTAACGCATCCTCCAAATATATATACGTCATTTTAGACTTAATTTAATATATCGCTGCATATACTAGGTATGTTCTTTCGCGTGCCTTCAACATAATTCATAGTGCAAAAAGCGAACGTTTGGGGTTGAACAGTACAGTTGTGTACGTGTGACCCATTTACGACTATTCTGACTCTTACTATAATTTATGGAAGGCATGTTGAACTGTGCAAAGTAAATTGGTCATATTCTCCAAGATTATATTATTCAGTGGCCAGTTATTAGACTCTTTATAACTATGTGATATACTTAAAGCTGTGAAATTGTTGCAGAAATTCTCGTATACATGAATCATTGAATGTATCCTCATAAATTTGTGTACAGTCTCCTATAGCTTATAGTTGTAATAGTCTGATATTAATTGGTTTTAGCCACAGCAACCACTCATCTCTATGATGAGTTAAATGTGGATCACATAAAAAGTCTGTCACATGGCCAACAAAGCTCAGCTTTATATAAGCATCTGAGTGACATCGATCACCAGATTCTATGGGAATGATTCTACTGTAATTTATCCTCTATACTGTGGTTATATGATGAAACATTTTAGAATCAATTCATATAAGTAATAATTCAAATGTTAACATTTCATTTAACATTTAATGGACATAACATAGGGGATATTAATAGGGTATTAAAAGTATCAACACAAGACAACACGAAACAATGGGTATAAATTGGATAGGTTTAGATTTAGGAAAGACTTGGGTAATTACTGGTTCTGTAACAGGGTTGTTGATTTGTGGAACCAATTACCGCGTAACGTGGTGGAGGTGGGGTCCCTCGATTGTTTCAAGCGCGGGTTGGACATGTATATGAGTGGGATTGGGTGGTTATAGATAGGAGCTGCCTCGTATGGGCCAATAGGCCTTCTGCAGTTACCTTTGTTCTTATGTTCTTAACATTTCCACATGATAGTGGACATTAGACAACAGAATCTTACAACACAAGAGACAGACAACAACATAAATACTCATACTCCGCCCAAGTAAAACAGAAACAAGCAACACTTAGTGGGCCAGCCAGAGGCTTAGGGCCCGCGCAGTGGGCCAGCCAGAGGCTTAGGGCCCGCACAGTGGGCCAGCCAGAGGCTTAGGGCTCGCGCAGTGGGCCAGCCAGAGGCTTAGGGCCCGCCCAGTGGGCCAGCCAAAGGCTTAGGGCCCGCCCAGTGGGCCAGCCAAAGGCTTAGGACCCGCCCAGTGGGCCAGTCAGAGGCTTAGGGCCCGCCCAGTGGGCCAGCCAAAGGCTTAGGGCCCGCCCAGTGGGCCAGCCAAAGGCTTAGGGCCCGCCCAGTGGGCCAGCCAAAGGCTTAGGGCCCGCCCAGTGGGCCAGTCAGAGGCTTAGGGCCCGCCCAGTGGGCCAGCCAAAGGCTTAGGGCCCGCCCAGTGGGCCAGCCAAAGGCTTAGGGCCCGCCCAGTGGGCCAGCCAAAGGCTTAGGGCCCGCCCAGTGGGCCAGCCAAAGGCTTAGGGCCCGCCCAGTGGGCCAGCCAAAGGCTTAGGGCCCGCCCAGTGGGCCAGCCAAAGGCTTAGGGCCCGCCCAGTGGGCCAGCCAAAGGCTTAGGGCCCGCCCAGTGGGCCAGCCAAAGGCTTAGGGCCCGCCCAGTGGGCCAGCCAAAGGCTTAGGGCCCGCCCAGTGGGCCAGCCAAAGGCTTAGGGCCCGCCCAGTGGGCCAGCCAAAGGCTTAGGGCCCGCCCAGTGGGCCAGCCAAAGGCTTAGGAATATCCCTGCAAAAAAAAAAAAAAAATAGATTACATAACGGCGGTTAGTCTTGTTAACCAATTAAGGGATCTGACTTTGTCACATAAACGTAGACAACTTATTGTCCATTCACTGCTGAAGAGTGGGTAATTTATTATGTAACGATACAACAACACTAAACTTATCCAAGCTTTCGCTTATTTTTTCAAAACATTCTCATAGATAAGTATTGGTGTTGGGTTCAAGGTCTATCACCGAGTGTTAGTAAAGTTATAGAAGTGTTTATTCACAAACCATCAAATATATACTTTTATTAATTTTTTTATTTATTTTTTATTATTTATACAAGAGTTCTTACAGTTTGTACAGCCACTAGCACGCATAGTGTTTCGGGCAAGTCTTTAATAGTCATTTTCCCCGGAATGCGACCCACCAAATCGTTTAACAACCATTCACTGTGGGTGAACAGTTAAGGATTGGCGCCTAGTCAATCCTCCCCGATCAGGATACGAATCCACGCTAAAGCGCTCGCGAAGCGCCGGGCGAATGTTTTACCACTGCGCCACGGGGACTGCGTGACATATTTAAAGTAAATTCTCAGCTTATATACACCGAGAAATTATCCTGATTCTAAATGGTGCGTTTCGTTGAAGCTGTCAACATATTCGGAGGCAACCATATTCTGCAAGAGTAAGAGTAACCCACGGGACTCCTTACCCGCCGAAACCGTAAGTGCCAAGTGCAGTGGTACATAAGAACATAAGAACATAAGAACAAAGGCAACTGCAGAAGGCCTATTGGCCCATACGAGGCATAGGTTAAGTAACAATTGTAATTACGAAGCTATAAGATGCGCATCTTAACATACTAACAAGGTTAGGTAAGGTCGGTGTTTTCTATGAAGCTTTTCAAGGTAAACTATTATGTTTAGTATGTCACCTATGCACGTATTTAATAAGTCAATATTGACTATACGAATTTGCGAGGACGGGTTGCAGTGGTACAGTCATGGTAGTGCAGTTGGGTATCCCGAGCTCGAATCTCAGGTGGGACAGAAATGGTGGGCACGCTTCCTATCACCTAATGCCTCTGTTCACAAAGCAGTATATAGGTACTTGGGAGATAATCAACTGTTCCGACATCACAGCACCGCTCCTGTGCCAGGTAAGTTACGGGCTCACCATAGCCCGTGCTACTTGTCCTGCTCCTGTGCCAGGTAAGTTACGGGCTCACCATAACCCGTGCTACTTGTCCTGCTCCTGTGCCAGGTAAGTTACGGGCTCACCATAACCCGTGCTACTTGTCCTGCTCCTGTGCCAGGTAAGTTACGGGCTCACCATAGCCCGTGCTACTTGGAACTTGTTCCGAGTAGCTGAATCTATAACAACATAACATAATCAACTGTTGGTGTGTTGCATCCTGGGGAGGGTCGGCAGTTAGACCTTGGGGAGACCTCGATACTATATAAGGCTAATGCGCAGTTTCACATTGTGCGTAGAAGCTTGAATCATGCAGGTCGGCGTTCAATCCCCGACCGTCCAAGTGGTTGGGCACCATTCCTTCCCCCCGTCCCATCCCTAATCCTTATCCTGACCCCTTCCCAGTGCTACATAGTCGTAATGGCTTGGCGCTTTCCCCCTGATAGTTCCCTTCCTGCTCCCCCCCCCTTTTTTTTTAATCTCTTGAATTATCCCAGAGGTCAGACGGGAGACATCTCCTGTCCACGAGGCTCACCATAGCCCGTGCTTCTTGCCCCGCTCCTGTGCCAGGTAAGTTATGGGCTCACCATAGCCCGTGCTACTTGGAACTTGTTCAGAGTAGCTGAATCTATAACAACATATAACCCCAGAGGTAAGTTGTGCAGCATGACCAGCTGCCCATACTTACACTCTATCAGTGACAAAGTCAGAGTGCGCGATGTACGTCGTTCGCTAGCAACATAGTGTCCTGTGTTCAGTTACCATGCAGGATAGAGACGGTCGTGCACATTCCCTTTCTCCTGTTGCCTCTGTTTACCTAGCAGTAACTAGGAAACCCGGGAGTTATACAACTGTATTTAGTTACATCCTGGGCAAGATCAGTAGCTGGCTTAGGGACATCTCTATATGCATTTGTTTTATCATTGGCGCTATATTTATTGTGCACCCTATACTCATCCTGTGAGCGGTAGGACAAAATAAAAAAGTATTACTGCCTTGGGTATGTGAGTTTCTTTCACCCTATGCCCCTGTTACCTAGCAGTAAAATAGGTACCTGGGTGTTAGTCAGCTGTCACGGGCTGCTTCTGGGGGTGGGAGGCCTGGTCGAGGACCGGCCGCGGGGACACTAAAGCCCCGAAATCATCTCAAGAGCCCAATACTGTACGTTATATGTGGTTTTATGTTAAAATGATTTTGTTTAATACGGTTTTTATGTTGAAATATTTTTACATGTGATTTTCATGTTTCCTTTTGTTTCTTTTGGTCTATTTACATACAGTGTGCTCTTCTTGATATCTATGTCAATATTCAAGAGTGTCTTGATTAAATTTTTTGTGACTAGATGAAATTTACTATTGTTCTAAATTCATGCTGTTTGCTAATTGCTTTTGGTCTGCAATTCATTAATTATTAACAATTTTGACTCTTACTTGTTTGGGTTAGAATTATTTATTTATTTTTTTATATCGAGAAGGTACATTGGGTTTATAGAGTACAGAGTACAGACTATTAGAGAATAGTCTGTTGTAGAGTAATATTTGTGAGGAGGTTCATGGATACTTGAATTTCTGATTCCCAGTGGATATATGATGCCAATAACACTCTTATGGCCTCGACGAGGACAGGAAGCCAGCGGCTTGTCAAATATCCCCGCATGTGCCCTGAAGATATGTTGAAGGGCATCTGAGTTTGTTTATTGAAGATTCACTGTGTAGTTTTGAATGTAAGTTTTTTGCAACCCATCCTCCAGCCCACGCTATAAGTCAAATAACTGTCTTAGTTTACCACTAGCTAGTACAGTTTTTTACTTTTTCAGCCGACAAGTNATTTTAAAAAAATTAAAGAATATTAACAGGTACATTGAAATATCATTTTAATATGAAGCTTTCCATAGTCTTATATATATAGCGGCAGTAGACTTGTTGAATAGTTAAGCGAAATCATAATAAGGCAAAAATATTACTTAAACAATTTTTATTGCTTACATTTCAGGAGACTTCAATTGTTATCATTAAAGCGTAAAAAATACATTGCATATTTATATTTATAAAATTACAATCTAGTCCATACTTGCTTATATTTATACAGTATATAAAAGAGAGAGGATGTTTGTCTGTCTGTATGAAGCTTTCGGCTAGCCTCACCCAACTTTGCAGGGGAATAGTGTGGGGTATGGGAAATCATAGACAGCTATCGGTATCTTATGCGTTCCACTTAACACAACAAATGCTTATAATGTACCTCTTAACAAGCAACAAGGGTGTGCAATGCACCCCTTAGCACATGGCAAGAACATACTTCTTAACACAAAAAAAAACATATATATTGTGCTCCTTAACATTCCACAAAGCATATAAAACACTCCCTTAACATACAGCAAAGGTATACCTTAAACACCCAAAAGGGTTATGAGGGACAAAATGAACTTCTTGGGCCTGATTACCCATAGTTATGAGCAAAGTAATTAAAAATAATTCTTCGTTTGACAAGAATTAATTAAAAAATGCATTTAATATACACATAATGGTGTATTAATAAGGGATAAATTAATAAAATGTTACTATTACAATCTTAAGATCTTATCAGTAGATAAATACTAACCTATTTAGGTCTACTTAAATACTTGTTTTATATATCTATTCATATAAACGGAGAAAGCTTTTTCTATACATTGGTTGCAAATACACCTCAATTGAAAGTTTTAAATGTTCTTTTCATGTAAGCACAAAATTTCCTTCGCAGAGAGTGTTGAAAGCAAAGCTGGAAGAGGTACTGATTTCAGAAAGAAATGGCGTCACCCAGCAGTTTTTGTTTCTGACATAAATTACAACAACTTCGGGTACAAATTCACATCTAACAAATGCGTAGATTGAAGCCATTTTAGATTGCTTGGCCGAATGCGTTTAAATGTTTAAGGGCACTGATCATCTCACAGCCGTGAACCATCTGCTAGCACACACAGCAACATTCACTTTGGTTATGGTGTCGGGATCCGCGTTTGCGTTGTATATCGCGTAGGCTGTATATCCTGGTGACCTGTACTCCTCGGGGGAGATTGTTTCTACGCCGCGAAGTCTGATTCTTGTCATCAACAAGCCATGCACGTACTCTAGCACCACCGTTATTGACATATCGGTATGGTTGGCTACCACTGTCTCCTCCTCCACTTCCGTAGAAACCAGTGTTGGCGACGTAAAAATTGCTGTCGCCTCCGCCTCCATAAAAACCACCACTGTCGCTTCCACTTCCATATCCGCCAACGTCGCCTCCACCACAAAAACCACCACCTCCATGAAATCCACCACCTCCATGAAGACCACCACCTCCATGAAATCCACCACCTCCATGAAATCCACCACCTCCATGAAATCCACCACCTCCATGAAAACCACCGTCGCTACCACCACCACCATCGCCTCCACCACTACCACCACCATAGCCACCACCACCATCACCATAGCCACTACCACCACCGTCGCCTCCACCACCATAGCCACCACCACCGTCGCCTCCACCATTACCACCATCACAGCCACCACCACCACCACCATCGCCTCCACCATCACCCATTATCTGAAAAAACACCCATTTTCATAATTATATAACATATATTATATGAATTAAGCCTTCAGCAAAGGCAAGTTTAGCCACTCAAGAGTACCAACAAGTATTTACGAGTTATCCTGTAAGACTGTACACCGCTTGATTCTCACTTAACACTTCCTTATATACACAGATTCTCTTATTTGCTTAACTGATCTACTCGCTAAATACACCAGGTTAATGTACATTTAGATCTGAATCACTCTTTCTCATTGACTCGTTAGTTAAATACAACCGATGTTAATGGCGTGCTAATTTGTAATCGAGGAGAGGGTTAGTGAAATTATTAATTAATATAACCAGCCAGATATATAATGACAAAAATTAAATAATTGGAGATATAAATTAAAAACCGATAGGATATTTTAAATTAGAGATGTGAGTTTATTTAATAGCCAGCTCGTTCTCATAACGAATCCATTACCATTGATGTAATGGTGGACTAATAAATTGACTTTTGCATTATTGAATTTGGCCGAATTCAATTGGCCTTTTTTTTTTAACCGCAACATAAATATAAGACCCAATCTACCATACCCTCTCCAAGCAATCCTAGGCCTAATACACGTTATCTTAGGATTGATGATTGATAAAGATTAAGCCACCCAAGAGGTGGCACGGGCATGAATAGCCCGTAAGTTATCTTAGGCCTAATACAGTACATATATGTGATTCCATCTGTCACTGGCAGTTCACAACAAACCGCGGAGGAATGTTATTCACTTCCTACTGCTGTAAAGTTAAAAAAAAGTAGGCTTTGATAAACTTATTCGTATATTTGTAGACAAATGGAGAACTAAGTAAAAAGTACTCACTACTGTACTTACAAAATTGAAAACGGGCTCTTCACTATCTTTGTGTACAGTAAATTGTCCTCTCACGGGTGGCTATACGCATGAGAAACTGTGTACTGTGTATGTCTGCTCAAGCAAACATGTATTTACATAGCAACTGAACACGATCAATAGACTGTGTGACGTTACTCATTTGCAGTTCGCCATATTGGTCACTGCCAACTCGCTATAGACGAACGCCTTGTCTCAAGTTGTGATTGGCTGTTAATAATGACATCATTTCAGCCCCTGCGGTGATTGGCTGTTGTTGGTGACATCACGACTCGCAAAAGGTGATTGTCTATAAAACGGTGATTTACTGTTGATGATGATATGACAAATCACGATTATTGGCCGTTTATAATAATTTGACTACTCAAGCGGTGATTGGCTGTATATTATGACATCACTTTACCAAAGCGGCGATTTGTTTTTAATGGCATAACTTGGTGATTGGCGGTCGTTGATGACGTCAGGTCTCCCAAGTGGTGATTGGCGGTCGTTGATGACGTCAGGTCTCCCAAGTGGTGATTGGCGGTCGTTGATGACGTCAGGTCTCCCAAGTGGTGATTGGCGGTCGTTAATGACGTCAGGTCTCCCAAGTGGTGATAGGCGGTCGTTAATGACGTCAGGTCTCCCAAGTGGTGATTGGCGGTCGTTGATGACGTCAGGTCTCCCAAGTGGTGATTGGCGGTCGTTAATGACGTCAGGTCTCCCAAGTGGTGATTGGCGGTCGTTGATGACGTCAGGTCTCCCAAGTGGCGATTGGCGGTCGTTGATGACGTCAGGTCTCCCAAGTGGTGATTGGCGGTCGTTGATGACGTCAGGTCTCCCAAGTGGTGATTGGCGGTTGTTGATGACGTCAGGTCTCCCAAGTGGTGATTGGCGGTCGTTGATGACGTCAGGTATCCAAAGTGGTGATTGGCGGTCGTTGATGACGTCAGGTATCCCAAGTGGTGATTGGCGGTCGTTGATGACGTCAGGTCTCCCAAGTGGTGATTGGCGGTCGTTGATGACGTCAGGTCTCCCAAGTGGTGATTGGCGGTCGCCGCACATCTATGGATCATTCAATGAAATCAGCAGACTCCTATAGATGTCCCCTTCAAGGCAAATGGGGGGATCTTCGACAAGCCTCGAGGCCACTATAGTGTTAGTGACTCTCAGGTAAACTCGGGCAAATTACTGCTCCTGTCCACCTAGCAGTAAATAGATACCCATGAGTTAGCTTGTTGTGGGGTAGCATCCTGGGAAGGGGGTCAGTAGTTAGACCTTGGGGATACCCCAAATATAAGCCTAACATTTATTTTGTATTTATTTGTTGATTTATTTATACAAGAGTTCTTAGATTCTCGTACAGCCACTAGCACGCATATCATTTGGGCTTAAGTCCTTAATCCTAATATTGCCCAGATACGACCCGCCAAATCGTTTAACAACGACCCATTTTACTGTTGGGAAAACAGAGGCTCAAAGACGTCTACAAACGCGACCTCTAACAGATGAACATTGACGGGAGAACATCTCCTGTCCACGAGGGCTCACCATAGCCGTGCTTCTTGCCCAGCTCCTGTGCCAGGTAAGTTACGGGCTCACCATAGCCGTGCTATTTGCCCATAGCCCTGTGCCAGGTAAGTTACGGGCTCACCATAGCCCGTGCTCCTGTGAAAGTTGGCTCCGCGTGTAGTGAATCTATAACAACAACAAGATGAACATTGACATAAACATTTGGGAGGCAGCAGCTGCGGACAGATCTGCCTGGAGATGTCAAATGCAGAAGGGACTCCAGCAATTCGAGAGTGAACTGAAGAGGCAGGCGGAGGATAATAGACTTCAGAGGAGGTCTCGACCATTGTCAGACGTACGGCGCTTACCTGCGCTCGCTGCGGTCGGGACTGTCATTCTCGGGTCGGCTTAACCTGTACTTGAGGTCGATCTCGAACCCATTGTTGATGTGACGACTTATATTGAATGTTGTAACTAGCTCATCAAGATTGTAACTTGCTTAGCTAAATGAATTGTGGGGTTCAGTCCCTGAGCCCATTATGTGCCTCTGTAACCCTTTCCACTACCGCCCACAAGATGGGTATTGGGTGCATAATAAATGAACTAAACTAACTAAGCCTTCACAGCCACAGCAGGCGCCTGTATGCCTACTAAACATAGGCAACAGCTTTCGAAGAGCACACACCAGTTGACTAAGTCCAAGGTACCTACTTACTGTAGGTAATATTAATTACTGTGATACTGATATAACGAAGGAACCGCCTACCCGACGAAGCCCTAACTGCCAAAATTGTGTTGAGTTTTAAAATATAAATAGAAAGATCATCAAGGCAAATGGGGGGGGCACCTTCGACAAGCCGCCGGTTTCCTGTCTTCGTCCCACTAAGGTTAGTGGCCCCTCAGGTAAATAAGTGAACAGAAGCGTCAGGGAAAGAAAACGTGGCCACGCATGAAGTGGTTGTGCCCAACCATTTCTGCTGCGCCCGGGGATTGGAAGGAAGGATTGTGAGTGAGGAACGAATCCTCCTGCACTCTGTCACCCTTCATACATAATAAGGTAGCAACACATTGCTGCATGTACCTACGCTAGTTAATAAACACCTTACGGTTCTTATATTGTATACCTTGACTACACTCTTAGCTTTAATTAAAGTTACCGGAACCGCTATACGTGTTATAAATATAATAATAATTTAATTTTAAGAATTAACACACCAAAATTATTACAAAACCTATTGTATTTTATTGTAAATATTAAAAAAGTAAGTAAGTAAATTGCCCGAAACGCTTTGCGTAATAGTGGCTTTAGGCATTGTATGTACTAGCTCTATCTATAAATCAATAAATCTTTGTAAAATCTCTTGTATGTATGTACCTTACCTAAATAAACATTTATTTATTTATTTATTTATTATTTATCAAACTTCATTTAGGCTGCGGGGTGGGGGTGTGGAGCGTCCCTAGCAACGCCCCTCGTGTCCCCCTAGCAACCGTCCCACCACTGGTCAAAGGTCGCTGGATAACATACTACATACATACTACATACTGTATTATGTATTCTGGCCCTCAGCTGTCACGGTGACTGGCAGCATACTCCACTCCGGCTTCTCATGTAAGGCTCTCTATATACTGTATACTCTATACTAAACATTAAACTTCACACATTCTCTTGTGGCATTTACATTTACAAAACCCTATTCTTAAATGTAAACCTTCTTCTGAAACTCTTCCTGGACAGATGTAATAGGACCCATTATCACCACACCAGACATAAATATCTCTTTTGATATCCCCAGAGTCAAAAACTTAATCTATATAAACACTCTATGCAAATAAAGGGACCCAGTCTATGGCACTCGCTCCCTATTGAATTGAAAAGCTGTCCAACTTTGGCCTTATTCAAAAGTACCTAATTTCATCTTGGTAGTTCCTACCTTGTGCTTTTAAACTGAATGTACAGTAGAAACATCTATGCTATGTACTCTTTTACGTAGGACTATGAACTACAGAATGTTTAAATGGTGTCGCTTAGCTAATCCCAGGTGAAGTTTTCCAATCCTTATTTTGGTTGGTTTTAATGTTAATTATTTTGAATGATACACTTTTAGAAATAGTGTCGTGTAATACAACATATTTTAGATGTAAGTAACTGGTTATTTTTTTTGCCACGTGAGGTATATCATTTAGAGCCTGATGATGATGACTCCCATGAACCGTTACACACCAGAAGTGCCAAAAATGGTGCCCAGAATTATACCGAGTACTGTTCTTGCCAAGCCTATACACCTCACACACACTACACTCTTCCTAATGCACTCACAATTATCTTTTATTTTTGTTAGATTAGGTTAGGATAAATTAGGTTAAAATAAGTTAGGCTAGGATAAGCTAGGTTAGGATAGCTTACGTTACAATAAGTTAGGATAGAATAGCACAAGTTTGTTTAAGGAGTATTGGTGACATGGAGAGGCATACCTGTCAGTTTTTCTTAGCCCTGTTTGAATATTGTGTGTATGCAACTGCTGTACAAATACTGATACTCTCGAATGCAGGTTCAAATCCTTGTCACGGCCCTTGTGGATTTGTTCACTGATACAATGTGCTGCCTAGGCACTGTAGGCAGTATGGTTTGGTTTGGTTTTGCTATTATCAGAGCCAGGAAGCCAGTTAGGATTGTCACGGACCTCCTAGCAGAGGGCAATGCTGGCTGCATGGTCATCCAACCAGCTACTTGCCAGACTTGCCATTGTTTAACTAATATAAATAGTTAATTAACTGCCATAAACCTGCCCATCCTCTCGACGCATCACAGCGTCACTAAAATGGTGTACAAAATTGCTCGAACCTAACTCAACTCAGAACCCATGAATAGAAAATGAGACAGCACGTAAATTTTACAAGCCACTATAATTTTTAGTACATTTTACATTGACATTTTGTGTTTTTACGTCAAAATACGATGTGATATGTTAGAGAAGTTCAGTGTGCCCTATAATACGGTGGTTATTGTAGTCTGTTCTCGACAGATTGGTCCTTAGTTCAATTCCTAGGCAGAGTGTGAATTTGTCATATTTCCATGTTCCTACGTCCTAGAAGGTGTAGTCGGGTTATCCATCCTCAGGTTATCCGGGACCCCTCTTCCCGGTAGTATGAAAATGAAACTTCAGTGCACATAAACAGCTTCACCATAATTCTGGGAAAAAATGATTACAAAAACCGAAGTGTGCAATGATAATTAAGCAGTTAATTTTTTATGCACTGGCCTTTGGTATATATTTTCAGGGCTGGAATGATGACTTTCTTCAGTGACTTCCTCAGCACAATTTGACTGCAGGGATGCTTGAAAATTCCCTGCAGCATTGTGTTGTATCTGTCTGATTTCATGATCTTGTGTTTAACAATATGATCTTACATGAGGGTAGCAGTTCATGTGTGCTCAAGTCCTTGTAAAATGACTTGTATATACAGTACTGTGTGTGTAATTTACTTGTGTGATAAACCTTTTACCATATTAGCCATGTAAACTTATTATATTATACATGTTAATTTAATAACAAATAATTTAATGTCATGTTAATTATTTATTATATTGCAACTTAATGTCAATATGTTTCTCTACAGGTAATAAACTTCTTCAGCAAACCCAAATCACATTCTAGTTTAATAAGGCAGAATGGGGAGGAAAGTGGTGGTAGCAGCCTGCTGCCTGAACCAGTGGGCCATGGACTTCCAGGGTAACCTGGAGCGCATCATTGATTCCATCCAGCAAGCAAAGGCAGCTGGAGCTATGTATAGGAGCGGTCCTGAACTTGAGATTCCGTAAGTTGCCTTGCCCGAAACGCTACGCGTACTAGTGGCTGTACAAGAATGTAACAACTCTTGTATATATCTCAAAAAAAAAAAAAGTTGGTATTTCTCTCTAAATTTCATGAAAATAATTTGGGGTTATTTGTTTTGCTATTGTCATCTTGTAGACGATACCAACCTGGGAGATTAGTGTATACTGTACAGTACTATATTATGTTTAAATCTGTCATTTCATTATGGTTTAAGGAAGCAGGTAAGTATCTAGTTAAGTAATTCAAAGTTACAAGGTGGAGATTAAATGTCTTGTGACTTATTTTAAGCTGGTGGTTCACTTTGGCTCAACTTCGATCCTAATATGCACTCCCCCACTCCTTAGTGCAAGATTTCTGGGCAAATGGTGGGCTGTTAGGTGAAGACCTAATTATTGGGTCATGTGTTGACTCAAGGAGGAATATTGCTTTCAGTTAATTTGGAATGCACATCTGGTACTCTAGAGGTGTTTTTACCCTATCTCCAGCTATATCGTAGCAGCTTCAATAACGCTGTAGGGACCATTTGAAAAAAAAATGATGTGGCATCATTACCCATAATGTCACTGCCTGATTTTTCATGATCCCTGGCCAGAGAACAACACAGATCATAATTCAGGGTGCACTGAATGGCACAAATTAGAAAGGTACTTTTCATGATGAACTCTATTGTATTTTATTTTGTACATTTCCAGAGGATACAGTTGCGGAGACCACTACTACGAGAGTGATACAATACTTCACTCTTGGGAGGTTGTTGCCGAGTTGCTACGTCATCCTTCATGTTCAGACATCATAATTGATGTTGGTCTTCCAGTTATGCACAAAAATGTTACCTACAATTGTAGATTAGTGTTCCTAAACAGGTAAGAGCCTTCTATTTAGACAGTGTATGGTACACGTTTGTTTATATAATACAGTACTGTACTATATACAGTATATGAACTGTAAGAGCTCGGTAATTCAGATTTCTGTAACCTAAATCTCTTAATAATTCAAATGAAAATTCATGGTTCAGTTTTTTACCTATTAACCCGATTAAAAATTTTCATTACTGAGATTTCTGCCGAATGGGAACCCGAATAAATTGGAGTTTAAATTTGTTACTGTACTTCTCAAGTCAAATAAAAATTAGAATTACTCATATTTCAGCTTAATGAAAACTCAAATAAATTCAAAAGTTTTTAATTTTTGGACATTACCAAAAAAATTTGTCTAACTCGAATGGGGTGGACCCTATATAATTCGGATTATTGAGCATTCAATAATAACTGTCTACCGGCAATTCGGTATATCCTGTATATAACCTTCTCGCGTATATGTAACCTTAGCTCACCTATTGTATTTTCCCATTCAATCTACATACCAAAGTGTAACTAAAAATTTCTAAGCATATATTCCATATTCTTATTATAATAAATTTGAAACACATGTCAACATTGTAATAGCCACTTTCTTCTTTGACGTACTATACTCTCACTTCATTTGCAATTTTTTTTTTTTTTATTCATACACCCCAAGTACTTGAAGATATTGCTAATTTCAGCACTTTTCCACTTATCAAAGTTCACAACACCATTACTTTCCAGTACTGTTGTCTACATTCACTTTTATTAGTCTTCTCTTGCAGTCTTAAAACAAAATCTTAACTGACCTACTTATATCTTATCATTGAGTGACCTGCAGCTTTACATATCCAGTACAACCCGGTTGATCTGGTACTTCTTGCAGGAATGCGTCTGATTTTCTCTTGAACACACATACTTTTGTATCAGCAATGTTTCTTAAGTTTGCTGGAAGGATATTGAATAGCCGTGATCATATGATGTTCATTCAGTGTTCTCTGATTGACCTATGGCATCTCTACTCTTAACCGGGTCTGTTCTACCTTTACTATTGTGTCTTTCGCTCCAGCGTGCTTTTATTTTACTGCTACAGTTTGGGACCTGGCTTTCCAGTATCTTCCATGTATATATTATGTGATAGTTCTCTCATTTCCTGTCTAGAATATACATTTTAAGAGCTTTGAGATGGTCCAAAGAGTTTCGGTGCTATACTGTTAATGTATGTCATGTGTGTTTTCTTTCAGCAAAACTTATTCAAATATGTATTTCTACCAACAAATTCCACCCATCAGGTTTTCAAAATGTTTTCTTGCACTGCTTCTAATTTCTTCACCAGTTAAGATTACACTTTTCTGCATCCCTTATTTATTTCCAAAATGACTTTATATAATGTATATCAGAGTTTCTATTTAATGCAGAATGAATTAATTTTTGGTTGTAGTATTGATTTGATTCTTCAACCTAAAACTGTTAAATATACACTTTTTGATTTTTTATTCCAATTTCGTAAGTTAAATTTATCTTTCCCTAAAATTTAAATTTAGATTCATATATAAAATATGCAAAAATTATTTAGTTGTTTACCACTTAATATGTGATATTTAGTTTTTCATGATATGTGTAAAATATATCTGATTATAAAAAAGACAGTTTTCCTCGCACAGGAAAATTCTTCTCATCCGTCCAAAGCTAATTTTATGCGATGATGGTAACTACCGGGAAACCAGATGGTTCACTGCCTGGCGCAAGGTAAGATAAATTTTTAAATTTACCTACTAGAAATTTGCCAAACTGGAAAATGAAAGTATATTTCACATATGGTATTTATTTTACTGAATGTACACAGTATTAATTTTGTTGCAATGCTATATGTTTGAAATAGTAACTTAGAATTGTATTCCTTCACTGATGAACAAATGTACTGTAATCCCAGGCTTTTCTTTGTATGAGTCTCAAGTCAATATGCATGTGTATAAGTTTTTTAGACTTATTTAACTTGTGAATAATCAGCAAAGTGAATAACATTACTGAGTCACCCTCAGCCATTAACCTAATATTTTGTTATACCTGTTACTACAGTATATATATGTCAACCTGTACCAGTCATAACCCTCCCTCACTTGTCAGACTCGTCAAGTGGAAGATCACTATTTACCAAGAATGATAAGCAAACTAACGGGACAAATCACCGTGCCATTCGGTGATGCACTTATTGCCACCAGAGACACTTGCATTGGCTATGAAATTTGTGAAGAACTTTGGAACCCAGAAAGGTAGGCTAGTATGATTTTGGATTTAATTAGATAACACTATCACTTATGCAGTATAGATGTGTTGACATCACTGTCCGCCATTGTGTGTTGCAGTCAGAAGTTGCAAATATTTTGTGTAATTTCCTCTTCAAAAAAAATATTCAATAATATTTTTATTTTATTTGATGTTTTCTAGACATTTTAAGGAATATGTATACATACTTGTGATCCAGACCTGAGAGAATTGTCTAAGGAGTACCTCTAAGGATGATCACACTGATGTTTATTTCAGTTCTCACATCCCAATGTCTCTTGATGGTGCAGAGATAATTGTAAATAGCTCCGGTTCGTACACCGAGATACGGAAGGGCTACGTGTCTCGAGATCTCATAAAATCTTCAACTGCCAGAAGTGGAGGATGCTATCTTTTTTCTAACCAACGAGGATGTGATGGTAAGACTTGACTCTTGTGTTCAAGTTGCCTGACAATAATTCGCTACTTTGTGTTGGTCAAATTGATTATTTGGCTGCCAGTTATGTCATTAAATATTTAATTACACATGTCAATTATGATATACAATTATGTTCTAGTTGATGGTGGATTAAATTATATTTTCCTCATCTTATCTCCCTAGTAAGATATAACAAGTGAATTTGAAAAATTCTTTGTTAGTTGGGGGGCACAGGCCAATGAGATACTAGGGGAGAGAACAAGGGGCTGCTCAGCAAGGAATATTTTTGATTACATCTATTTTTTACCATGTGCTTTTCTGTTTTTTTTTTGTTTACTACTGTACTGTATTTTTTCTTTTATCGCTTGTATATTCTTACATATCAATCCTAGGCCTACTCACATACCTTTATTGCTCAATATATGTAATCAGAAATCATTTCATTTATGTAGCAGTAAAACCATTAAATGTTTGAGGAAGATCCTAGAGGAAAATCCTAGATAGAGTAATGCCTTCTGGGAGTATTAAAACAAACAAGAGATCAAAGTATAGATCTAATTATTCTCCTTCATCCACAACTTGGACCAACAGGTGACAGAGTGTATTTCTGTGGAGACGGGATGATTGGCCTTAATGGAACAATTGTTGCCCGTGCGACCCCATATAGCTTGTCAGAAGTGGAAGTGATAACTGCAACAATTGATCTTGAATCAATTCGCTGTTATCGCTCATTAATTCGAAGCAGATGCCTCCATGCATCTCAAAGTCAAGCTTATCCTCGTATTCAGGTGATGTCCGGTGATGCCCTATTTATATTTAAAGTACAATATATTGTTTATAAAAATGTTAAACCTTTTAATATCATTTACTTTACTTCAATTATGTTGTGTAAAATATTTATTGCCACTCATAATCAGGTTTTAAATAATTCCATATATCTTTAGAATACTATATCCTCTAAAGTCTTGGGTACATTTGAGTATGATATTTTAGTTATAATATTATCTTGTAATTTTTTTAGCTTGAACTGGAGTGGGATATTAAAACCAGTACTTCGCTTAACACAGGACGAATCAAAGTACAGTATAAATAAAGTGGCCTGCTTGAGTGTTGAGACTTGTCAAGGCTTAGGAGTTCTGAAATCTTAAACTGATGTTGGTTTCTAAGCCATTAACACTAGCCTCTTTACTACCTGGATTGTACCTGGAAAGTATTCTTGGAGTTCTTACTGCAGTGATCTGTACAATATATATCTTTAGTTCTCTAGTAAGTATTCCTTACATATATTTTCTTGATTTTTGTTAGTTTTGCAATTTTCACATATCTTCATTTTGTTGTATTTTTCCACACCTTCCACTGCATGTTTTCATAATTCTGTATAGCTCTCTAGCTGTGTCATTTAATATCTACTTCACACAGCTACACATCACATAAACATTATTTTGCTTCAAATGTTTAATTTCTCATTGTAGCGGAAACTCATTTAGAGCCTGACAAGTGAATTGAGTCTGGGCAGACTCTTCTGAGTCTGACTTGGGGATAAATTGAGGATGGGTTGCTCAGAAAGATAACATGATGAGGCCTTTTGAATTAAGTTTAATTTACATTTTATTAGGTACCCCCCTAAGCAGGTAGGTTTTAGCAGCCGCCTTTTTCTAGTACTGTATGTCATTGCTAAAGTATAACAAATCTTAATGCAGATAGTTTTAATGTCTTTTTACAGATAAATTTTGCTCTCTCCAATGATGATGACATATTCCTACCATCATGTGCTCCAATAGAATACACTATCCCACTCCCAGAGGAAGAAATTCTTTATGGTCCTGCTTGCTGGTTGTGGGACTTTTTGCGACGGTCAGGTCAAGGAGGCTTTCTTCTTCCGTTATCTGGTGGTGTTGACTCGTCTGCAACAGCAACTATTGTGTACTCAATGTGCCAGCTAGTTGTAAAGGCTGTTGGTAATGGAGAAGAGAAGGTATATGTATTGCAAATCTTTTGATTTGTTTTGTGTATTCCTTGTAGTTTATTTTAAGCAGGATAATTTAGTATGTACAGGTATTTTAAATATGAATTTTTGTTTTTCTTAAGTGAATGCTGGACTAAGCTGCCTCTTGACACATCGTATATGTTTTCATAAGGGTTCACTGAAAGCTGGTAATGTTTTTGTTTATATCATTATGTATTATGTAATGCAGTTTGTACAGTATTGAGGTTTGCACATTTTTATAGGAATAGTGTAAAATATTCTGCCCAGAGTTTCTCTCATTATATTTTCTTACTATTTGCAGTGGTATTTAATTTTACAGTTAATTTTAATTTTTAATAAATTTATAAATTTATTTAATGTTATAGAATTAAACTAATTTTAGTTTAAATTTTAGTTTTTAATTTTAGTTTAGTATTATAATCCTTGAGAGTTTAAGCACACGTGAAATGGGCTTAGCTCTTGTTTATATTTCACTTAATAAAAAAAGAGCCTTATGACACACAAACCCCACCTGCCTGTACAAAGATAGACATGATAGACTAAAGATAGACTATATTGCCCTTGCTGAGATGTATACAGTATCACACAATTTTCTTAAAATGTTGAAATTATCTGACCAGGTACTGGAAGATGTTAGACGTATAGTATCCCAAGCTGATTATGTTCCTCGAGATGGTCGAGAGCTCTGTGGTAGACTTTTTCACACCGTCTATATGGCCACAGAAAATTCCTCATCGGAGACAAAGGCTCGTGCAAAGCTTCTCTCTCAACAAATTGGAAGGTATGATAGTATATATATCATTTAATGAACCCATCCTCCAATAAAACAGTACATACAGTGACTGAGAGGCATACAGTATGTAAAAAAGGAGAGTAGTATACATAAATAATAATCAACATGTGGTAATGTTAAAAATTCTTCTCGCAAAACTGAATCCAGAACAGAGAATAAAAATGATGGCAGCAACAACCTAATCTCTAATAGGCCTAATCATATGTATCCTAGGCCTAACCTAATATACAGTATATTGTAAAATCTTATTTATTTTAGCCATATAGTGCAGTGGTTAACATAGACAGTTTACAACATTAAGGTACCAGATTTAATTCCCAGACAAAACTGAGGTGTTTTGCCACATTTCTTTCCTTAAACCTAATGCCTCAGTTCACCTAGCAGTACATAGATTCCCAAAAGTTAGGCAACTTGCTGGTTGCATCTTGGGAAAAGTAAGTTGTGGGCCTAGGAAGGACCTCGATAAGCCTAACACATTTCAGTTTTTGTGAACATTATTTTCAACAGTACAAAATGTGGACTACAGTACTGTATTGTCTATATGCGCTAGTCACCATTGTGTACATAAACTGTACCTCGGCCACTGTGTGCACCAACTTATTGAAGAATGAGTTGAATTTTACCTGAATTATATTTAATTTGTTAAATTATTCCCCTTCATTATTATATTCCTAGGCAGGTACCATCACAGCAACAGTATCTACACAAACACCTATGCCGGCACTTACTCGGGCATCTACACACTTGCATATGTAGTAATAAAGACATTTGTGGGATTTGTAGGCTTGATGAAAGCTGAAAAGTTGGCACAGTCATTATCTACAGATACTGAATTTTTTATGCTTGTTTAAGGGTATATTTTGTGTAAGTGCATGACTAGATTGCCTCGAGCCCATTGAATATTCTGCTTCTTATTCATGTGTCTAGATGTTGCTGCTAAATATGCAGCGAAATGCAGAGGTAAATATGAACTATCAACATTGTCTGCTCTGACTATGCCTTTTTTAATACTGAGATACTAGTATTACTATTATACAGTAGTTTGCAAGCTTTCAAAAATGTCATTTAATCATAGTCTTGTAGTGACAGTCAGCTATGGTGTCCCTCTTTCAATGTCTGAGAAATTAAAACTAATACCTCAAATATACATAACAGTCTCTGCAATGTCCAAACCATTATGTGTTTGCATGGGCTCCATAAACATACTGTAGTTACTATCACTGTCATATAATATAAAGTTGCATTCACTTTCATAATAGACAAGTTGCAATGACCTGTAGTCATGTACATTGTTACCATTCTGGATATTTAACAATTATAGAAAACTTTGAAAATACATTTAATATTGTTAAGGAAAACAAATAGATTTGTGAAATATAGGGTGGTCCAAATGTCTCCATACACAGGGAAAATATACAGATTTTATCAAAGTGTAACTCTATTCGCAAACTATGCTTTACATGATTGCCATTACCTTGAAAATGCATGCAAATTCGACTCTCCCAATTGTGATAAACTAGTGTTATGCATGAAAATGCACTTAAAATGTGTTCCATTAGGAGATTAATATTTCATATTTTTTCCTGGTTCTCCATATCTTTGAGATCTGGGAACCTGAAAGGCCACTCCACGGGCTCCTGGCAACTGTTCTAGAAACCTGAAAACTGTTGATCCAACCAATGTATGGTGACCTTTGGACCTTGCTATATTTACAAACATTTAAACTCTTGAGTACTTATTTTGCTACTTTTTATCTCAGCTACCACATACCAGTTACAATTGACAGTATGGTATCAGCTGCACTTGGCATCTTCAGTGCTGCCACAGGCTTCATTCCAAAGTTTAGAGTGCGTGGAGGAACTACTAGAGAAAATGTTGCTCTGCAGAATGTTCAAGCAAGGCTTCGTATGGTACTTGCTTACCTCTTTGCTCAGGTAAGTTAATTGGTATAATTTATCTAACTCATTTTCTCTTTATCCTGTCTATCTACTTTTGTCACCATCAGTATTCTTATTTCCGAGATAAGTAATGTCCCGCTTACCCTAGGACATGACCAAATAATAAACCCTGATGCAGTTGGGGTCTTACATAAATGCCTCAATAGAAAATTAATGTGGAAGAGACACTGGTGAAATTTCTACCAAGCCCAAAATGCCCTCCTCTAAAAGGTTTATTCATCTAAACTCAAAAATCTTTTTAAACCAATACTCGGTGGCAAAGGTGATGTTGATGATAATGATTATGTTGCAAAAATTGGCTATATGTTTGGTAAATAATTTTTTGTCAAATGTTGTTTAAATGTGTAAAAGTCTGAAGCAACTACTCGATATAGATCTTACGACAAAATAAAAAAAATATTTTTAAATTCAAGTTTAAGCCTGGGATTCTTTTTCAGTTGATGCTCTGGGTTCGGGGAAAACAAGGTGGCCTTCTGGTTCTAGGATCTGCAAATGTAGATGAAGCTCTGCGGGGCTATATGACAAAATATGACTGCAGTTCTGCAGATATTAATCCTATTGGAGGCTTTTCCAAAGCTGACCTTAAGAGATTTCTTCATTTGGCCAAAAACAGGCAAGTCGATGTACCAGCAGTTGTTGTGAAAATGTCTTGTTATAACTAGTTGTTGTTCTATTATACCTGGTTGTGAAGCAAGTTTTATACAGCATTTTACGTTTTGTTTTTAATATTATCTTTTAACATTTGTAAACATTGCTAAATGGGTACTTCATATAAGGCAAATTTGATCATTATGATAAATGTGTAAATTTGAATGCACTGTACTTGTTTATTGTACTATCATGTAAACAAAACTGTTCCCATCTGTTGGCAGTGAGAAACAAGAATGTCTTGAAAAATGAGGTAGTCTTAAAAAGGGTAAGTGGAGAAGTGGAAGAGAAATACAGTACAGGATATATAACTGGTAGAACAGTTATAATTGAATAACCAATTTGTAGGTGGAGAACATGTAGCAGATTTCCAAGTGAGCACTGCAATTTATCATATTATTACAATTGATAAAAAGAGAGCATCACTATGTTGGGGTGCAATGTATATGAGGAGACAAAACCAAATTATTAGCATAGTGCTTGTTACTGGTGGGTAGAGAGAGTTTCTGGAGCCCAACACATTAATTTGGTTCTGCAGTGTCAGTGCAGTTAACAGAGGAGAAACTACTGAGGTCCATTGTGATGATGTCGACACAATCTGTTGAGCGCACCTGCCCCCATTTTCAGTTTCCCGGTGGAAGGCTGTAAGCATATTGATACCTGTGTAGTTGTCCCTCTTACTAATCACATTTTACTTCTAAGAAGTGATGTGTGTGGTATCTTGGTCGACAGGAATCAGTTCACCCAGGGCAGTCCTGAACTCAAGACGTGTTCCAGTGAGAACAAGTGGCCGAGTTGGTGTAGACAGTGATTTGTCTGTGACACTTAAAAAGTATTGATGATTGGACCGACGTATTCCAGGATGGCCAAGTTGAATTACGAGAAGTACTGGCCGCCTGTTAAGGGTTGTTATAACTGAAGCCTGTATGGAAGTCTGTCAGTGTGTTGCTGGAGAGTAGAAGGGGTGTTTTGGCACCGTGACGATACTGTGTAGAACTGTGCCGTGATTTACTGAGAAAGGTGAACTCGCCTGCATGAGGACCATAGAAGACACACTCAGGAAGGGAACCTTGAGTGGTGTACAATAGAAGATATAAGTGGACTCACTGGGTAAAGAAGATTGCAGGAGTTTTATAGTGTCCAGTGCGAAAATGACACCTGCAATGTTATGTCATGTACATATGTATATACAGTATATAATTAAGAAGTACACTTGGTGATGATTCTGTTTAGTGTTGTTTACCCCCCTTTTTCTTTAAATTGATTATCACTGCCAATTCTTAATAACTTACCTATGACTGGGTGGGATCAAGTAAGAAGAGGCACCAAGTTTGATAAGTAAAGAACCCAGTTACTGGCTAAGAGAGGCTGCCAGTGTGTCAGTCAGGCGTTTCAATTTGTTCAGTGCTGTACAGTATTTGTTTTGACACTGAAGATGTGTATAGGTATTGCATTTGCTGAAATAATATACATACCATATGCCATATACTGTTATTTTTCGTGGCATAAATTTGTTAATAGCTCCTTTAATTTAATTCACTGAAATGTTAAATTACTGTACTTTAAAACAAAATTTTGAATTAAGACAGTTATGTATGACAAGCGTATAACAGAGAAGCTCATAATACATTATTTTTATTTTATATATAATTCATTTATGTTTCAATATCTTGTATATATTTTTGCAGATTCAATCTTACTGTGTTGGGGGATATTTTGGGTGCCAAACCCACAGCAGAATTAGAACCACTGAATGAAGGAGTACTGGTACAAACAGATGAAGAAGATATGGGAATGACATATGATGAATTGTCTATGTATGGAAAATTACGCAAAGTAGAATGTTGTGGCCCTTTCTCTATGTTTGGGAAGCTTGTTCATCTATGGTCCGACAAGTGTGCTCCAAAAGAGGTTTGTCAAATAAGTCTTCTCCTCATTCGTTTAATTTAAAATTCATTTAAATATATATTGTTAACAATAAAGTGTATTTGTTAGTTTTTCATATGGAAATGTTGTTAATCAATGTTGTGTGCTTTTATATGAAGTTTTTGTAATATGCTGTGTTCTATGTTTATAATATAGGAAAATTTCTTTTATCTGAAATTTTAAGTAGAGTACAGTATTGTTTGAGATAAATTAAATTCATATTTAATCCAGGAAATCCTCCACGTGATATTATCGCAGTAGATAAGTAAATATTTTGGTAGGTCATAGTATAGTGGCGAAAGAATGTGCTTTTAATCCTAACCTATGCAATATCCAAATACTGAAACAGTAACTTTGATAAATACAATTTTTGAGTCCCAGAAATTGCAGATAAGAGATAATTGCAGATATTGTAATTGTAAAATACAGTGCTGTATTTGGCAAAATGTTTGACAATGTATAATGTTTCTTGACTGACATGTTCCTAGTTAGATGTGACATGATATAAATTTCACAGCTAACATAGCAATAATGGAGGGAAAGCCAGTACACTAACTCGTAAAGTTTACCTGATATACAGTATGTTGTGTATCAATATCAACTGACTTTGTAATCCTACTACAAACTACAGTACAAGTTTAATATTATATCTTGCAGGTTGCAGATAAGGTCAAGCTTTTCTTCCGTTACTATAGCATTAATCGTCACAAGATGACTGTGTTGACCCCAGCATACCATGCTGAGACTTATTCCCCTGATGATCATCGCTTTGACCATCGGCAATTCCTGTACAATCATCGCTGGCTATGGCAGTTCAGAGCTATAGATAAAGCAGTGAGTTTAGGTTTCGTTTATTGTACTTTGTAATAAAGTAACTTTATGGTTATGGTTAATGTTTTAGTTTTTAAAAGATTGAAACCATTCTTATATTTTTTCTAAAGTTGGCCATTTTTGTACATCACATGTACTGTATGGTCCAGTTTAAAGTTCTGTTTATACTCGCTAATCTGAATTATATGGAGCTCACCTCCATTCAAATTAACCAAATTTTACCTGGGTAGTCAATAACGAAGAAATTCTAATTTAGTTCGCAGAAATCTCGGCGATCCGAGTTATTATTATTATGAGTTCAGAAGTCAAGAGCTCGAACTCTTAATTTATTCAAATTACCCAAATATTTGGGTTAAAAAAAATGTAGGTACAATAATAGTGTAGTGAAATATTCACAGTACTAGTCGTATATCATTTTGTATCAAATACTTAAGTGTTTTGAAGAATTATGTATGTTTATATCTAAAAGTTATTACTATATGCCACTCCTAGGTGGGAAACTGCTCTGGCTAGACTGCATGATTGCTCACATGTGCTTAACTCACGGGCATTTAATGGAGACGAAGTAAATGGGCATTTACTTCGTCTCCGTATTGTTGATTTTTTTTATGCTGTACTGTATTTGGTTAACAGATTTTTTTCTAACAAATAGTGTTAGCCATGAGAAACAGCATCATAATTTTTTGGTGAATTGCTTTTCAGGTTGAAAAACTCGAAAATGGGAAAAGCAATGAAAGCGAAGTTGAGCGAAGTAGCTCTACACGGTCCAACAAGGACAGTCGATCATCATCATTTACAAGGCCTTCTTCCCGGTCATCCAACAACTCACTCTCTGGTTCTCTAGGTTAGATACATTAATCACCGAATCAACTGTTCTGCACTTTTAAGTTGTGATATACAGTAGATTATGGAGAAACACAGGGACACGGGTAATGCTTTCTAATTTTTGTAGTTTTGTATAGAAAATTATTTCGGGTTTGAGACAGTAATAATTCTCGAAATCTTTGTTTTCATAACTTCTAGGATGCATGCAATATCCTGATGTATGAAATTTGTATAAAGTTATATCATGGTCACATGGGGACAAAATTAAATACAATAATCAGTAGGCCTTCTTTATCATTAAAAAACTTTATAACTTGTAGGTAGTGAGTCACACCGACGAGGTGTAGAAGTAGCAACTGGGCCTGTCATTGAAAATTCACATAGTGTACACATCTGCTCTGCTGAGAATACAATTGACACCATTCACATGATCACACCACAACACAGTGACCAGACTGTGAATGATCATGACAGTTTAACATCTCATCACGGGTCTTCTGGAGAAGAAGGCAGAAAACGTCGTGGATCAGCATCCATCTTCATTTCAACTTCCGAACATAGTGCACAAAAAGCGAGTCGGTGTGGGGATCTTGAATTGGCTTCTTTTCAACAACATACAACTACCGTATATCTGTAATGACATTTGCACAAATTTGCAGCATAAACAGTTGAATGAAAAACTAACTGCTGTACTGCTTGATATCTAGAACTTGGAACTGTTTAAAGTTTTAAAATATATGAGATTTTATGAATAAAATGCCAAGAAATTTTCAAATTCTTTTCATCTGTAAAAATTAGAACCACATTTCAAAATCATGTAAAATCAATTATCTTATAGATGTTATCTAGTGCTTGAAAGTGAATGAAATTTATTTCTCTGCTCAAATAATCAAACATGAACCATTAACCTAGTCAGATCTCAGTATGATTTGTGTATACTATTTTTCCCTATTTAGTGCATTACTTTTTCTTCTGATTGGTATGATGATAGTGGTCTTGTAAGTTCCATTTTTATGTTTAATGTATGCTTTTTTGGGGGAAAAGAACTATTTAATTAATGATTTAAAAACTGGTAAACTAACATTTATATATGTTTGTACATTATATGCATCCTTATATTAACTTTATGTTCAGGCAGGTTGCAAGTTTGAGCACTTGGAAAGACACAGTAATAGAATAAGAATACCAACACAATAATTCAGTATTCATGTTGATCCAATATTGGATGAAGCCTTTCAGAGTAATAGTAACGGCTTACATAACTGTGTGCACAGCTTAGCACATTAGGAATGATAGCACTCATGAGAGAGATGCAGTAATATACATGCATACATAAATACATACAGTGAGTGTTCACATCTTTTACATGTGCACAGCTCAAACGTTGATAGCTTTAAATATTGTAATAGGTATGAAATGCTACACGCCAGTAAACAATGGTTACTGTTGTTTTGTATAGTTTACATATTCAGTATATAAATAAGAATTATTGTTCCCAACTAAAAAAAATTACTAATTTGATAATTATTACTGTGCTTGCATCATGGTGAAATATAGCTCATTCAGGTAAAAACTAATTTGTTGCAATGGAGTTTCTGGTGAGAAGTGTTGCTCAGGTTAATTGCGGCCATTAATGTTTGTTAATTTACATTTCTCTGGCACTTTTGATGGTGCTACATAGCCTTCCCGGCTTGGTGCCTTCTTTCGATAATTACTTACTTATATTTCTCTGTTTAATAGGAAGGGTAGGGTTTATGTAATTTAGTTTCTCATTTGAGAAAGTTGTGACAAAAGTGTTTGTGAGAGATTTGTGTAGTCTGCAAGTGCGCTCTCAAGAGGATGGATGACAAAATGTATAGGAATGGTCTCTTCAAGTTTTAGTTTTTATGGTATTTAGTTAAAAATCTATTATGTGAAAAGCTTTTATAGAGGAGAGCTGAATCAAATTTAATTATGTTATCAAATAATGACAGATTCACAAGTACAGTAATGCATTTGGAAACACATCAGTGTAAATTACTTGGAACTAAAATTACTATTAGATCTATGTATGTTTAGTATCTTAAGAATACCCTATCTATGAAAATTATGAAGTTGAAGCTGCCACCATCAGGTAATGGCTGCATTAAATGTTACTTAGTAGGGTCATGCCTTATTTTTTTTAAACTATTCCATTAGAGAAGTTGTCATGAGTGACCATACCTTAAATCCTGTGGTCCATTACCTTTAACTTTTGTTACAAACATTTTCATTGTTTTCTTTGTTATATTTTTTTGCTTATTAAATCATGTCTTACAATTTAAATAGTTTTAGGAGCCTGTTGAATATTAATTGTTATTTCTCTAATACTTATAACATTGAAATACCCAGTATTTTGTGCTTGATCTGGTGCATCTGCTGATTTATGTTAATGTATTGTCTTCACTGATGTATTGCCTGGGATGTATCCTTGTAGATATGGTTGTAAAAGATGGTAGCAAAAATAAAAATATAAAATTAAAGGCAGCCAGATAGGAAAAAAAAGAAAGGTCATACTGGGGGTAAGTACTTTTGATGCAAATGTACCATGATAAGATGATAAACATGGAAAATGATTAATGGCTTAAATGCATATGTATGATATTTGAATAAACTTGAAATCAGGCTACAATTTGAAAAAAAAAAACGATTACTAATTCTAAGCAAATACATACAACCTGTATAATGATAATATTAAAGTAGAGACTCGACTCGCTAAATTACAAAATGTTTGAAAGGCATTGCTTACTGCCGACACTATCTTGCAAGCACATCAAGGCGAGTGCAATTTTGTTAATTCTATTTTGTAAACTTAATTTATTCCATCCATCTAAAACTAAATAAGCGTTTAGTGTATGCCAAAAATCATTGGGATCTTCAAAACTTCATATGACAAAGATTATAGGGAGGATAGGACACAACTAGCAGTAGTCTCTGACAGCCGAGTGGATAGTCCTCGTGATTCTTAGTCCTGAAGTTCTGGGCTCGATCCCCGGTGGAGGCGGAAACAAATGGGCAGAGTTTCTTTCACCTTGATGTGCCTGTTCACCTAGCAATAAATAGGTACCTGGTAGACAGCTGCTACGGGCTGCTTCCTGGGGTGGGGGTGTAACAAAAAGGAGGCTTGGTCAAGGACTGGGCCGTGGGGATACTAAGCCCCGAAATCATCTCAAGATAACCTTATCCTGTAACTGCACGTAGATGATTAGGCACACCCGCATTTGCATTCTCACTGTAACATCAAATAGAATGTTAAAAATGTTGAGCTTCATAAAGTTTGATGTCTTCTTGAGAGATTAAAACACCAGGGTCATACAATTGTAACTTAATCACTGTAACATATAATATATATTGTTGACTCTTATTGTGTGTATTAATACCCTGGAGAGGACACTTTAGTAGACAACCCAAGTGCAACTCCATAGTTTTACGAGACTTCTGGATGCCTACTAATACCCTGTGCATATGTAGACTAATATTCACTGCAACTTCACTTGAGTTAGTAACTGCTGAACTCATACCATTAAGTTTTAAAAGATCTGTAAGTTGGTGTACATAAGTAAGACTTACACTATCCTGTGGAATTAACTGGTTATCAATATAGTTTTCCTGTCTTTTATAAAGAATATATATTCCAGAGTAGCCAAGACTGAATATTCAAGTTATCATTCAGTTAACTACAGTACAGACGCTTGGGAGTTACCACACATCTTCAACCTTGAGAATGTAGTACTCGGCGTGTACAGTTCCAGCCGAACCCCAAGGCACTACAGCTTCGACACAGAGCAAACAGCAGACTACGACTGCATCGAGCTACCACGCTCTCCTTCCTCATCGAGTTTAGACACTCGCCATTCTACATCGAGCCGCCACGCTCTCCCGCATAGAGCTCCGCGACTCTGACCTCCCTCAGCTCTGCTCTGCTCCAAGCTGTCTCAACGTCTATGTTACTACCAACAACCGACTGCTGTAACCAAGACTAAATAAATATGAAACCCACTAAACACTGTGTAGCTAATCTACCCAACAACGTAACATAAACGTATGCTCCAACGTGTTTGCTTAGTCTTATGTAAAGTGTAAATAAAGGCATCTTTAGAATTAACCTTATCATATTTTTTTCTTAAAGTTGTGAATGGAATTTGCCTCAACAACCTTTTCCTTCACTGCATTCCATTTACTGACTAATGATACAGGAAACAAGAACTTACATCTCTGTGATTCTATTGCATGTCCAGATTTCACTAATGTTGCCTTGTCCTACTTCCTTTGGAATAAAAAAGGTTTCCTTTGTCCACTTTGTCTATTCCCTTCAGGATCTTGTATGTAATGAACATATCCCTTCTATTCCTTCTCTCCTATCAGGTTGTAAGGGTGAGTACCCTCAACCTGTCCTCATAGCTGAGCCCTCTCAATTCTGGTATTAATCTAGTTGCAAACCTCTTAAGATTCTCAAACTTCTGTTTGTGCTGTACAAACTAAAGGGCATGTGGTGTTTGACAGTGTGGGACCAAACCATGAGCAGACAAATGGAAATGCAATTTTAACATGAAGTAGAAAGATAAGGAAGGAATTTCTTTAATATGAGGAATTTACATGTATTGATTATTATGGTCTTTGTTCATCGTGTGAGCCGGCACTGCTAGGCCACAAACGACCTTTAATGTCAGACCCTGCAGGGTAGTACGTCCAGCGTTACTGCTACAAATTTGAGGGTAGACAGTATCCTAATTTGGCAATTGACAGTTTAGCGAGTCTCAGCGGTGTCTATAGGATACAAGTGACAGGATGAATAACCCATATGATATGGGTTATTCAGATTTGGCTAGTGGCTTTACAAGATTGTAATTATTATACTATGTATCCTCACAATCCCAATGTACCTTCTTGTATATAAATAAATAAATAAATAAATTTGCCAGCTACTTTGTCACAGACGAAGTAGCTGGCACATGTGCTCTACTGTACCATAGAGTACAATTGTCAAGCTAGACGTCAAGAAACAACTTTGGCCCTACTCTTTGACTTTGTTACATGCTGTTGTTGTTATAGATTCGGCTACTGGGAACAAAAAATTTCAAGTAGCACGGGTTATGGTGAGCCCGTAGTAGACTTACCTGGCACAGGAGCAGGAACAACAGCTCCTGTGGGTTGTTACATGAATTATTTAGAATATATATATATGTTACCTCACCACTGCCGACACAGCTCGCTTTTGATATTTATTAGACATTGCAAATATTGCACTACAATGCATAGATAGTGACTTGCCTCAACCTAGCATATTAAATATTATCACCCTTCAAAAGGTCCGGTATAGCTCGCACAAGGGGCAACAGTTTCAAGCTCAACAAGCCACATTGCAGGACAGAGAACATAACCATATTTATTATTAATAAGAATGTGCATACAAAGAACACAAGGGTACAATTGCAGGTACAAGTGTAGCATATAAAATGAGGCCACAAAGTGTTTCGGGCAAAACTTACAGTAATTCAGATAACAAACAATTTATAATGTATAATAGGATAAACAATATTAATACTAAACAAGTAAGCTAACAAACAACATAGATAAGATGTTTATTCAGATAAAGGTACATACATTGAAAAATGAGTTACAAACATAATGTTGGATTACTAGATAGAACTAGTACATACTATGTCCTACTAGTTTACATACTACACTAGTAGTATGCGGTTCGGGCAAACACTAATATGAGAGATTCAAGCAATATATAACGATGATAATACGTAAAGATGCCTTAACCCTATTAGGGTAATAAACCCATTGAATCTCATCCGCCGAATCGGTAAATCCTAATACAATTCATCATTTTAAAATTCCGCTGGAAAAGTCATGGAAGCATTAATTGACGCCGCCATAATTTAGTGTTCGTCATTGTATATAGGCGTGAACTCCTGATTTTTAACGGCATACAGTTATTATTATTCTTGTTAATGACTAATAAAGTTAAGTAATTGGTGGTAATAACAATATTATATACAATAATTGGCAAAGCAAGTTGGTATTCACATATAAATAAATAATAATGAGTAGGCTCGTCTCCTGTGCCTCATTAATTATTTACACTGAATATATCGATTTATGTAAAGATAGTATGGCACAAATATACACTGTATTCTATAAGATGATATATATATATATATTTTTGGTATATTTAGTACAATAATACTTGTACACATAGAGGTAGAGAATGGTAAACATTTAGTGGGTGGAAATAACTGAGGTTCGGGTCAGCCTTTGGAGTTACGACCATGGAGAAGCTGCGGAAATATTTAACAAAATTCGCATTCCCAAAGGTGGGGACAGAGTGTACAAGGATGAGTGCATGTTCAGCTTCGACACACCGGTGAGTGTTGGCCATCAAGCGTGGAGTAGAGGTGACAATAAGGGTAAAAGCAGGAAGAGTAGTGAGGGGGAGGCTGGGAGCAGGTCTCTAGCGACCTCACCTCCTCCAGGGATCACATTCTGGCCCACCAGTTTTATCAATGAATTACTGCATTATAATAGACTTCACCAGCCTGAATTGAGACAAAAATTACCCTGGTAATTGTGTGAGTACATAGTAGAGGAGGGAGTCAATATTACCCCCCACCCCCACCAGGAGACATTGTTTACGTGGTCACTTGAGGACATTGTATTGTTATTTATTGATTTATTTATATATACAAGGTTCATTGGGTTTGTGGGAATGCGTAACATTGATGGTTTTTACATTTTTGTAAAGCCACTAACACGCATAGCGTTTTGGGCAGGTCCTTAATCATCTAATAGATAATTATAAGTAGGTAATTACCATCCTACCTGATTTGTTGGTAGGTAATATAAGATAATTATAAGTAGGTAATTTTATTGCTATTTGGAGAGTTTGTTGTCATTGTGGTAGTCACAGTAATACATCTGGGGTATATTATAATAGAGGAAAGGGCAAAAACTGACATTTTGGAAAATGAATGTAAAATAGTAGCATGTAAAGAGATGTGTTCATCAACATTATCCAAATAATGTAGTGACCTATTGACATGTGTCCACTGTATTCACAATCCTTGGGTTGGACTTGGGCTGTATAGCTTCTTAATTTACTCTAATGATGATAGTTGTGCACTTCACGACTATCATATCAACAACACAACTATGGCCACCTTGGGCTGGTTCTGGGGATCAGTCATCTGGTTCTTTGTATCTAAGCTACATGTTACGTAATTGTTGTTGTATTCATATCAGATGCACTTATGAGGAGCATCTAAAATGAATGTATGTACTGTATTATACAAGTATTGTATATTAAAGTATATAGTCTGTAATGTATATTTATAGTGTGGTATTGGCAGGTTACCTCCTTGTATTATATACTATATTGTACTGTATTGCATTACTGTATTTACATTTTGAGTTGAAATGTCTAATACAAAATATTCTCAACAGGATAGTGAGACTGGGTTATATGTATGTTTGAACACCTTTCTTGGCTGGAGCAAAGAACATGTTGTGCGATATTCACACCAGTCGGGGAACCATGTCTTCCTGCATCTTAAGCGGAGTAAAAAGGAGGTACGACTTGTTCTATTAGTCCTTTTAAAAATTAATGAAATAGTCACTAATGTACTTTGATCTACTTTATAATGATTACACTAAACATATTTTTCAGTTTCATGCATTAGGGAAATGCTGGTTTGGTTTGCCCTATACCCTTCCATTATATTTTGCTCTCTGTAGGTCATGGTTTTGAGTAAAAAGTTAGTTGATCCATTTTTGTATTTTATAGTCCTTGGCCTAGGCTACAATTGAGACACATGGGAGGCCACCATAGGTTATAGAACTTGAGCAGCATGCAAAATTATATTTTGCATTTATGGGTAAATGGTGACACTTGTGTGTATTAATTCATAATAGATTTCCTCCTCTTATATAGTTCCTTCCCCAACTCCTTTGTAACTTGGTAATGAAACTATTCTGCAAATGTTTTGAATTAAAAATATAAAGTATTCAATATTATATTAATTTCACATTGATGAATGTTTCATTTTGCCAATAGCATCCATAAGTTTGGTCCTTTAATAGGCAAACACTATAATTGTAGCCAATTGTAGTTCCTGTGATGTAACTACTTTGAAAAATTTTAAGTACTGTACCATACTGTATTTGAATGAGCTTGAAGAGGTCATTTCCTGCTGGATCGAGTCCTGAATTTCTCAGTGCCTGTTTTGCACAGGTATAAGCTTACACGTTTGATAAGAGGCATTTTGCTCTGGTGCGGAATATTGCCTTGTTCTTAATCCTTAATTCTGTCCATGGGACCAGCAAGACCTTGCATGAGGGGTGTCCTAAAAAAATAATTTTAAATTTACATTCATAAGACAGTTTTTAATTGTACAGTACTTAAATTTGGTGCATATTATTTATAATTTCTTATCAAAGTTTACTACCCTTGCAGTTGTAGTGAGTTAGGCAAATGTAGGAAGTATAGCCATACAAAACTGATAATGGTTACTTCATATTTTCCAACAATTATATATACTGTATAAGAATATTGAGGAGTTCAAAGGGTCTTGAGTGAATGGTTACTAAACATGTTGGTATAATTCAATAATTTAGACATGCATTTTTTTCATGTTTCAGTAAATGTTGTTTATTTCACAAATTATAATTTTCTAGCTTCCTCCCGAGAAGGAAATGGAGCCTGAGAAAAAGATTGCACGACTTGCAATTGGTGTAGAAGGTGGTTTCAACCCAGATGCTAACAAGAAGAAATATGAATATAAGGAACATAACTCGGTGGTGATCCTACCAGACTTTGATGTCATTCCACTACCTAATGCAGACCTCCCAGAAATTGTAAGTTTCCTTTGTGTGACACACAAGCATTATTCAGGAATTAAATTTAAATACAAATTTGCTAAAATTTGGTTTGAGCAGATGCTGTGTAAGTATTGGAGTGTAGTATCAGAAGTGTAGTAGTGTACTGTACAGCAAGGCTATTGAAAAGGAACAGTTAACAGGAGGGTTGATGTGAAAGCGGTTTGAAAACATACTTGGAATGAAGGAATTGATAGATTGTAGGTTGAATGGTGAGATATCACATTGGACTCATGATTGTCTGGAGTTCTTAACTGGGATTGAACCCACTTTAATTTATTTAGACCTTTGGATAACCAGATTTTTTTTCTCAAAACAGTATTAAGATGTCAATATTAGTATTAGCAATGTATAATTATAAGCAATAATAGAAAATAGATTTTGGTATGAAAGTGTATGTTATAGATAGATTAGGTGCAGTGGTTTAATTGAACCAGTTGGCTTGCTTCAGGTGTCATTATTTTTTGGTGCCAAATAAGGTATCTATGGATGGTTGTATTTGAGACAAACTTTTACCAAGATTTGGAGTTATTGTACATAAAACCACAACTGTTTTGAATGTCACATTGTAATATATTTTAATGTATTCATAAAATATAATGCTTGCTGATTATCGGTTATGTATGACGTATGAATTTGATATACAGAGGTATACAGTACTGGTATATACAACTTGCTCTATGTTCAGTAAAGTTAAATTTGTATTTTATCAAGTTAAAGTTTTGCATCAACTTTTTTATTATAGCTTTTTGGCACAGAAGACTGTACCTACTAGTTTTAGGTAGTATTTAGGTAGTGGGTACCTAAAAATCTTGATACTACACTTCAGCAGTCACAAATGTCTAGCGTATTGTCATGCATAATATAATGCAATACAAGTTTTCTGCCTTGGGTAACAATACTGTACTGTGTGTTTCTGCCCAACAGGTGCAACAAAGTGTGGCAGGCATTTTGAAAGCAGAGTCAGCACTTCACTTGGCTGAAGTTGAGGCAGCAGCTGGGGCTTGGGATGGGGAAGTACGGCAGATCACCAAACATGCGGATACACTTAAGCAGCTTGATAATGGTGTCAAGGTACACTTCATTTGTTGTGGGGTTATCTGAATGCATGGTTAATTGTGCACTTCTAGTGTGTGCACCTTTCTATTTCCCTGATAATGAACCAGAAATGAAGAAATGGCATTGTCCTTCACACAAATTACGGTTCTGTCCTTTAATAATTACTGTGTATTTTTTAATTTTTTAATCGGAATTTATTTTATGTTTTGGCTACCTATTTATTTCTTTGGTTTAATGAGCCCTACTGCAACTGTTTCTAGTAATTAAAAAAAAGATTGTGTTTGGCTTCCTAAGATAGAATGGGGACTGGTCTCACAGGTAATCCATAATTATCCTGTCAAAGTGTAAATAAAATTGTATCCTGAATTCATAAGTTTGTTATAACCAGGAAGACTTCTTTTGGAGCAGGGATATAGGCCTTGCATGAGGTACTCTAAACAGTTAGGTTATTAAGTGCCTTATTATATGTACAGTATTGATAGATTAGGTACTGAGTGTCCCTTTTTTTTCCAATCCTGGGGTTTCATCCATCTTTGTCTAATTATTAGGTTCCACCTAATGGCTGGAAGTGTGAGGAGTGTGACAAAACTGAAAATCTCTGGCTAAACCTTACTGATGGAAAAATTCTCTGTGGGCGAAGACAGTTGGATGGTTCAGGCGGCAACAACCATGCTCTTGAACACTATGAAAAGACAAGTGAGTTTCACATGTAATAAATTAGTGTAAAATATTTGTCTTTAGAGTATAAATTCTTTTTAGTATTTAAACCTAAGCAAGAAGCTTTTATTTTATTGTTCAAAAAATTTGTAGACTGCTATGTTACTTTTATCATCACTTCAAACATTTCTACACCTCAAACTAGAACCTTTGCCACTGTTGCTTTTCTGAATGTCTCCAGTTTATATTGTGTGAAATTCTGATTCAATACATTAGTTCATTTGTTCTTGTAGTATGTCATGCCCAAGAAAATTGTCACAATTCTGTAAATGAAAAAAATGCACAACAAACCCACAAATTAAAATTCTTATAAAGGATATTTTTGTTTGTCCTTTGCCCAACCACTTGGGCTGGATGGTAGAGTGACGGTCTCGCATCATGTAGGTCGGCGTTCAATCCCCGACACGTCCAAGTGGTTGGGGCATCATTCCTTCCTCCCGCCCCAACCCAAATCCTTATCCTGACCCCTTCCAAGTGCTATATAGTCGTAATGACTTGGTGCTTTCCCCTGATAGTTCCCTTCTTTTGACCAGTGTCATGCATCTATATTATGGTGCACTGATGGGGAAGGGACCAACATGTATTTTAATTTGTGAGTTTAGTGTGAAAGTCATTCCCAAGTATTTTAACCCCGTCTGCATATACGTATGTCTACAACATAGTGTTCTTTCTCGTTTCTATATTCCATATATGTTCTAATAATTTGTTCATGAGGTCAACTGTACTTACTATTATTTAATCTTTCTCTTCCATTAAGTATGTTGTTTCATTCTCTAAATCTGTATACTATATTACTCACCCTTTCAGAGTACCCGCTTTCTGTGAAGCTTGGAACCATTACGCAGGATGGAAATGCAGATGTATATAGTTATGATGAAGATGACATGGTTCTAGACCCTGATCTTTTGAAGCATTTGGCAGTGAGTAATTTTTATAACTTCATAGTTTTGCGATCCAACATATATAGAACTAGGCACTATTGTACATTAAAGTACACAGTTTCTCATGTTATTATTGTGAAAGCATGTAACATCTTGCAACAGTTTTCTTTACTATTTTGGGTGTTAACACTTTAAAAGTGTGCTGTACAGTGGATTTTTTGCTTCTTAAGAGGATAATGACTGAAGAGTTATAAATATCTTTCTATAGAATAAAAATGCTGTAGTTACTATAACATATTTGTCTCCTTTCAGCATTTTGGTATTAATGTTAAAGTGATGGAGAAAACTGAGAAAACGATGCTCGAGTTGGAGATTGATTATAACCAACGTGCCTGGGAATGGTCGCGGCTTACTGAATCGGGAGCAAAGCTTGTACCAAAGTTTGGACCAGGTTTCACAGGTAATGATTTAATTATGTTAATATTATTTATTGTATGTACAATGGTATAGTGGAAGTAACATGGTCATGAAAGCTAGGCAAATAGTGTTATTCATAATTTGATGAGACATCTAGTTCAAAGACGAGACATCAAAAGTGACTACAGTACTTGCATTCATTAAAGATTTGCTTAAGGTGTGGGATTGGGCGTGATTCCATGGTGCAGGTTTGAATCCTCCGCATGGCTCCATTTTATTTTCTCACCGCATCACATCAATGTGATTTCTTTGTGCATTTTCAGTCTAATTATTGATTTTTTTAACAAGATTCTTGATAATCATAATTCCTAGATCTATTTGATGTTTATATGGTTGCCCCTCACTGGGGACCCTACAGAGATGCTTCACAGAGTATAGAAGCGACCAAGGATGTTATAGCCTCGACACTTCTTGGTTATATGTTAAATTCCAATGTAGATGTATTTTTTACTTCATTGAGAATTTGCAAATCCATCTCTTTTTATGACATTATGTGCTAGTATGCAGTATCTTCTGCATGTTAAGCCTTGAACTGATGTAACACCTATTCAGAGTCAAAGACCTCGCCATTAGAGTCAGAGACATTAACATACTTGCTATCATGATCATCTTAATCCAGTTTAAGGTAACCCCTCTAATTTAATGTATGTATGCCTTCCTAGTCAGTCTTTTGTATAGTATCAAGGCTTTGAATTTCAAGGTATATTTCACAATCTCTTTCCATTATCAGCTGCTTCGAATATGCTGGAAAAGAATGAAAGTAAATTGGTTTACATGAAGATGTGTACTTGTGATGAGGGGAATTTCCCCACATAAGTTATGTTTGCTAGGGGGGGGGGAGGGGAATGATGCATGCAAGTCTAATGTAATGTATATTTTAAATTGAGTATCTACAACCAGAGGTTAGTGATCTTAATATGAAGTCAAAGCTTGATTGTGACTTTTACCTGGGTATTGTTAATTGTAAGGTCTACTACTAACAACTACCAAGAAGATTTGGTAGTTATTATTTTCAAGTAACCTATTTATATGGTCTCCTGAGTTCATCATTTATTATTTTTAAAAGATTTAATTAATGTGAGAATGGAAAGGTATTATTTTCAGCCAAAAAGTATAATTTTAAAGTGCTGGAAAGCTTTTGAGAAAGTCTTTAAAGATATTGGAAGATTAGTTTTCGTTAGGATATTAGAAATACAGAAGTGTAATTAATAGAAAGGTATATCAATGCCTTTTGTTGAGTTAGAACTAAGACTTTGTGTGGTAACTGTGATGCTTGTTAATGTTTTACCTTTAATACATTTACAGGGATGAAAAATCTTGGTAACTCCTGCTATGTTAACTCTGTAATGCAAGTACTCTTCTCTGTTCCGAGCTTCATTGAAAGATTCTTCAGTCATGGTCAGACCATCAGAGAAAGTTACAAAGGAACAAACCCTGCAGAAGACTTTAACGTTCAAATGGGTAAACTTGCACATGGCTTGCTGTCAGGAAGGTAAGTGCTGTCCCACGAAAGATTTTATCCTACTTTTAGTGTGGAATGTTTGAAAATTTGCTTAGAATTCCATAAATAATTTAAAACTTGGATAAGGTTGGCAACGCAGCTGGATTTCCAGCTCATTACTTGGGAACATTGTTACTATAGATTAATGGCATTTTATTGTAATAGTTGATATTTGAGTGAATGAAGATTGGTGAAATTAAAATACTCTACAGTGGACCCTTGATATGCAATTTGGATGTATTCATAGAAAGCCTCTTTTGTAGCCTTGTAGCTCAGTCCTTTTGATTCTGGCACTAGTTTTGTTGCTAACAGCATGAGGATTTCATGCCGGTGCTGCATATTGCATGCAAGTGGCAAGTAACAGGGAATACTGGAAGAGATGAAGATAATGAAAGACAGACAGACAGACAGAAGTTGGGAGGGAGGCATTGAGAAGTCATAAATTCCAGGATTGATAGGTCAGAATGTTGGATGACTGTCCACCAGAAGGCAAGTATGTTACTGGCAACTCGTGAGGAGAACCGTACCTAGTCTTGTGAATGATTTGCTGGAGTGTGGTGGTGTAATGTAATATCTTTTATTGTACTGCTTCCCTTTTCACTCTGGGCTACCCACCCCCAGAAAAGTGAAGAAATGAAATAATGACTATTATTAGTCATTATTTATTTATAGGAGCGCTAAAGTGTTAAATATTACCATGTATTTGTGATTTCACGATTTCATAGATTCATATCAAAGGATACTGCACAGAAATTTTGTTTTTCGTTTTTCAGATACTCAGTAGCTCCTAACACGGTTGATGATAGCCAAGACACAGACGACTTGCAGCCTGGCTTGTCTCCACTTATGTTCCGCACACTCGTTGGAAAGGGTCATGCTGAGTTTTCAACTAAGAAACAGCAAGATGCCATGGAATTTTTGGAACATGTGCTAAAGATGACAGCATGCAACTCTGCTGGAGCATCTGACCCTGGAAACTGCTTCAAGTTTGAGGTTTGCACCACTTTGTGTTACTTGCTCACTGTCATGCTTAACAAACAATTGTCCTTTTTATATAATGGGAGGAATGACTGGATGAATTGTAGACGATAAGCTTTAATAGCACAGTTAAGGAGCCAGACTAGAGGACCAGAGATGAGCTTTGGCATTTGTCTCATCTTACATATGTTGAACAGGTAGAGGACAAGTTTGTGTGCAGCGCAAGTGGGAAGGTTCGTTATGTAACAAGACCAGACCAGTATCTCCCCCTACCGGTACCAGTTGAAGAAGCTGTAAATAAAGAAGAAGTTGCAGCTTACCAAGCACGTAAAGTGGAGGCTCAAGCAGCACAGAAAGCTGTGTAAGTTGTACTTTTGCAGTTAAACTTTCTCACTAATTATACCAGGGTAGTCAAGATATAAATTTTAATTATATTATATAGTAGACATTGTAAGATAAAAATAAAAATTCATTCAACCTGACATATGATTTTGGTTTCAATGTAAATGTATGTTCTATTGTTTTCTCTAATTAAAACACATTAATTATGGCAAAGAATGACTGCTCCGGAAAATCTGATGCATCTTGAGAGTTGGCACCTGTCTTTCTGCTTGAGTGGAAATCCACTTTGCCAGTCTAAAACCACATGAGGTGAAACTTTATGAATGTTGAGGAAATTTTAGACTGGCTTGGAAACCTTTACCATATTCAGCCAAACGCTCAATACAGCAAGGGTTTTTCTGAAAAAGTTTCCTAATAGTGCGGTTTTCCTAAACATTTGATTTGCCGTATGTTATAGTGAGAAATGTGCAACTGTGTTGTACAGCTTGTGTAATGTGTACATTCATGCACATGCTTTGAATCACACACTTGTGCATGAACTTACATGTTCACTCTAATTTCAGTATGAAGCAGACCGATCTTGGCTACCAGTGTTTTAAGTAAAATTGAAAATAAAACAAAGCTTAAAATGTGCAAATTGAAAAAATCTAAAAGCTAGCTTGTGAGGTGTAGTGATGGAAGCTAGTTGACTAACTCCTACCCTCATCCTTCCCACATTCCCAGACAGATTCAGTTTAAATTGTTAACATTAGTTTTGACTGCATTAGGCATTTATCATTGTAAACTGGAAAGATTTTTGTGTTTTCTGTAATCAAATGACTAAGAAATTTTGTTTTATTACAGACAGCCTGAGGAACAAGTGCGCATAAAAATACCATTTGATGTGTGTCTGTCAAAGTTAGCATCTCCAGAGCAAATAGTTGCATTTAGCTCTGCTGTGGAGAAGGAAGTCAGCATGCAAAAAGTTACTCGCCTTCGTACTTTCCCAGATTTCCTAGTCATTCAGGTTGGTATTATATGTTAAAAACATTAGACTATATTTAATTCATTGGCTGTGGCATTTAACTTGTTGATACACAAAAAATTCACCTTTACTCTTCCAATATTGGTAAATTTAATAAAACACTGCTAATATACTGTGCCAATAATATTGTTTGTCTTGCAATGCCTATTTGTGAATCATTAAATAATGATCCCCTACATATTCAAATGATAAATATGTATCTATTCAAGAGGGAAGGGAGTTATCAGGGGGAAAGTACCAAGCCATTACAACTAGCACTGTGAAGGGGTCAGGATAAGGATTTGGGATGGACAGGGGAAAAGGAATGATACCCAACCACTTGGACGGCCAGGAATTGAACGCCAACCTATATGGAGCGAGACCGTCACTCTACTGTCCAGCCCAAGAGTGGAGTATCTATTCAAGAGTGAATGTTTGACTGTCCACAATAGGTAGCCAGTTGCTTAGGACCATGAAGCTTCTGCAGGGTTACTGGAGGCTATTGGTGAATCATTATGTGAAGGGATGGGGGGGGGGGGATTGACCATTTCCCCCCTATTTGCATGAAATAGCAAAATTGTTCCATATTCTGATGTTGATAAATACCAGCTTCAATTAAACAAGGATATCTTGTATACAGATTTATTTTTGTTGAACCTACCAATTGAAAGAAGTTCTATAGATAATACACACAAATTCACCACATGCTATTTTTGTTAATTAAATTTAGTATTGTAGAGTGGAAAGCATTTTTAAAAGAATATGCATATTAGGTCTGTTTTCTTTCAGCTAGTGAAATTTGGTATTGGTCAAGATTGGGTGCCATTGAAATATGATGTATCCATTGATATGCCTGAGAGCCTGGACTTGTCTGTACTAAGAGGCTACGGTCTTCAGTCAGGGGAGGAAGAACTACCAGAAACATCTGCTCCTCCACCAAAGGGCAAGTTTAACAATGCATTTCTTTCATTAAAATTGTCCTGTTGGCAAAAACACCCCTTAATCTTTTTCTATAATTTGCTACTTTGCTGCCCTTTTGATTTTGGTATACTCACTCCTGGCCCTCACAAGTGCCTCTGTATGTGTGTCTGTATCTAGGTCTGTGTAATTTATCCATGCCTTTTTGAATCCTAGGTTTGTTCTTTTCTCATCCACTTCCCTCCCAATAGGTATAAACTGTTACATTGCTACTATACATTTGCATTACTAAGTCAGTTGTCTGTTTTGCTGACTTTCTTTCCAGTTCAGTCTCCCACTGAACATCATGCTGGTAGGCACTAACTCGCCTGTAGTCCCCTCTTATGTATTCTCTTGTACTTCTCAAACTGTTTCTTAAACTGACTCGGCTTTCAATTTTTACAATATAATTAAACATAATGCATTGCTCACTGGCTCCTAGTTCTCCATAAATTCTCTGCATCTTCCTTATTTAAGATAAATACCAGATCTATTAGCTGTGTGTTCTCCCTGATCTGCTGCTAAAGTGTTTATCTGCTCTGTCCACTAATCTTGCTCTCCATGTTTCATCTCCTTGATAGGATCCTTCGTTGATTAGGCAATTGTTCCAACACTAAAACCCAGAATACTTGGATTCTTGTTTTTGCTCCATTTGCCACAGTGGCTGCTTTTTACAATATTTACATGGCTTCTTGCATGTTTTATTGTAATGATCATGCTACTCATTGGTATTTCTGTATTTAATAGTGAGCCATAAATAACCCCCTACCAGTTTCATGGTCCCCCATTGTTGTACGTGTGTAATTCTGCTAGTTGGTTACCTCTGAGTGCCAGAGAATTGACATAAGTTGAGCAAAGGTGACATTTACAACAGACATTAAGGCCAGGTAGTCTAACTCAAACTGTTGATGGGAGAAATAGTGTTACAGCAGGATGCAGTAATGTAGGTGTTTGTGTGGTTTGTAATGTTCACAATTAGAGAGAACATAGATTAAATTAAAAATGTAATAAAATTCTCAATGTATTGAACCTTTTCAGGATTAATTTTGTCAAAGGTAGAGAAGATCATGGGTATATACTGTATCTGGTTTTGCTAGGTTTTGATTGCATTTAATTTTGTCTTGCCAATTTTTAACACTTTTCACAAATGCCCCAGTTCTTACTTATACAATTTTTCTCCTATATTATAATTGTTAAATTAAATTTTTACATTTTGTACATTTCTGCATGTTTAAATCTTTTATTTAGCAACACAGCTTTAGTCTAATTTGAAGCACTAGAGTATATACAGTACAGTACTAAAAATTAATAAAATGTAATTGCTTGTTTTATATTTTGAATTTTACTTTTATAGAACCTGAAATAGATGCTGGAATTGTACAACAGTTGGCAGAGATGGGCTTTCCCTGGGAGGCTTGTAGAAAGGCTGTCCACCTTACTGGTAACAATGGCACTGAAGCTGCAATGAATTGGGTGATGGAACACATGAGCGATCCAGACTTTGCTGAACCACTTGTCATTGAAAACAAACCTTCAAGTAAGTCCTTGGGATTTCTTCCTATTGGGAGGGATGCCATCCTGTACATGCTGCTTTACCAGTCTGGTCACTCACAGGGTGAGTGAGTGATCAAAGAATGATGTTATAAATCTTCGATCATTCTTTGAAACATCAAAGAAGATGTAACCTCTAAGTCTGCTATTATGAATAATTAATATAAATATATATATATATATATATATATATATATATATATATATATATATATATATATATATATATATATATAATCCTTTAATGGAGATGAGAGGCATAATATAATATTCAAAGTGTAGTTGAGACATTATTTTTTGAGAGAATGAAGTTTAGGTAATGCTTCTGTACTGTAATTTAAATATAATTTGGGTGCCTGCTTTAAATGTCTTCTGTGATCAATTAATATCCAATCTTGTACAGTACTGGAATTATCAGCCTTTCAGATAGTAAATAAAAACTTGATAATATTTGTTTAATTTTCAGATAATGATAGTTTCACTCCAAATGAAGAAGGCTTGGCAATGTTGATGTCAATGGGCTTCACTCGGGAACAGGCAGCACTTGCCCTTAAAGAGACTAGCAACAGTCTAGAACGTGCTGCTGATTGGATATTTTCTCATCAACATGAATTGGATTCATTGCTGGCAACACAGAGTGGGGCAGCTGCAGTTCCTCCTCCACAGAAGCCCACTTACACAAATGGTTCTCCAAGGTGAGTCTCTTGATACAGTTGGCTTCATTTTTCATTCACAATTGGGGATTTTGGGTAGCCAACTCAATCGTCACTTTCTTGTAAAATTTGTGTGGCTGTCATAAAAACTAAGTAGCTTTTACACAGGATCTTCCTGTTTCAAAGCCATATCATCTTTTATCATTTCTCTCCAGGTATTCTACCCATTTGGTTTCAACTACTGTTTTCTAGTGTTTTGTCAATGACACAGATTTGTAATTTAGAGGGTCCTCTTTGCTACCATTTTTGTAGCTTGGAACAGTTTGCCTTTTTTATTATTATTATTATTATTATTATTATAAAATACCAATATAATTAAAATATGATGTTTTTAATTAGTGCTTTCAGATATTTTCTTGGTTTGACTTTTGTTAGGGGACAGCTTTAACATGTTAACATTAATGGAAGCAATACCAATTTTCTTGGATCACTGTATCATATGATGGAAGTTAACTTTCCTCTTGATTGGAGTGCATTATTGTGTCAGCACTGTGCTGTAAATTTTTGGATGCCTTGGTAAATGGCTTTGTGACTTACTTAAGCCGGCATTGTCATTAATTTCCCTCTTTTTTTTATTCCAGATACGAGCTGAGTGCTTTTATAAGCCACATGGGAACATCGATATTTGTGGGCCACTATGTATGTCACATAAAGAAGGACGGTGAGTGGACTATCTTCAATGACAACAAGGTGTCAAAGTCTGTCGATCCTCCCCTGGACCTCGGATACATTTACCTCTACAAAAGAGTATCCACATAGTCCTATTTGCAAGAGGATTGTTGGATGCCCAGCAAAATGGCAATTTTTTATTTGTTTATAAAACTAGAAGAGACAATGTCCTATGAATCAAAAAGTGTATTTCAGACTAAAGGTAATGAATGCTTATGTACTGAGACTAGAATCCTATAATTTGCTTGGGCATTTTGCCTTCTCGGTGAAGAAGTGAACATAACTGTGCACGTATTGCACATGACCTGTGATTATTAGGATTATGAATATCTTGGTAAATAAAATGAATTAAACTATTTTAGAAGTGATAGAGTACTGTGAAAGTGAAACATACCTTCAGCACTTTAATACTGTGTATTTCTTTTCTGATGATAAATTTTGTGTTCAACATGGTGTGTAATATTTTAAAAATGTTGTTATAAATGACATAATAGACAAAGCCTTAATGAGCTTTGAATCTTCAAGAAACATTGTATCCTGTACATTCAGAAAATATATGCAAAATTATTTTTACTGACATTGTGTACAAAATTTTATGCAAAATAATAATGATTACTAAGTAAGAGGCCTTACATCTGACATCCTCACATGCAGTTTACTGTCTAAATATTTTAGTATAGTGTTTTACAAGGATCATTATATAAATACGCATTAATTCAGCTTGATACTGTTTTTGGTTTTTCTTTAATATATTGCCAATAGAATTATACAGTAATTATTAACTACTTTGAAGGGCCTCTTTACTCTGTCTCTACATTTAAAGTGAGTCATTAATTGTTACATAAATGTGTGCAAAAATTGAGGCATTATTTGTGCTGACAAAAGTACCTGTATCAAAGTGAAAATCATCATAAAAGGTGCACTTAATATGCATTGCTATTTCTCACACTTGATAGCTAAAGATCTATGTCCTCATGCTGTCATTCTCTAGAACATACACCAACATGTGTAATTGCATACTCAAAAACATTTTGATATATTTATAATTTATAATTATTCAATTAAGTGCCCAAATATGAAAATAGTTGTACATGTCTTTGTATGTATCAACTGTAAATACACTCTAAAAAATATTAGCTGTTCATCATTACTCATGAGGGATTATTGAATGAGTTTAAAGTCTTTTTTTCATTGAGTTTAATGCTTCTAATGCTATGAACATGAATCGTTATATGCAAATAATATTTCAAATGAATTGTAACACTAGGTCACAGCTCGATTGAAATGTCTCATCTGAAATGCATGGAGTGTCTTCAAGCCAAATTTGAACTGAAAATTTTTAACTATAATAGGTATTGTATAAAGAAGTACAATAATATATATATTTTTTTAATCAACTATTCATTAAGTATTCAGGTACATGACTAATAACAATATTTTGATATTTGTACCAGGTATGTATATAATGTGCACAGCATTTTTAAAGATGCTAAAGTTCCTGAGTGCCAACTTTGTTCTAGGTTCGCATATGCTGCTCTTGTTATTCTGTTTTGTGTGTGTGGTGTTAAAGATTGTGTTGTGAGCTTGCTTGGGTCCTTTTCTTCGTTTATTTTTGCAACTCTCTTTTCTGTGTTTTTTGCTTTCTATCGTCTCTCAAACTTCATTATTTTGCATTTGTTGTCTTGAACACTAGCAGCCTGTCTAGGTCCTCCTGTAGTATCATGCAGTTCATGCCCATCTTAAGAGTTTTGCATTGTCGGCAAACATTGCCATGTACAATACTATTTCCTCCAGCAGGTCATTTACTTGGATTAAGGACAGTAGTATTTCAATCGCCAAACCCTGCTTGCCACTTACTTCCTTCCTGACACATTCGGCTTCGCTAAAACTGTTTGTAGTTTCAGATAGTCCGTAACCTAATCAATTATCTTCCAATTATCCCAGTCTGTATTTATAACTTGATTATCAACCTTACCTTTTCCAGTACAGTACTTTACAGGGAATACGTGTCGCTGAAACCTGTCTGTAGTTTAAGAACTTGTCAATCTTTTTGTCAATTTATGCTTCAATTTTGCAAGTGTTAGATTCCTGGAGCTCCCTAATTGCTATTTACATATCTGCTGCCATTTTCAGCTACTAAAAAATTTGGTGTGGTCCTACAGCACTAATCTGTTTATATTTTATGTTTCTTTATGAGGTAAAGAAATATTCCTCCAAGTATTTCTTTACCTCATCCAGGAGGAGGCCTGGTCGAGGATTGGGCCGCGGGGACGTTGATCCCCAAAATCATCACAAGGTAATCATCCACAGTTGCTACCATATAATTTTCCTTCCATCGACAATACACTTAGGCCTACACTCTTACTTTATATTGAAGCCCTTCTTGGGTTTCCAGTGATTTTCTTTGCAGCTCTCTATGTTGCTCTTAGTGTGGCCATAAACAAAAATTTGATAACTTGGTACTTCACTGTTGATATTCTTATGACTGTGAAGTAGCTAGGGCTGTTCTTTGGCTGTAGCTGCTATGTCATTTTCAAATACAGTGGGTCTCGATTTACGATGGTATCCATAAGAAATAAAGGAAATTGGATTAATCCGTTCCACACCCCCAAAAATATTTACTTAAAAATACATTTTATACTGAATACAATTTTTTTTCACTAACTACAATACAGTACATATGTTTATCTTACCTTTATGGAGCCCTCTTGATGCGTATGGAAGATGGTGAGGAGGGAAGGAGGTGTTATTGTTTGGAAGAGGAGTCCCCTTCCATTGAAACATCAGGCAGTAATGACTTCTCTGGGGTACACTTTCTCTTACATTTTGCCTGCATACCACCAGGACCTGGTTGTGATTCACTGCTTGTTTGTCTCGCTAAAGACCTTTCCATAAATGTTTGTTTTTCCGTACGTTTTAAATTTTGTCTGTAGTGAGGCATCACCGTGTCATTTAAAAGGTTAAGGCAACGGCCTACTGCACCATGATTTGGGCCAGTCGTTTCGGCAAAAATTTGCAATTCTTCCCATGCTGCACACATTTTCTTAATTAATGAGGAAGGGTCATTCTGTACTGTCTCCTCCTCCCCTGAAGAAATTTTCTCGGCTGTCTCTTGTTGCTGCTCCCTGTGAAGTTCTTCGGTAGTCAGTTCTTCGCTGTGTCCCTCCACCAGCTTAGAACTGACCCTCCTTAGTACCTTTGTGTTTTCCCTGCTAATCTGCTGTTCATCCACCCGACCCCTTCCTAACCCACCCACTCTTTCCCCTTCTGTCAACTCCCACCATAATCCCATACCCAGTGTTCCAACCTGACCCCATTCTTATCTGCTACTTTATCACCGCTTCTGCACAAATGCCAGAAACTTGGTAAATAAATTTGATTTGTGTGCATATACAGTACTAGGGTTGAGAATCCTGATATCGGGGAAAGGAAAAAAAGGACAATAAATATTTGAAGGAGAATTCAGGGTACCATCCGCCTTTCATAAGATAGAAAGAGTAGGTGCAATACAATAATGTTCATAAAAGGACTACAGGACTGCAATGAGGAATTCAACAACACAGGATGTTGATATCCTGTGTTGTTGAATTATTCAACAACACACGATGATGCAATATAGCTCAGTGGTAGCAAACACAGCAATAGTAGCAGAAGCCCGACTTGCATCAAGTGATAAAGGCAGAAGCTGAAACACCAACTCTTGTAATAGTTTAATAATTTGACGCTAAATTACGTAATTTTAAGATCCCAAGCTAGAGGCAACCCATTCTCAGGTTCTGTCATCCTAAGATGCATTCATAAATTCTAACATATTGTATTGTGCAATTAAAAAGTTCGTTAATATATATTAGTGTATAATATTGTGGACAGCTTGTCCTAGAATAGGTTTGGTTAAATGTTTGAATTATGTTGGCAATTGTTTGTATTTGCAATACATGGGTGAATTTGTTCATTTACTGGTTTTCATTAAAAAACGGACTTGGGCCGCTAGATTAACGAGTATTTGGCAAGCATTTGAGGGGACACTGCAGGAAGAGAGCAATTTCTTAACTTCACACAGCACGTAACAAAGCCCACCCGAGTGAGTGCACTCTAAATCTTGTGCTATCAGATGATATGATCCATCAAACCCAAATAGGAGAGCTCACCACTCCCTGCCTATGATCACAATATCCTAAGATGAAATGCAATTTTTAAAACCCATGAAGTTTCAAGAATGATGACTACCTTGGAGGAGACTAGCAAAAAGTGAGAGGCCTCCTGGAAGGAGTTAGTAGATCGAGAAATTGGGATAATTCTGCAAAAATGATCATTGAACTTAATAAAAAGGTAATAAAAAAAAGAGCTCTAACAAAGCTCAACCTCTAGAAGGAGCATAAATATGCAAAGAATTGCATAGATTGAGATGCAAACAAAAATTAAAGCAGACATCCAGAAAAACAGATTGGCCAAGAAACTGAATGGAAACTGGTATAAAGCATCAAGAAAGATACCAAGTCCTTACATGTTTGTATAAGGAGTAAAACTAGGACAAAAGTTACCGTAGGACCCTAGAAAATGAGAAAAAATTATACATGACACTAAAAAGTAACCGACATTAAGAACTTGACATAGTTTTCATACTAGACATTAGAACTACAGTATCACTGAAACTCGCCCAAATTTTTTTCTCTAAATTTCTAGATTGGAAATGTGCAAATTTTACTCGTCTTTGAGAAAGGCAAAACAAAGTTTAATAGAAAATTACAGACCAGTCGGCCTAACCTCGCAAATCTGCAAGCTCTTGGAGGAAATGCACAATCTTTTTAAATGTAACACAACATGGTTTTGTGACAAATAAATTCTGCCTTAGTAATTTCACATTTTGGAAACGATAACCAACTAGAGGTACACTGGCTTTAGATATAGTATACAGTACGTGAAAAATTAACACAAAAACGCCATAAACATTACATAACTGGCAAAATACTAGAATTTATCAAACTAAAGATAAAGAGAATCTTAAGGAGAATCCAACCAAAAAATTTAATTGGCGTACCACATAGCTCCATCTTTGGGTCTACCCTTTTGTAATAACGTCATCAAGATGATCAGTGGTGATAGACTGATGAAGATGATCAGTGGTGATAGACTGGTGAAGATGATCAGTGGTGATAGACTGGTGAAGATGATCAGTGTCGACAATGTGGCGATGAGGAATGAGGACATGTGTAATCCACTCAATTGGGGTCTTGTGTTAAAAATGTTAAGAACTCTAAGGGGTAAAGCATATTTCGCTCTTCATCAATCTTTATTATCGGTATCGTTAATTTATGCTACCATTGCTGATAAGACTGAGATAATGGGCGAGGCGGTGCACTGCGTCTTGGCATTAGTAATTTATAATACGCTAATAATATCGCCCTGGTTAGTTTCGGCATGCAAGCGTCGCCCGGTGTTGACTTTGGCTTCGGCTGCATGCTATTACTAGTCTTGAGTCTTCACAACAATTGAGCAATAAAATAATATGTTTTCGAGATAGAAATTTCATTACTATCGGGTTTAATATGAAATAGTTATATAACTCATTTAAAAATAAATTATAGCGGATGCAGCAGTGTTGAAGATTATTAGTTACATGCAGGCTGTCGGACGAAAATTTGTTATTATATGAACAGTATCCACTAGCGTACAATATGTATAAACTGTATTTATCACAATGTTTTTAGTAATTTTACCCTTATACACATAGTTATTGTGTATAAGATGTATAAACATGAAAATAGCTATATATATGTGCCGGGTTAACCAATTAACAGTAATTGTAAAGAGTAGTTTATTGAGCGGATGTATATTAAATTATATACTTATTATATATTTATATAAATTACAACCCTATTGACTTCTTTTTATAATAAAAGGTATATAACTGTCATTCCAGTGTGTGTACCAGTCATTATTTGTTTCCGGAATAGAAATTGCGTCATTATATAGAGACCACGAGAGGTGCCCGTCCAGTCCAATCCAGATTTTTGAATTAAACCATTACAATTAATGCTGCTTTACAATGGCGACAGTTTAGATGTCGGTCTACTTTAACTTATCATATTAATTAGTTCATGCCACAGAAATACCACAGTCGAGATGTTCAAATGGGAGATGTTCAAATTATATATCAAGTATAATATGGGTTTAAGGGTAAAATCATCGCTATGGATTACGGAAAAATGAAAACATAAGCCTGAATTGTGACTTGATATCCTTTTCCTGTCACGTTTTAACCCACGTTAGGGTTGAGCAACCGTAGTGTGTCTGTGCCAGGGTACCAACTGTGCTTCCCAGTCCTTATATTGCCTCGTCTACTTGCTGCAAACTGCCTAACGCATCCTCCAAATATATATACGTCATTTTAGACTTAATTTAATATATCGCTGCATATACTAGGTATGTTCTTTCGCGTGCCTTCAACATAATTCATAGTGCAAAAAGCGAACGTTTGGGGTTGAACAGTACAGTTGTGTACGTGTGACCCGTATACGACTATTCTGACTCTTACTATAATTTTTGGAAGGCATGTTGAACTGTGCAAAGTAAATTGGTCATATTCTCCAAGATTATATTATTCAGTGGCCAGTTATTAGACTCTTTATAACTATGTGATATACTTAAAGCTGTGAAATTGTTGCAGAAATTCTTGTATACATGAATCATTGAATGTATCCTCATAAATTTGTGTACAGTCTCCTATAGCTTATAGTTGTAATAGTCTGATATTAATTGGTTTTAGCCACAGCAACCACTCATCTCTATGATGAGTTAAATGTGGATCACATAAAAAGTCTGTCACATGGCCAACAAAGCTCAGCTTTATATAAGCATCTGTGTGACATCGATCACCAAATTCTATGGGAATGATTCTACTGTAATTTATCCTCTATACTGTGGTTATATGATGAAACAGTTTAGAATCAATTCATATAAGTAAAAATTCAAATTTTAACATTTCATTTAACATTTAATAGACATAACAAAGGGAATATTAATAGGGTATTAAAAGTATCAACACAAGACAACACGAAACAATGGGTATAAATTGGATAGGTTTAGATTTAGGGAAGACTTGGGTAAATACTGGTTCTGTAACAGGGTTGTTGATTTGTGGAACCAATTACCGCGTAACGTGGTGGAGTTGGGGTCCCTCGATTGTTTCAAACGTAGGTTGGACATGTATATGAGTGGGATTGGGTGGTTATAGATAGGAGCTGCCTCGTATGGGCCAATGGGCCTTCTGCAGTTACCTTTGTTCTTATGTTCTTAACATTTCCACATGATAGTGGACATTAGACAACAGAATCTTACAACACAAGAGACAGACAACAACATAAATACTCATACTCCGCCCAAGTAAAACAGAAACAAGCAACACTTAGTGGGCCAGCCAGAGGCTTAGGGCCCGCCCAGTGGGCCAGCCAGAGGCTTAGGGCCCGCCCAGTGGGCCAGCCAGAGGCTTAGGACCCGCCCAGTGGGCCAGCCAGAGGCTTAGGGCCCGCCCAGTGGGCCAGCCAGAGGCTTAGGGCCCGCCCAGTGGGCCAGCCAGAGGCTTAGGGCCCGCCCAGTGGGCCAGCCAGAGGCTTAGGGCCCGCCCAGGAATATCCCTGCAAAAAAAAAAAAATAGATTACATAACGGCGGTTAGTCTTGTTTACCAATTAAGTGATCTGACTTTGTCACATAAACGTAGACAACTTATTGTCCATTCACTGCTGAAGAGTGGGAAATTTATTATGTAACGATACAACAACAGTAAACTTATCCAAGCTTTCGCTTATTTTTTCAAAACATTCTCATAGATAAGTATTGGTGTTGGGTTCAAGGTCTATCACCGAGTGTTAGTAAAGTTATAGAAGTGTTTATTCACAAACCATCAAATATATACTTTTATTAATTTTTTTATTTATTTTTTATTTATTTATACAAGAGTTCTTACAGTTTGTACAGCCACTAGCACGCATAGTGTTTCGGGCAAGTCTTTAATAGTCATTTTCCCCGGAATGCGACCCACCAAATCGTTTAACAACCATTCACTGTGGGTGAACAGTTAAGGATTGGCGCCTAGTCAATCCTCCCCGATCAGGATACGAACCCACGCTAAAGCGCTCGCGAAGCGCCGGGCAAATGTTTTACCACTGCGCCACGGGGACTGCGTGACATATTTAAAGTAAATTCTCAGCTTATATACACCGAGAAATTATCCTGGTTCTAAATGGTGCGTTTCGTTGAAGCTGTCAACATATTCGGAGGCAACCATATTCTGCAAGAGTAAGTGTAACCCACGGGACTCCTTACCCGCCGAAACCGTAAGTGCCAAGTGCAGTGGTACATAAGAACATAAGAACATAAGAACAAAGGCAACTGCAGAAGGCCTATTGGCCCATACGAGGCATAGGTTAAGTAACAATTGTAATTACGAAGCAATAAGATGCGTATCTTAACATACTAACAAGGTTAGGTAAGGTCGGTGTTTTCTATGAAGCTTTTCAAGGTAAACTATTATGTTTAGTATGTCACCTATGCACGTATTTAATAAGTCAATATTGACTATACGAATTTGCGAGGACGGGTTGCAGTGGTACAGTCATGGTAGTGCAGTTGGGTATCCCGAGCTCGAATCTCAGGCGGGACAGAAATGGTTGGGCACGCTTCCTATCACCTAATGCCTCTGTTCACAAAGCAGTATATAGGTACTTGGGAGATAATCAACTGTTCCATCACAGCACCGCTCCTGTGCCAGGTAAGTCCACTACGGGCTCACCATAGCCCGTGCTACTTGTCCTGCTCCTGTGCCAGGTAAGTTACGGGCTCACCATAACCCGTGCTACTTGTCCTGCTCCTGTGCCAGGTAAGTTACGGGCTCACCATAGCCCGTGCTTCTTGCCCCGCTCCTGTGCCAGGTAAGTTATGGGCTCACCATAGCCCGTGCTACTTGGAACTTGTTCCGAGTAGCTGAATCTATAACAACATATAACCCAGAGGTAAGTTGTGCAGCATGACCAGCTGCCCATACTTACACTCTATCAGTGACAAAGTCAGAGTGCGCGATCTACGTCGTTCGCTAGCAACAGAGTGTCCTGTGTTCAGTTACCATGCAGGATAGAGACGGTCGTGCACATTCCCTTTCTCCTGTTGCCTCTGTTTACCTTGCAGTAACTAGGAAACCCGGGAGTTATACAACTGTATTTAGTTACATCCTGGGCAAGATCAGTAGCTGGCTTAGGGACATCTCTATATGCATTTGTTTTTATCATTGGCGCTATATTTATTGTGCACCCTATACTCATCCTGTGAGCGGTAGGACAAAATAAAAAAGTATTACTGCCTTGGGTATGTGAGTTTCTTTCACCCTATGCCCCTGTTACCTAGCAGTAAAATAGGTACCTGGGTGTTAGTCAGTTGTCACGGGCTGCTTCTGGGGGTGGAGGCCTGGTCGAGGACCGGGCCGCGGGGACACTAAAGCCCCGAAATCATCTCAAGAGCCCAATACTGTACGTTATATGTGGTTTTATGTTAAAATGATTTTGTTTAATACGGTTTATGTTGAAATATTTTTACATGTGATTTTCATGTTTCCTTTTGTTTCTTTTGGTCTATTTACATACAGTTGTGCTCTTCTTGATCTCTATGTCAATATTCAAGAGTGTCTTGATTAAATTTTTGTGACTAGATGAAATTTACTATTGTTCTAAATTCATGCTGTTTGCTAATTGCTTTTGGTCTGCTATTCATTGATTATTAACAATTTTGACTCTTACTTGTTTGGTTAGAATGTATTTATTTATTTTTTTATATACGAGAAGGTACATTGGGTTTATTAGAGTACAGAGTACAGACTATTAGAGAATAGTCTGTTGTAGAGTAAATATTGTGAGGATTTCATGGATACTTGAATTCTGATTCCCAGTGGATATATTGAGTGCCACTAACACTCTTATGGCCTCGACGAGGACAGGAAGCCAGCGGCTTGTCAAATATCCCCGCAGGTGCCCTGAAGATATGTTGAAGTGCATCTGAGTTTGTTTATTGAAGATTCACTGTGTAGTTTGAATATATGTTTTTTGCAACCCATCTTCCAGCCCACGCTATAAGTCAAATACTGTCTTAGTTTACACTAGGCTAGTACAGTTTTTGACTTTTTCAGCCGACAAGTTCAAGTGTGTTTATTGAGACATGAAAAAATTACATCTCAAAGGGATAGAGTAGCTTAGGCTATTTCTACCCCCACCGACATGATAACATCATCTTCCGTACGGTCTGATAAACGTGTTTTTTGCAAGTAACATAATATTAATATATAGTGTGGGTTTATGTATAGTTAGGTCTGGGTTAGAATAGGTGACGTGTTTGACCTTCGGAGTGTTTACACTACAGGCTGAACGAAGCACTTCTCGAGTCATAGACTCGAACATGGCGCTAGCTGGACTAAAATAAGTCCAGATACTGACTTATTTCAAGTTTTTGTAGCCAGTGTTTGAATTATACGTTGTGAACCTCTCAACCCTTTCTTTGATAATAGATTTATGTTTAGTGGTGTTTAACAGATGTTCGCGATGATGATGGTAGGATATTGATCGGTGTCAATGTATAAATTAAATACAGTAGTTGCGAAGTTTGGGGCATATCATACCATTTGTTGATCTCACTGATGTGACAAGTTCATTATCACTGTAACTTGTGTAACTTTTACGTAATCTAACCATTTCACCATCGCCCAATATCAATATCCATTTCACCATCGCCCGCTGGATGCATGCAGGTATTTGAGGTGCAGAATAAATAAATCATATGCCCTGACGTGACGAGGGGACGGGGGCATCAGTGTATCGATAACCCGAAGACCGGTTGAGAGCATCTTGCATAGCTTTTCTTTTAGCCTGTGGTGAGTGAACCGTGTATTGTGTGTTTGGCATGATGGAGACCCAGAGCCTGCTACTCCTGGGAGGGCAACAATACGCTTCTCAGGTGGGGAATTAGGGTCAAATGTGACCCGGCTCAATCAATCAAATGTTCTAGTGTTGGTGTAACTGTACTAGGGTTGGGTCAAGCCAGCACTGAGAAGTCGGCACCCTGCTTGCTCCCTGGTGTGCCACATATCAACACTCCTCGATGGTCATCTACAGATACTAGGCCTCTTTGTTTAAGTGTAGTAATACTTAATTTACTAGATACTATTTTATTTAAGAGGTGTGAGAGGAGCTCCCTCCTCTCACCTCTCCGCTTTTCTCCCACGACTCTCTCCTTCCCTTTTCCATCATGTCTCCTATCCATTCCCCTTCCCTCCTCTATACATTTCCTTCCCTCTCCCTCCCTCCTTTCCCAATTTCTACACCTTCTCCTATCCTGGAGGATACCTGGACAGGGTTTCCGGAGTTCTACTACCCGAGCCCGGCGGGTGGCCACGGCGGTTGGCCACGCTCGAGTTATAACATGGTCCAGTAGACCAAGTTACCAAGTTACAAGCTCCCTCGGAGAAGGGAAGGGAACGGAACTATCAGGGGAATGCGCCAAGTCATGGCGACGGTACTTGATGTAACAAGTTCATTATAACTAACACGTGTAACTTTTACGTAACCTAACCATTTCACCGTCGATAACTCGCCGTTTGACTCTAAATACATGTGAGTATTCGCTTCTCTTACCACCCTTTTTTAATTATTTAGGTTGTACGCTTTATTATACAGGGATACACAGTTACATAACTTATAGGTTACAAGATGTGGACATTAAAAGGAAATACATCACCACGAGGTCAATGACATCATTAAGAGGAGCCTTGCCTCTGCCCAGCGTCAAACAGATAAAGAGCCTTGCAATAAATTGAACTGTAATGCTGTTAACTTTGCAGGCCGACCAGATGAAATCACACTGCACTCATGGAAAATTGGCAGAAAATAGTGTGGGACTATACGTGTGTATCCAACTTGGCAACCACATTCATCAACCTCATCGTTGGCCAAGCAGGAGCCACGGCCACACACACACAGACAACCAAGTACAGGGAAATAGATCACCGGTACAACTTCGTTTCCAATAGGATCCGAGACCCTTGGTCCACGGGGAAAACTATGCAACGAGGTTTCTTAGGATCTTGGTTCCAGGCTGGTATGGAAACATAAGAGAAATTGATTGAGCGACGAGCTTTCTCTTCCAACGCCTCAGTGTAGCGATCCAGAGGGGGAATGCCCGCTGCATCCTCGGTTCCTGTCCGGCGTTGGAGAAGTTCGAAGAAATCTACAGTCTATAAGAAACAAATTTACCTTATTTCCTCTTTATGTCCACATTTTATATCCAAGTAACTGTGTAACCTTGTATTATAAAGTGTACAACGTACTACAAAAGGGTATATATATATAAATATATATATATATATATATATATATATATATATATATATATATATATATATATATATATATAATATATATATATAAGCTACTGATATATGGACAAGGGATTCGTATGAAGAATCGACGGAAATCTTAAATATGGCGTTGACAATTTACATTGTATCTTCTGAGTGTTTATTCGTTTGTTTTGAGATTATATAACATTCGCTGCTTCTCTATGCAGTATACAACATTTTTCGCGTGAAGTGAAGTCTTCCAGCCATATATATACTTGTACATTTTTAAAGGTAATGAGATATGTCTGATGTCGACGTTAAGGAAAAAAACACTTCTTCGCAGTACTGACATATGCCATTCTTGCACGGACAGTGGTTCCACGTTTGCTGAAGTAATTTGATTATGGAGCTCCTTAAGGGCCTGATTCTCACCATTTCTCCACAATAGAACATTGTAGAAATATTTGTATTTATCAGAATCAATATAAATCTAAACATTGGTAATTAGCGCAATAAACAGGTATATAAAGATTAGGTTTACCTGCATGTAGTTAGTGGGGCAAGACACGAAGTCAACCCACATGGATTAAAAGGATTACTATGTAGCGAGCTCGTGAAGGTACCTCCCCCTATCCTCTCACCATGTTTGAGTAATAGATGATGGAGTGAGAAGGTGTATATTGGTGGAGATGGTGCCATAGAGGCGAGACATGCGTACGTGGGTGAGTGCGCTCCCCGAGCTCACTTGTCGCCTCAACAGTGCCGCACTGCCATGCTGTACTGCTCCTGTCACACGCCGCCCTTCTAAATTTTTTCCTCTTTATTTTTTAATCTTAGTGGCATCTTAGGGACGTAAATTAAGGTGAGTGAAGGGAGGAGAGTGTGAATAGCGAGTGGTGTGAGTGAGAGGTGAGGGAGTGAGGAGTGAGAGGTGAGAGGAGGGGGAAATATGCCGGCGCGGCCACCCTCTCCCACTCTTATTACAACCCAGTTTCTCTTTTTGGCGCCCACAATACACGCCTTTCTCTCCCTCTGAGACCCCCACCAGCCACTCCACGGCGAGCTATAAACCCGGTCGTCGCCCTGGTAGAGCAGTACGCTGCGTGGAAATAAAAGTCGCCAGAAAGAAATAGTTAATACAAAGACCTTCAGGGGAATCAGCTGTCGGGGTGGAGAGTGTGAGGAGTTGCCTCATCGGTGGCTGCCAGGTGGTGTGGTGTGGGGCTATTGTTGCCTCTCCTGCCTCCCACACCACACACACACGCCTCCCATACCTCGCCCAGGCTGCCCTCCCCACCACCCTCCACCCAGTCTGGCCAGCAATAATACTCCGAGGTATTACACCACTTGGGCTTTGGTCAGGATTTCTTGGGATTACTAAATGAGTTTTGAGGTTTTGCTTGTTGTTAGCCACAGGTAAATCAGACAAGCACCCCTACTCCCTTCCCTTCCCTCTCCTCAGGTGGTGTTGGGTGCCGTGATGGACACTGTAGGCAAATGTAATCCTGTACTGTAGTCACATATGGTTATGGACATCAGTATTTTCCTATAGCTTAAATGTTTGCTTTTCATATGGTGACATTTTATTTGAGTGTTCTTGGTACTGGAAGGGTTTGATATGAGTTAATACTGAAGTGACAAATGTCAAAAGTGTCGCTGATGACAACCCGATGATATTGAAGAGAGGCCTTCCAGCGCAGTGGTCTATTTTCCTTGGCTTACAAGCATCGGTCCTCGTATAGTTGTAATGGCTTGGCACTTCTCCTGATGGTTCCCTTTCTTTATGACCATTTTATCTTGGGGTGTATTCCCAGGGGGACAGACTCGGTTGAACACATTACCTTTCACAATGGTGGATGCTGTCGTGAGAACTGGGGACGTTTCTGCTGTCTTGATGTGTTTGACCAATGAAGATAAATTGCCTCACAGACCAGGCAGTAACCAGACAATGCTGGCCAAGGAACAGTAGAACAATTGCCTATGAAATAGTCAACAGGTAATCAACCAGTCAAATAAATGAATAAATGATACCCAAATTGATGGAGAAGGTAAATTCCTTGGCATATATGTAAAATTGAACATAATTGGCACTTATCAAATTATAGGGGAAAAAAAGTATCCAGAACTAGTCATAAGTGCGTAAAATCCATCACTGTATTTCAGCATGGATAACATTGGACTATTCACTCATCAATCCATATGCCTATGGTATCTGTGCCTGGGGATCTATAGCTTAAAACTACAGTACTTTAAAGACATGTGTAGTGTACGCAAAGAAAAAATTCCAATGCAATTCCATCAGTAACAAACTCCAACCTCAGAGCATGCAAAACCTTTATTTAAATACTTTAAACATACTAAAAATGAAGGTACAACACACATTTTGAAGTGTATTCCATGTCTTCAAAACCCTAACTTGCAGTACAAGTAATGACCTTCAATGCTTCTTAAAGGGTTCCAATATACCAACCACTTGGGCTGAGTGGTAGAGCGACTGTCTTGCTTCATGCAGGTCGGTGTTCAATCCTCAACCATCCAAGTGGTTGGGCACCATCCCTTTCCCCTGTCCCATGCCAAATCCTTATCCTGACTCCTTCCAGTGCTATATAGTCGTAATGGCTTGTCACTTTCTCAGATAATTCCCTCCCCCTTCCTCCGAATACATAAGTATATTAACCCTTTAACTGCGTTGCCTCCAAATATGACACCCCCGTGGTGCGCAGGAAATAAATTCTCTGGAAAAAATTCTTTTTTCTTTTTAAAGTGTCAAAAACCCTTCCCTCAGTATGGGTATGTAAAAAAAAGTCGTAATTGTACTTACTTTGGCTGCTATGGGGTCCGTAAGTTGGGGCGTGACGTCATGATTCCCCGTGCGCCCGTGCTGTAAGCTCCCGGGGCGGTCGGGGGGGCGGGCGCGCGCGAGTTGCCGCGAATATATTTTCGTTCATTTTTTTCGCACAGTTCCAAATACATTTTATTTGTTTTTACGTACTAATCCTATGTATAGTGAACACGTACACTATATTATGGCAGTAAAACAACCGTACTGTCCGAAGACACTGTGTTACGTGCATGACACTTGTGTACACATATGCTGCACATATTTACTATGTATCATGCTAATTTATGTATACATATAATCTATTTACACACTGTCACACACTATATACATTCACCATCAACACACTCAGAACACCTCGAGTGAGAGCAGCCACACCCAGCCAGTCTCCCTCACTCCAACATCTTACTCGCCAACATTGCTCCTCCCACCATACTGTTATAGTTCTTATTACACATGTTCTATATACCTATCTACATGTTTTATTTACCAGAACTATGCAAGTAAGCCGGTATTGTGTCCAAACAGTACAGTGGCCACCATACACTGCATGAAAAATCACACAGCAGACAGCAGACGACGCTACGATTACGTCACCTCCCTCACCAAAATAGCTCCTCTCAACATTCTCCTGTTACTGTTCTTACACTATATACACACACTATATATACCCATGTACATATGTGTTGCCCATAGCGAACCACTAAGCTATTATGGTGAGCAAAACAAGAGTGGCAGCCACACACACACAATGAGGCTACCTCAATTCTCGCCCTCCCTCCCTCACCAAACTTTCCTCCTTCCACAATACTACGCACAACGCTAATTATAACCACAATCCTGCTATTATCACAATCCTGGTCACTAATTCCTGTAAATGAATAATTGACCACACGTTTATTTTGAAAAGGAACCTAAGAAATCATTTGAAAATTCCTAGATGGACGAAATAATGCTGTGGTGCTGTGAACATCGTGAACAGCATTGAATCACTGATAATTGAACATTGTACCCAGTCATTATCACACTCAGGCTCTTCTATAACACTATCATGGCTAAATGATACAAGTTATATATATTTTGACATTATTAGGCGATGCTGTGGTCACACGCTGAACAGCAGTGCTGTGCGCTCATGCTGCGAGCGCCAGCCTTGGTTGCTCACACACTACTGAGGCTCCCACACCCGGGAATGTGGACCACGATTTTTTTTAAAGATGGCGTCTGTTTACAAGAGCCCTGAGGAAGCTGATGTGAACCCCATGTAGCCGCGGAGATTTGAATGGAACGTGAAAAATACAAATACCCGGAGGCGCGTTGCGCAAACCAGACGCGAGCCTGCAGGCGCGTTGCGCAGTTAAAGGGTTAACCCATAGACATCATACACAAAACAAAGGTTTGATATTTCAAAAAAGAAATACCTTGCAATAATGGAGTCAATCTCAAATGCAATAAAATGCAGCATTTTCTTTATCAGTTACGAAATACAAATGATTGCAGTAAATTATATAATTGACATTTAGGCAATACTGTAGTTTGTATTTCTACTAAACCAAGTAGCATAATTTCTGAATAGTTCATATAATAAGATCAGTTTTGTTAATAAATGTACTGTATAGCAATTGCCATTAAAGCTATAAAATCTAAAATTTATTCCTTTGCATAAAGTATCTCTAAAAAGACAATATTATGTGTTACTGAATTATTTTATTCAGTATATAATTGTCTCGTAGTAGTATCCCCAAAAGGGTATTAATTAAAAATCGGTGATATTAAGGTATGTATGCCCAAAATGATACGGATTCTCCATTTTAAAAAATAAAGAGTCCATGAAAGTCTATGAAATCATTAATGAAGTTCTCTAATTTTGCATATTATAAATATTAATATTTTCAACTTTAGTGAACTAAATTAGTTAAAAATGTTCAGTTTTTATTTTGACATGTACTGTATGTGGCAGTTTGCATAGAAGTGATCAACTCTTGAAATGACTGCACTAGCTGCCCTGTGTGAGGCAAGGGGTATGGTGAGATTGGACATAGGTGTTTTGACAATTTTGTGTTCTAGTTGTTATAACTTTGTTTCATTAAGGTTGGATTGGCTTGGGTTTTAAAGTCTGTTGACAAACCACTTTGGGTATAGAGGTACGGATACAAGTAACATTGTACACTATACAGTTTGCCAACCTAACCCAAGCCACTCAGGCTTGATACATACTACTATAACAAATATACAGTATACAGTTTTATCAAACAGAAAATGAGCTTTGTCAAAGTCTTGGGTATGATTTGACCATATCTCCACATGTACCCTCGAGATTAAGTTGCCGTTTTAGATTCGGCTACTCGCAACAAAAAGTTCTAAGTAGCACAGGCTATGGTGAGCCCATAGTAGACTTGTTCTGGGATAAAGGTTCTCCCACTTGGTAGGTGAGGCTTGAATGTTACCTCTCACTTTGAATGTGATCTAAATGGATTTACAATTCAGTGATGCCTAGGTTTTTTTTAAATTACTTATGACACAGAATGAAAATATTGATTAATACAGGTACGACCACACTATTGTATCAAGTACTCATTACAGCACCTTGTAATATGATGGCTTGGGGATATCTCACTTGAGTGGCTACAATCAAAACAAAGGTGTGTTTAGTTTACATTTTTAGCTAGAGTACAGTGGCACCTAGACTTACGACTGACCCAACTTGCAAATTTTTAGAGTTATGACCCCCAATTGTGTCAAAAAATGCGACTTGACTTATGACCTTTGCCTCGACTAGTGACTTTGTTGATACACGTATGGGTTGACCGAGTGTGGGGTTGCTGGTGGCATGAGCGACTCCGTCTCAGTTTACCAGAGCCGCCCGCTTAGTGACGATTAAGCTTGTAAAGAATTCCATTGCTTTCGTGCTTTTTTCTTTTTTGAACATAAAAGTAATTATTACATATCATGCCATGGGTCATTTACCATTTACTTTTGTGCCATTTACTTCAGGAGGTCTCTTTTAACTCGAAATAAAATTGTGCTTTTCTTTTGCTTCTTTCATGATAAAATATTTATCCCTTTACCAGTGCAGTATATCATTCAATGCTTAAAAGAAAATAGATTGAAATTGTAGAATTATTACTATTTTTATATTCAATGATAGAATAATGGCCCAGTTAACTTAATACTTGATCAGGAATATTCACCATGCATAACATAATTTTAAATACATTAAGGTATCCATAAATCTTTAGGTGAAAGAGAGTCCAAACATTTCTCATTAATTTTTATTGGCTTTCTTAGTTTTAATATTAAATGAGTGTTTTTCCATATGTCTATAAAAAAGTAAGGAAAAGTTATAATACTGTATTTACATTTGAAATTAGCATGGTCATCAAACAACGGATGCATTTAGTGGTGTGCCTAGGTATTTTTAAGTGGATTGAGAATATTGTCTTGCATTATAATACTGCATGGAGACATGTCTTTATGAAGGTAAACTCGTCAATTTTTCAGTAATGATAACCTTCTCGCCTTCCCCCTGCCAAGAGGAATGTCATAGCCAAAGGGTTAAACCTGGTAACATATCATTGAAGTAACTGATGCTTATAAAAGTCTACATATTGACAGTATAACCAAGAGTAAATAATTTTCCTTTTTGAGAGGCGTTGTATTGGTGGCTTCTTGGTGCTAGCTAGCTACCTGGATGGCTGCACCTAATTCTGTACACACCAGACCCATGCAAATCATTGTAAGCCACCTGGGGATCCGAGACCAAAACCTGGCCCCCTCTTGAAGAGGTTGCAAGGTGCAGGTGATACTAGCCTAACAAAAAAAGACCACCAGAAGGTTTTTTGGGAACAAAAACACGCAAACAGCAAGGTAGCTAGCGTTAAGAAATAACCAAGGGTCCACCAGAAAAAGGTTTCATTGCATTCATCACTGGTTTTTATGCATTTTGCATTGCTAGTTATATGTATACAGTATTGACAAAAATATGTACAGTAATAGAGAGTTGCCATAAAATCAATCTTCACACAATTTTGTCATTTTATTAGGATGTGCAGGCGAGTCCGGTATATCTGAGCACCCAACATTTCCAGATTCATGGTTAGTAAAAAAGAATTTGTAAAATTTATCATTACTGTTTCAGTTGATAAGTAAAAAATCCTTAACATTTTCACACTACCATACACATCAAAGTTTTCTTAAGAGTAATAGGTTTTTATTGGCAACTATCATTATAAACCAGTGCACAGATTACCGGACATTTTGAGTTTGCTGTACAAAAATGTGGTGTGTGTTATACAAATTTTATATTGATTTATTGTTAAGTTTTGTGATAAATTCTTGTATACTATTTTATTAAAAGCTTATAGCGAGCGCTAAAATAGAAAATTAAATAAAGAACCTAACAAATTGTCAATATTCAAAATGTATGGCAATTCATCATATTAGATAAAATTTTAGAGAAAATGAACAGTTTTCATTTTCTGTTAAAAATGTGTTACGTACATAGTTTGGCAAATTTTAAGTGTTAAGCTCTTGTGTGCAGTGAATGCCCAGGATTATCCTGAGGAGTTCCAGTTGCACTCTGCCTACCTGTCTCGGTGACTAATAGGCCAGTAATTAGTGTACTATATGTAGTAATAATTAAGAATGTCATGTCTTGTGTATCATTATGCTCATTTTATGTGAAGAGTAGAACATATAGAATAACCAATACTCTGTGTCTTGGTTAATTGCTCAATTATAATTACAGGATGTTGTCCTGTAGTTACACTCATGGTGTCCCACCTTCTCAGTACTTTGTCTAATGACACTTTGAAACTACAGTACTATACTACTGTACTGACAGTTTTGCCATCCACTACCTTCCAACAGGCTACCGCTCTGTTTACATAGAACTCTTTCCCCCACCCACCCCCACCACCCCTCGCTTTCCCTTCCTGTTTCCTTGGTTTGAATTTATGATCTTGTTTTTAATTAAATTGCAGGCTTCAAGTTTCCTGTTACAATTTTCTATGTTGTGTAATAATCACCACAGTTGATAAATATTCTAGCTTAAGTACATGTTCCAATACTGTAATGTATGTATTTTTATTGCTGCTGTGATTTTTTGTTGATTTTTAGTCTATACTTCACCTATTACTGTACACTAAATGACATTAATCCTAAGTGCCTGGACACTTAGGATATTCAGACTGAGCCATGCTGTTATACATTTACAAAACTAGTTTTTACCTGTCCTCTTAATTTCCTGTCCTTTTAGTTTTACCTGTCCTCTTAAATACTTACCTGAATTTTTAATTTACATTTTTGAAGCACATATAAGATTACTTGTTAATATAATTATGGTATGTACTGTATTTTAAATTGAGATAAAGTTAATTCTCATAACTATCGATACACAGTTTATCGCATACTGCATTGAAAAAATAAACAAATTTTAGTGATACCTTTTACACATTTTCAAAGTGGGGGGAAATTTCAAGTGGTTATGAGATTTTTCTGTTTAGTTGAGCCAGTTGACATTCATGCCTGGCATTTATATCGGTGAAGGTGTTTTGTGTTTATCTCATGGGCTTAAAGGCATAGATAGCACTGTTAACAACTTGCATCACTGAAAATGGTCAGTGCACTTGGAAACTTTGTATAAAAGTGCTTACTCGAGGACCTTGGAATCAGTGTAATCCAATAATATTCAGTTAGTAGGCTATGTGTATAGTATAGTGTAATGAATACAGGTATAGTGCTGTGTGTACACATGATGAACTCATTTTCATATCACATTGCCCCTCTGCAGTTCAGTTTTAGATGAATATTTGTTAATGTTTATGGTGAAATCTGGATTGACTACTGTCATTTCCAGCATATTGTACAACTTCTTGCTTTTCTTGTGCAGTTAATAATATTTAGTGTAAATGTAATGTTAAAGTTTAAGAAAGCTTCACTGAACTCAAAGTACATTACAGTAGTAAAAATGGTACAAATAGTACTACACAATGTGATAATTTCTATGGGTGGTCCAATGCTACCCACATGACATTCATCTATGCTAGAGGTGTGTACTCATGGATTATGCACTCCTGGATATTTACTACATATACACACCAGTAGAAAGTAGACATAGTCTAGTTAGAACAGCACGAAGGAAGTACTGTAGTAGTATTGTAACATATAGATATCATCTATATGATGTATTGATGGTTGGAGTGATGAGATTTTGGCAGATTAGTTTGGTTTTGACATTTCAACCCTTCTCAAAAAAATAATGATAGGAAAAATGGTCTGGTGCCAATGATTGACGGAAATTCTGGGCTCAGATTTGAAAAAAATTGGCTAATGCTGTCAGAGGGTTACAATGAGAAGGGCAGACTTGTATGTATGGTTGCAACAGATGTTTTGGTATGAATATGGTAAATCAGTAGTTAAAGCATTAGAAATGGATAACCTGACTAAGTATGTGGTATTATGAGATGAATAAGGAATGAAAATTGCAATGGAGAAATGTTGATTGTTAATGTAAATAGTGAGGAGAGTGAGGAGAGCTTACTGAAATGTGTTTGGAATGTTGAATGAAAGGGTGATTTGCGAAGTTTGTATTGAAATGATGATAGAGGAAGAAGGATGGGAAGATGACTCGCAGAGTTAGTGTATGTGGAGGAATTATCGACTGGGAACAATGCACAGAATATTACAAGACTGGGTAGAAGTTTGTAAGAAGTGTGTGAATGTATCTATATTCTGTACTTTACTATATGTGAAAATTCATGAAAACTGTACATATAGTCTTATTTGAAGGGATGTGACACTGCTGTGGGTAACTACTGCTGTATGAAGGTGTTTCTGTTCTATTCTGCAACATGGTGTGGATGAGTGATGTTATTAAAATATTTAATAGTTAACCTTTTGCTGTGTTCACTTCATCCAGGCTGGTTTCCCCAAAATGTGGGAAATGGTGTAGTGATAATGTATGTAATGTATTCATATAAAGAAATAACTGACCAGGGTGAGAATTTACAACTGTTTACTCTTGAATGAGTTCCTGATGAGTGGGAGCTTCCCAGTGCAATCCCTGCCTCTCACACCGATCATCAGCGTTAACATGTTGGCGTACTGTAAAAAAAATGTCAAGACTCCCAAGTACCGATTTAAACACCTTAATGAACTTCGAATCAAACTGGAATATTCAATCAGTTGTTAGCAAATAATAAAGAACATTATAAAATGTTTTGGTGCAGATTAATAAAAAAGGTAGAGTACCTGGCTTCATGTAAAAAGCAAAAATCCATCCCATCAATCTCTTGTGTACCATAGTTGGATAAAAAGCATTGAAAGTGTTCACAAGTTTAAGGGAAGGAAAAGGGAAAATAATAATAATAATTAATAATAATAAGCTAACCCATATGTAAACAACGCATTGGTGTGGCTGTGTACTAGAAAGTCAAAAAACAGTTTGCAAGAAGGAAACAAATAAATTACAAACTTGTGGATGTTGTCTTGGTTTGTAGAGATACAGTACTGTATTGTACTAGGTTTTTTTTGATACTGAGAGAAGAAGGTACAGTGGTGTAAAAATTTCAATGCCCCTTATATGTGTTAACACACTTTATATTTTGCAGATACTATACAGAAAAGCTCATGAGTGATGAACTGTATTTGGATAATTGAAAATTATTAAGATTTTGGCAAATTTGTATGAATTATAATTGTAATTTTGAATGTGAAGAAAAAACCCAATACTTGCCATCATTTATCAAGGTGCTCTAACTAATGTGTTGGTTACAGCACCTTGATAAAGTATGTAGGTTCATCCAAAATTTCTGTTTTTGGATGGTGTTTTCTTTACCCTCATTCAAACACTACTGTATTGTAGTAAGCTGCTTCATTATAATTTTCTTTGCAGAGTCCATAAGTGCAATTTGGTGGGTCAGGAAGCACAAGCCAGAACAACATTATGGCGTCCCAGGGTTACAGCTCGGACGAGTCCAGTGCGGATCGTAATGTTGAGATCTGGAAAATAAAGAAACTAATCAAGAGCTTGGAAATGGCCAGAGGGTAAGTAACTAGGCTGTAACCTTTCACTGGAGCCCATGGGGGTATTAGCACATTGGGAGAGTTCCATAATTTAAGATTCGGAGTTCCCTCCAAGATTTTCATTCAGTGGCTGATTTTCACAATAATTGAGGCCTTATTGCTGTAAGGGATGTTGCTTGCATCTAACCACTTATTATAGGTAACTTTTTTAAATTATGCTGTTTTTAAAAGTACAAATAATGCAAAGAGAAACCTGCAGCTAGATCGGTTCTTGCCTTGAGTATTGGGGTGGTTGGTTTAGGGGCTTTCTGGTTGTTTCCCTGATAAACTCAGCCCTCACGGTGTTCATATATTTAGGGTTTTGTCTTAAAAATGCAAATAGAATTATTTTGGAAGTGATTTTCAGAAATTCAGAGATCGGATGAAGTGTTTTAATGTCGTCGGAATATTTACAGTAAATTACTAAAAGCTAAAATGGCAACTGAAGCTAAAGTTGCCTCGACTGAAGCTAAAAAGACAACAGTGGAATGCTAGTGTTAACAAAGTTGTACTGGGACGTGTGTGCATCCCTAACGGTGGCGATGGGGGACTGAGGTGTAACTTTATGCTCTTGTCTACTAGATTTTGTACCTTTTGAATTACAATTTGACTATCCTGATGATTAAATTCTTTAAATCTGGCCTTAAAATTGTGAATGGAGGTGGCTTCCACAACTTTTGGTGCATTCTACTTCTTGACGACCGGTTTCTGACTTCCGCCTGTGTCCTCTTGTACTTCTCTCTCTATTTGAAGAGGCTATCCTTGTCAAACATGTTTGTTCTCTGCAATATCTTGCATGTTTTCATAATATCTCCCCTGTTTCTTCTTTTATCTAGGGTTGAAAGATTGTTCCATTAGCCTATCCTCGTAGCTTATGCCTCTCGGCTCTGGCATCTGCCTTGTTACAAACTGCTGTACTTTTTCAAATTTTGTTTTATGCTTCGCAAGGTGTTGATTCCATGCTTGTGCTTCATATCCCAGTATTGGCTTAGCAAATACAGCCCGTCCTCATATACAAAGTTTCAAGCTCGTTAATCAAGCCGTCAAATGCCGTTTATGAATGAAGAGCAGTTTACATGACTACAACTTGCCCTTTAAAATAATAGTCAATAATATTTTTTCTATTTCATGAAAGTCATCTGATTTACTTACTGTTTTGTACTGTATAGTTAATTTTTTTTTTAGTTCCAAATAATTCATTTGCTAAATATTCATTCTAAAGATAAATGCATATACTGGTAATTTTGTTGAGCTTCAGAGGCAATTGTTGATAATAACTCTCACAAATCTGTGTTGATTAATAGTACTGTAGTAACGGGTAAGATTATTTCCTAAAAAAAAAACTGGTATTTAAAGTTTTTGTTTTAGTAGTATATAGTAAACCTAAGGTACACAAGTGATGCAGGTTGATTATTTTACTATTTTCGCTTAGTACCTAATAATTTATAATTTGTGCTGTGCTTCTTAATACTTTAACTTCATAGTACAGTATTTGCCCTATAGTGATACTGAAACACTTTTCATTTATGGAGATGTAAACGTTTGTGTGCGTTTTAAAATTTAATTATCAAATCTTAGCTATTGCATATATTTATTTTTCTCTTTCCTTTACATAAGTTTTCTTTTTCAGAAATGGCACCTCGATGATTTCACTTATCATTCCTCCTAAGGATCAAATTGCTAGAGTTAGTAAAATGTTGGCAGATGAGTTTGGTACAGCATCTAACATCAAATCCAGAGTAAACAGATTATCTGTTTTGTCGGCCATCACATCGGTACAACAACGGCTCAAACTCTATACTAAAGGTGTGCTTACTCTGCTGTTTTCACTGTGATGATGCAGTTAATGTTCTTATCAGGTGATTTACATATACATAATAGAGGCATCGGTTTTAGTTCACATACAGGTACAGTACTGATACTTAAAATAATTTGTCTAGCTTTCTTCTTGTGTATTCAATTTTGATTTCATCTTGTTCTTAAATATTTTAGAGCAGTGATTCCCAACTTTTTGGACTCGTGGCTCCATTAATTAATACTCAAAAAGCCCTGCAATTCCTGCCATGCTTTCATAATTGAAAACGGCTGCCTAATCAGGATATTTGCCACTTGCTAATTCTTGATGAATCAGATATACTAGTACTGTACTCAGAATTTAGGTTCAGAGACCCACCAGAAAGTACTTTAAGATTTCACTCTCCCCATCCTCCCTACATTACTGCCCTTTGGTGGTTGCAAAAATGTTGGGAACCACTGTATTAGAGTATTTTAGAAAATAGTGTAATTATTTTTTCTCTAATTTGAGTATACCTCCTCATATTGGCCTCAAAGTTTAAACTTGTACAGGATCATAAAAGTGAGCTTCCCATTAACATTGGGCAGTGAGAGGGAGAGGAGCAGAAGGGAGAGAAAGATGAGGAGGAGGAGGAACAGGAGGAATGTAGGAATGGGGGCAGCAGTGACAGGAGGAAGGGGAAAAGAAAGATGGTAGTAGTATACTTGATTAAAAATAAAAAGTAGTTGATTTGGCTACTTGAGTTGCCACCACCATGCTGAAAAATTTTGAACAAATAAGAGTAGACATAGCCATATGTCTACTGCCCGAAACGCTGTGCGTACTAGTGGCTTTACAAGATTGTAATACTGTCCTATTCAATGTATTCTCACAAACCCAATGTACCTTGTATATAAATAAATAAATAAATAAAAATAAATAAATATAAATTTTAAAGATTTTAGGATTTCTTACCATGTTGTTAGAAATTTGAGCAAAGTAGCTTTAAATTAAATATTGTGTAGAGAACTTCATTAGATCTTTAGTTCCTGTGCTCCAATTTTATCTTCATCCTCACGAGAGTTTCTTGAAAATACAGAAGGCACCAAGCTTTTATGTATTCAGGCGCATATGATGCAAATTCCAACAGTGTGTTTGACCAAGAATTCAAAAACAAAATGCCTGAATTTAGAAAGTTAGAAGTAAACCCCCCTGAAGTTTAATCTAGGTATGCACACATTTTTAAGTGTTTTTATGATTGTTTATATTTGGCTGATAATGCTCTTTTTGTCTAAAATTTTTATTGCTAGATTTTGTGGCTTTTCATTTTGGATGGTATAAAACAATTTTTACATAATGAAAATGCTGTACATCCTCAGTTTTTAAGTCATTATCTAAATGCACACATGAAAAATTCCCATTATAGTTTGAAGTGCAGACAGCCTTCAGGGGGGTTCAGGTGGAGGTATAATATTAGGCCTACCTTAGGTGCCATGTGCACATGGATCCATCATAAACTGCCTGAAGCCTAATTAAGTAGTTAGCTTACTACATAGAAATTTACATGATTACAGAACAGATTTTCATTGGGATTTCCTTGAGGTATTTCATGTAATGATTATTGTAATGTTATTTGAGTTCTAGGCTAAATATTTTAATAACACTTGTATAAACATTTGCATACGCAATTTTTGGTACCAAAGTGTGTGCTAATTTTCTGTCTACATTTTAGTTCCGCCCAATGGACTAGTTATCTACTGTGGTACCATCGTTACAGAAGAGGGAAAAGAAAAGAAAGTCAACATTGATTTTGAACCATTTAAACCAATCAACACATCACTCTACCTTTGCGACAATAAGGTGTGTTAATGTTGGTTGTCACTTGACATTACCTACACTACTTGATCAGAGTACGTAGTGACGTCGATCTTCAGAAATACGAAGATAATATTTTGCATGTAAGCCCTTACAGGTGAAGGAATGTCTCCAAATAGTCTTATACTTAGTTTGGTGCTTTACATCATTGCTTAGGTTCTTGCATAAATGATTAGAAAGTTAAAGTAGAGGCAAGACTTAAAGGTACTTGAGGATATTGATTGCAGTAGATGTTAAATTGGTTAGAAAATTAATCTGAGTCATGTGTAGCAATTTCTTGAGAGGGTTTTGGAGAATTAGACATAGGCCTGTCATGATGAATTATATGTGTGCAGGCTAATGATATGTGAAATTGGGATTTAAAGCTGTTGTACATTTAATCTATGTAATGGGTAAAAATGTGCATGTAAAATAGGAACATTACAATTTTTTTTGTTACATAGTTTTGTACTACAGTAAGTTTCTCTTAATTTCAGTTTCACACAGAGGCGCTTTCGGCGTTGTTGGCAGATGACAACAAATTTGGTTTCATTGTGATGGATGGTAATGGTGCGCTATTTGGCACACTGCAGGGAAACACGCGAGAAGTATTACACAAGTTCACAGTTGACCTTCCGAAGAAACATGGTTAGTGTTGTGTATCACAGTACAGTACTGTAGCAGTAAGTTTTTGCACTGTCTTTCTTGTATAGAGCAACATCATTCATCCCTATGTCAATAGTGTGTGTTTATGATGACACAATTCTTTAATTTGTGGGCCTATTGATCATACATTTATAGAAACGACAAACAACATCTCGACTTTTTAAAGTTGAGTAAAATTATTCATTGCCTACATACTGTACATTATAATCTTTTACGTTTTATTAATATTACATTACTACCATCCATCTGTTTATCCTTCTGAGTTACATAATTTTGATTTGTCAGCTTTGTAACTTCCAAAGAGATTTATATCCTTTTTTTCTAAATAGAAATGTGGCAATTTTTTTAAATAAAAGTATAAATACAGTATTTAATGGTTGATCAACTAGCTAAGCTGAATTGAGAGCCATGCAAAGCCCTAATTAAATGGTTTCTTCATCTTGCACAACAAAATAAAAGTTATAGGTGATTTACTATGAGAAGAAGAGGTTGTCCAGGTATCTTTAGACAATTTTTGCAAATGAGAAGAAAAGGCACAGAAGAGCTCAGAAAACTAATTGGCAATAGTCCCTATAAGGAGTCCAAGGAATTTCCAAGAAAAAGGTGGTGTGAGCTCGGTTTTGTTTATGTACGGTTACTATACAATGTAGTATACATGACTTACGTATAGGGCAAAAAATAAATCCAGACGAGTCTCTAGATGATGATCTGGATGGGCTTTCAAAATGGATGAAAGATTGGCACATGCAGTTTAATTCCCCCCACAAAAAATAAAGGGTTCGGAGCTTGGGTAATAATTTGCCAAATATCAGTTGAACTGTTAAAATTGCAAAGTCTGAATTTATGAGAGAGATGGAAGTTGTAATTACTAGGCATCCTAAGCCAAAAAGTCTGTTTATTAATGGTGTTGTAGTTCCATAATACAAAATATAAAGTAATGCCACAAAAATACTTGTCTGTCTTCTCAGGTCGTGGTGGTCAATCTGCTTTGCGTTTTGCCCGCTTGCGAATGGAGAAGCGTCATAATTATGTTCGAAAGGTAGGCTTTACTTCTTAAAGAAATTAATTGTATGAAGCACGTCATTACTTTTTACATAATTTTCTGATAATTATAAATATCAAGAATTAATATTAATACACATAATTGTTTTATGAAATAAGGACAAGCTTCCTGTAAAGACATTAACCATGGAAATATATCTAAAGTATTTAGACATTTACCTCCTTTTCAGGAAAGGAAGTGTTTTACTATTTTTGTTTAATTATGACTGAATAATTAATATTGTTTATTTAACTAGTTTCTCTTTACAGGTAGCAGAGACAGCGGTGCAACTATTTATCTCCAACGACAAACCCAACATTGCAGGTTTGGTTTTAGCGGGGTCTGCCGATTTTAAGACGGAACTCTCCCAATCAGATATGTTTGACCCTGTAAGTTAGTGCAATTTTAAAGAAACCTTTCAAATTCATTTGTGATTTGGTGAATGGAGCATCGCCTATGCAGTACTTGTATGTGTGGAGGCAAAACATTAAAATATTTAACTTCACTTGTGGTAATTCATATGGGCCCTATGGTTTTGCTGTAATTCATTCATTTAAACTATTCCTTTGTGTAGTTTTGGAGGATATTGAGACTATCCAGAGCATTGGTGTTCAGAGTGTCTGATTTAGTGAAAAAGCAATTTTGTCCAATTTTAGAACAAATTTTTATAAGGAATAATGAGACTTGTTTGAAAGCATTTTAGCACCTGCCATATGAATACCTGTTAAACTCTTTGGGAATCATCATTTTCTGTGAGGAAAATTTCATACGAGTCGTATAACTTGTAAATTACTGTTGAATTTCTTTTATAGTAACCTTGGCTATTCTGACCTTTGTCGCTCTGCCACCGTTCTACTGCTTCTGTGTGTTTAGAGAAAACATTTTTTTCTCATGTCTGTTAAAATACATACAAAATTGCTGCCAATATTTCTGCAAAAATTAAATTGGGCTGAAACTGTCTCTTGTTGATTTTGCTTAACCATATTTTTGCATATGCTGTGGGCATTCTCTAGCATGCATTTGTCCAGGTAAATGATTTTCCACCAAGCCTTCAGAGGTACCTATGTTGTAGTAAGAGTCGATGTCCTTTCAGGTAGTCATGCCATCGAATACTTTGTCGTGAATGTGTGCTGCTTGCAAGATACTGTGTGTTCATTTTTCCATGCAAATCTTAAAATTATATCATGTGTTGCAACCCATTATTTGAATTGCTAATTGTTGCCCTGGCAGTGAATGTGTGCATGCACATTACTGATTCCTTGTACAGCATTTGACACCTGTGTAAAGGTGGAGATTTGCACATTTTTGTTTGTACAGTAGTTCTAATAAACAAATAGTAATTACCAGTGGCTGAGTGAGTCAAGATTGTCAGTGCCTCCAACCACTGCATAGTGTAACATCTAGTTCCCCTTATGATTTCATATAGTTGGGTAGTTTTAATAGAGAAATGAAGGACATTCTTTCCATGATCACCCATTGCCATATTGTATTTTCAATTGTATAGTTTTTTTCTGGTGAGTTGAGCATAAATATTACAGCTTCTTGATATAAATAAGAATACCAGAGCCTTCATATTCGATTGTGGCTCCTTGCATGCGAGCTGTCTACACTGAGTAGCTGTGACCTTTGTGGCACAGCTCTTTAGCCTTTCCCAGAGCTGAGCTCACGACAACTGGCTTACACTTGGTCTCTCTTACATGGGTAGATTGTGATATAACATCTTGCAGAAGCTGTTTGAACCAGGCCTGACCATATCTGATATCGACAGCATCTTGCAAGGGCTATTCAAAATAAGCTCAAGCACCTGCATATCTGTTAAAAACAAATTTTTTTATTTCTTTTAAAATGATTGTTATAGTAGTCTGAGTGCTATTTAATTTTTGGCATTAGCAACTATTGCTTAGCAATTCTGAATGTTTGATGCAAAGAAATGTAATAGAGGTAGCATTGCAGCGTGTACAGTATTTGAATAAAATAAATATAAATTAACTGGGTAACCAGTTTTTGTAACTTGTGGTGGGAGCGGGGTAAAGGTAGTTATGCTAAATTTCAATTCTCTTTTCCCAGAGGTTACAAGGAAAAGTAATAAAGCTTGTTGATGTGTCGTATGGAGGCGAGAATGGCTTCAATCAGGCGATTGAGCTAGCGGCAGAATCTCTTGCTAATGTCAAATTCATTCAAGAGAAAAAGCTCATTGGTAAATATTATTTCCGAGATTCATTGGTATACTTCATTTAATACTTGGTATATATTTTGCCATTTCCATTCTCTTTTTTTTTTAACTAACAAATCATATTTGCATGAGCAATTAAATAAGATATTGCCAATGAACACATACCTTAAATAGATTTGTATCCTGATCTGCAGTAAATTATTAATTCAACTTTTCTTGTTTAATAAGTGTATGTATCCTGAAATACATATTTTGTAAGTATAATTTAGATATGTTTAATCTGAAGAATATTTTGGATGAAAGGGAGGGGGGGGAAGAGGAATATTAAGCCTAATCTGACCTTCTATGTAACTCTTGAAATCATTATTGGGTCGGAAAATTTTACTTTTTTACATAATTTTAGGCTAGTTAACCATCACATTGCCTGTTGGTAGACAATGCTTTTAAGTAATTTTTATGTTTGCTGGTACCCTTATAATTCTCATGGTTATGCTTCCATGGGTGACTTGGGGCAGTTAAGATGGTTTCTGACAGACACTTGTTCAATAGTTAAATTTCTTTCTTTGTGCAGCAAAGTACTTTGAAGAGATTAGCCAAGATACTGGAAAGTATTGCTTCGGTGTTGTGGATACGCTGAAAGCCCTCGAGTGTGGAGCTGTTGAGATTCTTATCTGCTGGGAAAACCTCGATCTTGTCAGGTCAGTTATAATTTCAGTGTGAATCTTTGTTTGTGTTGTGATAATGCCCACACGTGGAGGAGAGTGATTTAATGAGTCTATTAATTATTTTGCATTTCTTAATATATAAAACTTTTTTTTTTTGTTAATTAAGTGGAGAGTATGCACTCACTCACCAGGGAGCCGGTCAGCCGAGCGGACAGCACACTGGACTTGTGATCCTGTGGTCCCGGGTTCGATCCCGGGCGCCGGCGAGAAACAATGGGCAGAGTTTCTTTAACCCTATGCTCCTGTTACCTAGCAGTAAAATAGGTACCTGGGTATTAGTCAGCTGTCACGGGCTGCTTCCTGGGGGTGGAGGCCTGGTTGAAGACCGGGCCGCGGGGACACTAAAGCCCCGAAATCATCTCAAGATAACCTCAAGATAACCCTGTTTACACTCAAAAGTAGCCCTCTTCAATATTCAAGTTGAACTGTAATTGGGTATTGATTTTTTGTAAGTTTTGTACCATTGCTGTTGTCTGTTTGAGCCTTTGTAAACATCTTGGGGGGGATGGGGGGAGGGAATGTTAAATGAGCAGCAATATGAAAAAGTTAATATTTATTAGGAGACAGATTAAATACCTTTTTAATTTTAGGTTAAGAGAAAGGCAAGCAAAAGTGAGCAGACAAAGCAAGGATGATTTAAACTGAGTACCAGTAATTTATAGGCACTGAAAGTGAACAAGGGTAAATGGAAGTAATTTTATGAGGGAGGGAGGGAATTATTAGGAGAAAGCACCAAGCCATTGACTATAGCACTGCGAAGTGGTCAGGATAAGGATTTGAGTGGTGCCTAACCACTTGGACGGTTGGGATTGAACGCCGATCTGCACGAAGCGGGACCGTTGCTCTACCGTCCTGCCCAAGTGTTCTGAATGATGCTTTTGTCATGACAGCTCTCCAAACTCTTCTCGCTTTGTGATGCAAGGTGAAATTCCTTGACTCATTCCCCCGTAGCTCTTCCACTAATCTAGTGGCATACTACTGAATTTTCTTCAATTTGTATTTAATGAGATTAGGACTACTTAAATGGGTCTGATATGGAGTATGTAGGGTCCTAAATGACTGTATTCAGGCTAAAGACAGTTATTATGTTAGCCAACCTTGCATATGCAGCTGATGATACTATTTTGATGTGGGCCTCAAGAGACAGGTTCAGTGTAACGCGAACATCCAGGTCATTTTCTGGCTGACCCTAGGAGAGTTACTTTGTTAGTTACTTTGTTAATTTGGGTCTAACCTCTCTCTCTCTCTGCCATCATCCAGCTTTATTATTAATTTTCTTGAATTAAATTGTTAACCATTTTTTTTATAACCATTCTTTCAATGTGTACAGGTTTTTCTGTAGCTTTTAGCAGTCTTCCACAGTATGTATCCTCATAATTCCTGTCATCAACAAACATTGAAAATTTATTCCCTCTGGAGGATCATTTACAGAGATGAGGAATAAGAAAAGACTTAATGCTGACTTGAGAAAAATTTGCCACTCGAAAGTCGTCTTCTATCGCTTCTGCCTGTTTTCTAGCTCCTGCACTGTTTCACAAAGGGTACTCTATTGAAAACTTACTGACAGTTAGAAATTATGTAGTGTAATTTGCACACCCTTCTCTCATTTTGTGTTGTCATGTCATAAAATTCCAACCCTCTTCCTGTTTAGATAGTACTGTACTATACTTTTCCTGACTATCTTGAGGTTAGGTTATCTTGAGGTGATTTCGGGGCTTCAGTGTCCCCGCGGTCCGGTCCTCGACCAGGCTTCCCCAGGAAGCAGCCCGTGACAGCTGACTAACACCCAGGTACCTATTTTACTGCTAGGTAACAGGGGCATAGGGTGAAAGAAACTCTGCCCATTGTTTCTCGCCGGCGCCCGGGATCGAACCCGGGACCACAGGATCACAAGTCCAGTGTGCTGTCCGCTCGGCCGACCGGCTCCCCGACTATGTGGACTATTGTACATATTTTGATGTAATGGACAACTGGATAATAGTCTTTGGTACTACTGTGTTCACTTTGTAGAATCCAGAAAAAATAAAGCTAAAAACTAAACTTAAATATTTCTAGGTCTTGTATAGCACATATACTATGTATGTAAGGCCTCAAATAGCATGTATTAGGCCTAGAATGATCAGGTAAGGTTAGGTTTTTTATTAGCAACTTTAATGCAAAACTTTTTCTAAGCTGTTTCTTATTGTTTGTTATATCAGTATGTATGATGGTTTACAGCATTACTATAAGTACTATCTAAACAGGAGGATGGGCTGTAGAATTTTTTATTTTTTAGGCAAGATTTGCTGTCCAAAATCCATGTTGGTGCTATAAATGCTATTTTCCATACAGTATATTCATCTAGCTTGTTATCTTGAGGTTATCTTGAGATGATTTCGGGGCTTTTAGTGTCCCCGCGGCCGGTCCTTGACCAGGCCTCCACCCCCAGGCAGCAGCCCGTGACAGCTGACTAACACCCAGGTACCTATTGTACTGCTAGGTAACAGGAGCATAGGGTGAAAGAAACTCTGCCCATTGTTTCTCGCCGCGCCTGGATCGAACCCAGGACACAGAATCACAAGTCCAGCGTGCTGTCCGCTCGGCCGACCGGCTCTCTAGCTTCTTTCTGATGGTCTTCCATCACCTTGCATGGTATGCATATTAAGAATGTTAATCTGCAATGAAGTGCTTTTGTGCCTCCTCTTTTGTTTTCAGTGACTTGTCATACATAGTAAATGGCCAGCATAATGCTTCACCTGCTCCTCTCGGTATTGATAGCGAGATCCTGTCTGGTCTCGCGTCTTTTTGTCATGTCAGTCTCCAGCAGGTGCTTCCTTACCTCATGTCTGGTAATCTCAAAATGCTCCAGTGCCATTTTGTTTGCCACTACCTACACCCCCCCCTTCCCCACCCACAGACTTTATCCTTGCTTCATTGTGAACATTTCCTGGAATCTCTAGTAGAGTTCTTCGCTCAGTCATTTTCTGTAAGTGTTCCCCCTTGTATTCAATTTTATAACTGATCCTTTTCTGTTGCTTTCCTTCTGATGTGGTTGTGGAGCAACTAAGTTGGGTTTATGGTCTATTTCTTATAGTGCTATGTTTATTTGTACTATTATAGGGCTTAGTGTTTAATGATATGAATGCATTAAACATCTACCCATTATATCCATCATTATAACTACAGCCCAGATCATGACAAGATGTATATGTTCACATTTAATAAACCTGAAAATAAAGAAAAATAAGTTCCTCCATTTGAAAACTTAAATTGATAACATGAGCTTTAAGGTGGTGCCCAGGAAGGTTTATAGTTTACAAGGGGTTTATTGTTTACAAAGGGTTTTGAGCATGATTGCCTTATAAGTTGGAAAGTATATTTACATGGCATATGTAAACACTGTAATTTTAAAGAACATATAATAAACAAATAAAATTGTTCCAGATACGTTTGAAGAATCATCAGTCTGGTGAAGAGACAATTTTGCACTTAACTCCCGAGCAGGAAAAGGACAAGACTCACTTTACTGACAAAGCTGTAAGTACTTTTTAAAGGTCAAATGTTGTTTAAGTGGGTATTGTTTTTCTTTTAGGTTATATCCGGTAAGACTAGCCAAGCTAATTAACATACATGAGCTGTGATGACACAATGCATCATTGAACTAAAAAATTTCACTAAGCATGGATTTTGCATTGTAACATTTCATTATCTGCTTCAATTTTTTACTGTGATAGAGCAGTGATTTAAAAAAAATCTGTGTTAAAACACAAGATAAGACAATACACACACGTGTACAAATGTAAATGGATAAAAAGGATTCATGTTCTGCTCTCCATTACCTGCTAGTACCATGTTTACCTCGGGTGAGGAACAGGCACATGCTAGGGGCACAGATTGAGATTCTCTCATATCATGTAGAGCAATCATTTGAACATAATTTACCCGAATATACATCTATTCCTCAAATATTTATAGATATTTGTTTATAGCCAGGAATGTAAATTGGCTAATTTGGTCCTCTTATGCAAGTTTGTTAGCATTGCGTTTTTGAGACAAGCTTTTCTAGCGTACAGTATTTTTAGTGCCAGTGTATATAACCATCTTGCCCTGCAAAATAAAGTTATGTAGGGAGAATGATTGTCTTATGCTAGTAAGAAAGTAGAAAGCAGGATGCTGAGAAAACAGAACACCACAAGAATGCGAGGTGCAGGTTTATGTGATGATAAAGTTAGTGTAATCATAGAGGTAAATATAGTGTGATTAGGCAAAGAAAAGGAAGATATGTTGACCAGACCACACACTAGAAGGTGAAGGGACGACGACGTTTCGGTCCGTCCTGGACCATTCTCAAGTCGATTGTCGACTTGAGAATGGTCCAGGACGGACCGAAACGTCGTCGTCCCTTCACCTTCTAGTGTGTGATCTGGTCAACATACTTTAGCCACGTTATTGTGACTCGTCGCCTGCAAAGGAAGATATCATTTTCATTGTGGTATTTTCTCCATTGCTTTAAATCTGGAAGCATAAAAATGCCTTTTTTTTTGTTTTTGTTTTTTGTTCCAGTCATAGTTTTTAAGCATGAAATTTTCTTATGGTACTTTTCTCGATGCAAGTATTATAAGAGAGGCGACAGGCTAGTCTGACATTTGAGTCATCCAGTCATTTGCATTATTATAAACAGAAAAATTATCAAAAAAATTAATTATCTAAGGTAAAATATACCTGCTGATATTTAATACAAAATTTAACATGGAAAATGGAAAAAAATATTTGCACAAATTTATAAAATTAATGTGGATAATAATGTCAAACTGTTTACTAATTATTACACATTTATTGTAGGGGAACTTTACAGGTATGCAATGCTAGTACAGATCAGCAGATAATTTTTACTGCAAGTTGTATCAACTTACATAATCGATAAATGTGTGAACCACGCTCTACAGCCTTCAATATCACCAGTTAATAATATGATATATTAAATCATTCACATATATCAATAGGGATAAAGATGACTATCAATTACCCAGTCACACGGTAAATAATGAACAGTGGAAAATGGTAGTATGAATTGGCTGTCAACATTAAGAGCTATTTGTCAGGTATAACTACTGTACTCTCAAGTGCTCTTCTTCTGCTTACTTTTGCCTTGTCACTGCTTACATGGCTATATATAATTACACAAGGCCATTATATGTAAAATATAACTTACATGCTCTTATCACACTTCTACACTTATTTTTTTCTAGTTTTATGGCAACGCTGATGTTTACAACACCAACATCCACAATCGACATCAGGTATAATTTACAAGTACAAATCTGAAACTGGTTTCACTCAACAGTTAAAAAAAAAATGTACTTTCAGACATTGTTATTCTACTGATACCTCAAGATAACACAAGTTAAACCAAATCATTACATTATACCATAAACAAACTTACTAATTCCATAAACTGCAAAATATAAATATTGCAAAGTACACTTCTACCACAAGGCACTTCATGCTTGCTACACTTACATACACAAGAACACAAGCCAGAACTTTGTTACCCTTTGCTGATACCAAAATTAGCATGAAAATGATTTAATTCAACAACAATAAAAATTAGAAAATTTGTCTCGTGGTGGCTAATGCAAAACGTGTACAGTGAATAAATGTACTGTTGCTTAGGTATGGAAAACCCATGAACTTAATTTAGGGTCAGGAAACAAGCTGCAGTTATGTATTTTGCGAAGAATCTAGGAATACTGCTGATCTAATTTTTAATGAACATAGAAAGCAAACTTAATATCATTTAGGAAAATTATAGGGTGTTTAATGAGAACTTTCAAAACAAGTGATTCTATGCCGATGACCGTACTCTTTAAATCACACTAGCAGTACCCATACTGATTGGTATCCTCAGGAAGCTTGTCGTGATGTGCATAAAATGTTCTGATTATGTGTACTCGAGAGCATAAACTCAAGATAACTTCGGATATGGTTTTAACCTGGAGGTAGTATCTATTAATAAGTTTGTGCCACTTTCACGCCCCTCAAGTTTTCATCAAATTATTTCAACATGTCTATATTCACGTTTATACATATTAATATGCAATATAGAAGGGAGTCCAGCAGTAAACAAATGTAGACTGCCACATATAAAGGCATATTTGTAACAGTAGCAAGAAACATTTAAAACTACCATTTTTATGAGCAAGTTTTATGAGCATCCATCCCCTCGGTGGCTAATGCCAGACTAGCTGGTTGAGCTGTGTCGATTGAAAACTAAATTCATGGGTGGCAGAATTCACAGATGGCAGTTCATGATGATTGTTTTTATGAATATACTAGAATATCTTGTAGTTTACACTTTTATTTTGCAATGTTTTTATGAATATACTAGAATATCTTGTAGTTTACACTTTTATTTTGCAATTGTTTCCCACGTCTAAATTCTATTTTTTTAAACAAAATTAAAATATGGCTTTAAAGGACTTCTAATTGGGAAATCTATTTGGTTTTTAGTCATCAAATGGCTTAATATAATTTTGTGCTCCCCACAATGATGTGCAGTAATCACAGGCAGTTTATATAACATAGTAACCAATTTTAATCACCCGTGTGGCTACATTTGGCACATCACGAGTCCACTATAACATGGGTCATTCTGAATATTTGTCACAAATTTAGCTGGGATAACAACCAGGTGTTGGCATTCCAGACATACACTTAAAAATTTCTTCACCTCTTCACTAAGTATGTTAAACAGTAGCTCACTTTTATGCAAGCATTGACCCAGCCTAAATCATAACATAACTAACAAAACAAACTAATCTAGCCTCAGGGACTTGTTGAACACAGTTTTATCCTAGGCAAGTGAACTCTTGTTTAGAAATGTGCCACAAGTGCACATTCCAAATTTATACAAAAATGCGTGTGTTAACATATTAGAACATGATCTTTATTAAGTTTTGTATTTTGTTAACAGAATGTTAATGCAGCGAGTATAACGTCTACAAGTGACTTATCGCAGTAATAAGTTCTTAGTCATAACACTATACAATAAGGCATCGTTGAAGTTATCAGTTGTGCTTGTATTTTTTTACTCCGTTCATATTTTGTTACTTCCACTATTTAATTTGTGTGTTTTTGTTTTAGACTGGAGTAGAATTGGAGTTAGTGGACTCGATGCCCTTACTAGAGTGGCTGGCAAATAACTACAAGAGCTTTGGTGCCACCTTGGAAATCATCACAGACCGTTCACAAGAAGGCTCACAATATGTTCGAGGGTTTGGTGGTATTGGAGGTACGTAATAAAGTACTGTATACACTTCTCATATAAGACAGGAAGAGGGGTTAAATATTTTGGTAGGATGTCATACAACAAGAAATGGTTCAATTACTGTATTTACTAAAAACAGTGGCAATGTCATCACATAGTGATGTGGAGGTCTTCAAAGAGCTTAACTCTATTGGTATGATAGAAGGACTGCTTGCTAAACAACAAATTTTGATTGCATTAGACGTTTTAAAATGTGTAATGAAATTAGTTTTAACATTCTATAATGTTTGTCCAGGCATCTGGCTTTCAGAATGAGTTTGGGCTTGATCGCTAGAGCCATTTTGCAATGGACATGAAACTTCAACCCATGGGGTAGAACAACCCACGGGAGATCTAAATGTCTTGTATAATTAGTTACTGTTCAAGTTTGTCACCATTGTGAGTGCTGTAATGATTCATCGTAAACATGAAAGGGCATTTTCTTTTACTAAAAAATGGAATATGACACAAAGGAATGAAAATATGGGAAAATAAATTGTTTATTGCCATAATGTTGTAATTAAAATCTATAAATTCATTAATGATAGTCCTTGCTTGCATTGGAGATTAAACTCTTGCACTGGGCAGCTATTCAACAGTACTACATTGAGGTGCATCATATTTAAAATTGTTAACAAATCAAACGTGAAAAAATTGTTGATAGTAATAGGAGCAGTGCATGGTTTATACATTGGGAATACTTATAGCTTGGTATAATTAGTCGAACCATATGCTTTGTTAAAAAATGGGCTTTGAATTATTTTATCATAAAAATTGGTTGTAATTCTGTACTTTGAGGTTCAACACCTGAGACACCACCTTTGATTTCCCTAATGAACTTTTACCATGTTTAAGTGTTTAATTTTCTTATCCATGATTAGCCTTGTATTGAAATGCAAATAGTAATGATTTAATTGTATATAATTTAAATCTTGTAAACTGTAGTATAAAGGCAGTTGTAGTATCTTTGGCTGTAATTATTGTACATAAATGCTTTACCATTTTTTTTTATTTATTATGTTGTGTTGTGCATTTTGTTTGTTAGGCATACTCCGTTACAAAGTGGACCTGCAAGGTCTGGAAGACATGGAGGATCTTTCAGAGTTTGATGTTGACCTCGATGATTACATATAAAAATTATACCAAAGTATTGTATCGGGTTAGTCAACTTGTGTGCTGGAGTGAATTGATTTTTTAGCTTAGATGTTAATCACCATCTAGAGAAATTTGCCATAAAATGTTTTAGGCTAGCTCTAAGTAGCTATCTGGATCATTGGCTCGGGTACCAGACACACTTCCACAAAATAGGCTCTGGACTTTGATAAGCTTACCTAACACCAGTACCCAAAGCTGAATATAACCACCTTGAAAGCATAGGCGAAGCAAAGTTAACTACATATCTCGATTAAGCAGAAAGATGAGAGTGAGGGAAGTGCTAGCTTGACTAATGTAAACGAACCCTTTCGCCACCAGGTGGAATGGCGAGTCATACAGAGGTTCAGCCTGCCTACCATTCTTGCTTGTTTGTTACCAAACACTCAACGACTACATTTTTTGTTAACTAGGTGTGGGTTATTATTCACTGGTTCTGTTGACCTGCAGGGGTCATGATTAGTATTTTATTTTTTCAATACTCTTCACAGTTGTGCTTTTGGTCCCTATCTTGTGTTCTTAGCTAATCAGTTCATCAAACTTTCAGGATTATCTTCCAAAGTCCTGGTTTCAGTTTTCCTTTTCCTCAGCAATTATCCTTTGTGGGAGGTTTGGGTGTCTTCCAGTTTGCTATGTACTTACTAAAAAAGTGAATACTCATGCTTGCCTATATCTTGTTTGTAGTGTCTTTCCAGTTTATGGATTTCTGCTTGGATGATGAATACAGTAATGATTTTTTCAGTTGTATTCTGTGGTAATGTATACCATATCCCATCTGTGAATTATGGAATTTGGTGTTCAGGAGTTTTCTTCACTTTCTTGTGTCCAGTGCTTCTCAATGTTAATAGACAAAATAGATTTTGAAGCTTTAATTATATGGACTTCAGGCTTTTCTCAATTGAGGCATGGGTTTGGTCTTAGTGTCGTGTAGTCATAGTAGCTCCTTATCTCTGCCTTTGACGAGGTCCTCAGTGGCTTTGATTTGGGGTGGCTATTTCCTGAGGTATTAGTACTGGATCCTCTAGGTTTAGCTCATTATTCCTTGACAATAGTGATGGTTTCAGAACCAAATCTCTCCTCACTGGCTTTGCTATCTGGCTTCATTTGGATTACATGTTTGTGGTTTCACTGCCTGAAGGGGGGTCTATAATCACTTCCTTTCCCTGTGAAAGTGTGCTCTGTTCTCTGGGATGTAGTCCTCAATGTGATCCACATTCTGGTGTCTTAATAATTTTGCAGACTGCCTATACCAGTTTTATCCAATTTTGACAATGGAAGTATGAGGCTTTTTTCCATTGTAATTAGGAGACATTCGGCTGTCCTCGGGTGGATGGCTGTTCCAGTGCCATGTAATGGAACATGGCAAGTTGCTTGCATTGGATGCTTTCTGCCTTGGGTGGAATCGGCAACATTTGTTTTGCCTTTATTCTCTGTTAGGAATAGGAACTGGGGAACTACTGAGGGCTAGTCCTGAAATTAAATAATTACTGTATATTGAAACACTCCTCTGGGTGGCCTTGGTAGTTCCCTGTGTCTCCCCTTCTTTGCCCTCCTCCATTGGGTGTCTCTGTGGGTGGCAAGTGGCTTTGTTGACTTGGGAGAAACTATCACTTATCTTGTTTCCATCTTTTCTCTATAATCAAGATGTGCAGTTTCATTTTGCCTCTACTTTTTTGGGTGTTCTTTGAGTTTTCACAATCTTGGCTCCTCATGCTTTTTTCCATCACTTATAGCCTACCATCTGCTGGTCCTGGTGTTTGATAGGCCTGTGCAAGTCCAAGCATAGTAGTTTTGAGGATGCCTGTGGTACCAGAGCCAATGTCGCAGAGCTACTGTGGTTGGCTAGAAAAGGGCGTTTCATTACATTCACCGTTTCATTTTTAACACTGTCCCTAATTTCTTAATTACATCAGATAATTTTGTCTAACATGAATGATGGGTTCTTTACTTTGACTAAAACATGTGGATTGCATGTTAACTAACATTACACTAGCTAATGTTGGTGATTTATAATTAATAATGAACATAATTAGTGTGAGTGGGGGAGAGGGGGGCAAATGTGTGCTTGTGTATGCATGCGTGTCTAATATCACTCACCTGTGTCTTAGGAGTAAGACCAGCTCCTTGGCCCGGCCTCTAAACTCGCGAACCTCATAGAATTACTGTTGTCACTATTTTCTAATGCTCTATGAAATCGGCTTTTAAAGTTGTGAATGGAAACTTCCAATGCTTCCATTCCTAGTTCAATTATTATTGCTTGAAACCATTACTGCATACATGTAGTACCTTATATTTCCCATGCATTTGCTTATAAATTTTCTGTCCATTGTTTCCTCTAATGTGAAGTAATCTGGCACTATCCATCTTCTTTTTTCCATCTTATTAATTTATTCATTGCGATCATATCTCGTCTTAATCTCATAGTACTGTTATTGAGCTCACAGCCCATCTTTATAGCTTGGCTCCCTTTATTCTTTGACTACTCTTCAGACTCCTTAGATTTGCATTTTATAATTAAGATTGTGTCCACAATCTATCAAGATCTACTCAAGATAGTGTGTGGACAGAATATTCTACGTTTTTCTGATTATATTTCTGATAATTTTTTTTAAGTTTCAACTGGTCAGTGAATTATTGTAGGTATGGGGTTGGAAATTAAATTTTTAATACCTTTTCAATGGATTTGATCAATCTCACCCTTGGGGAAATATTGCTTACAAATAAAGGCCTTCACACCATTCTCTACATAGATTTTTTAATTTATAAATTTTCAATTTTTTTCTGTAAATGATTTCTTGAACATCTGAACTTGTTTTATGACAAATTGGTGTCAATATATAGTATAATCTAATTTTATTAATTAATTTTTCAGGGATCTTGCGCTACAAGGTTGATTTACAACAGTTAGCAGACCTGGAAGAAGAGTTCAATGATATTGATCTGGATGACTATATGTAAATACTGGATACTGCCTGGACACAGGGCATGGCAGTGAAGGAGTACCACCCTGGGAAAGAACTCAGTATTTGAGGAGCACTGCCCTAGGGAACATACATGGTATGGGATCAACTGAGGAGATTGCTCTTGCTGTGAACTACTCCAGGCGCTGTGCAGCTCTGATGTTCCCTTGTTAAGACGCAAGTCACTCTTGAACCACCAACATAGTGTGGTTCTACATTGTTGCCTGACAATCAGGCTTTTCTGTTCTATATTGTAATAAATTTTGAATATTATTACCAGCATCTAATCCTGGGTAACATTTTTACAAGGTGGCACATTGTGTGGGTGCTCGGGACAGGGGAATAGGAAACTGATTAGAGAGAGGGTGGGACACTGCAGGGAGGGAAAGGGGGTCATTGAGACATTAAATATCATGGGATCTCTTTGTCAAAATGATAACCGTTCTTGGCCAAGGTCTATGAGCAAATTAAACTCTGCTTGTTTCACAGATACATTTCTTACCATCATACTCAGAGCAAGGGAAAGTACCTAAAGAAATTTCAGTCAAACTAAACCAGTTTCAGCATGAATCTTTAAAGGCCTTCAGTTAGAAATGCATGGTGGGCCTGTTAGCCTGTTCTCCTGTTAGTATTTATCATGATAATTATTTGATAAATAAATTTTGACTGTTAAATATAAACACCAATAATTTGAAGTACATCATGGGTTTTAATCATATTCACAAATTTATAAGGCAAGAATTGATGAAACTGGTATTTGGCTGTTATTCTGGAGCTGGAGCTCAATACTCTTGGCAGCCCCAAGCAAAAATTGTGATCACTTAATTTTTTATAGTAGTAAAGGTGTCAGGATTTAAAGATTTCATAGTACCTGTATTTTGTAGAATATTAAATCTACATCTGTGGGAATCAGGTGTGGCACTCATAAGGTTGGGGTTGCTAACTAAATTTTATGTAGGCTTGACACTATTGGTAAGGAGTAATTTATTAAATTTATGGTAAAAATGGTTGGAATTGCAGTAAATGTAGACCAGTAACATTTTGACAGTATCCCAACAGGATCATTTTCATTTAAATCCAGCAATGAGTTTCATGTTGAGACGTTTGTCTAACAAAGTGCATTTGCTGAACGTATTAGTGGAG
>WNGS01066681.1:8652723-8695996 GCA_020271785.1 Procambarus virginalis | reverse complement strand
CTATCTTCTGATTTAGGGCTTCTATCCCTTTAACAATTTTCTTAGCATCAGGGCCTAACTGAAATAGAGTTCTCCAAAACTCATTTTCGTTATTTCAAGGTGAAGAAAAGAAGTGAATTACTATAAAATGTATTACACTTTTTTTACAATTTGCACACGTTTCGAGCCTCCATGGTTCATTCTCAAGTGAAGAGATTTTTCAGGACTGGTGGATTTTATACCCGCAATGGGTCAGGTGACAAAACAATAAAGGTGAAAACATGGGGGATACATAAGGATAAATGTGGGGGTGAAACATAAGAACATAAGAATAGAGGTAACTGCTGAAGGCCTATTGGCCCATACGAGGCAGCTCCTGTCTACATACAAAGATTATCAATGTCATTGGCCTGTTATGTGGAATACTGTCTTCTGTGTTGGCATCGTTATGTTCTGGTCTTGTCCTTACTCTCATGGTGACACACTTCAGGCTGAACTACTAGCAGAAGCGGGGAAAAAACGAGGAACATATTCATCAACAATCTTAACCCACGACTCAAAGAAGCAGCAAAACAACTAAAAAATCTGAAAGACGTAACAATAAGAAAAGCCGACAAGACGCAGCATATGTATTGATTCCTACCCAAGAATACATGAACAAAATTAACGACATCCTCATGATGACTCCAAATTTCAACGAATCACTAGGAACCCTGTGGAAGACCTTAAGCGGAAAGTAAACAAAACAATTACAGCAATCAACGCAAAGAAAGGTAGTGTGCATTTCAATAAACTTCAAGGCGACTATGGCTTAGGATAGGCCTATGGCAATTTTAAAGACACACAAACCAGGTAACCCTACGCCCTATAATCAGCCAAATACCAACTCCAACTTATCACCTGGCCAAAAAGCTCAATGAACTCCTAACTCCATACACTCCAAGCAAGTATAGTCTACAATCATCAGCAGATTTCCTAGAATTAATCAAATCTACCCAGCCCGATGGAATCATTGCTTCCCTGGACGTCGAAATCCCTATTTACCAAGTCCCGTCGACACACCATAGGAATGATACTGGACAGAGTATACAGAGACGAGGGCACCCCCAAATTAGACATACCTGAGCCACACTTGAAGAGTCTTCTCAAAGCATGTACAAAGGAAGCCCCTTTCATCAGTCCACAAGGAGACATGTATTTACAAATAGACGGAGTAGCAATGGGCTCTCCCTTAGGAGTTTTATTTGCTAATTTTCATGGAACCATCGAAGACAGGGTCTTCAGTAGCAGACAAAAACCAACTGTATATTGCCGTTATGTAGATGACATATTCGTAATAGTAAAAGACTCAGATGAACTAATTGACCTAAAAGACATCTAGAGAGAGAGTCAGTACTCCGATTTACACATGAAAATAGTGAAAATAACAGTCTGCCATTCTTGGATGTACTAATAACAAAAACAGGAACCTCTTTAAGCACCAACGTATATACCAAGCCCACCAACATAGGATTATGCCTGAACGTAGAAGTGAGTGCCCCAAAGATACAAAGCCAGTGTTCTCAATGCTTCTATTCGCCGAGCGCTTACCCACTGCTCTGAATGGAGCAACGTGAGTAGAGAGTTTGAAAGAGTAACTCAGGTATTGGTGAACAACGGATATAGCAACGCGGAAATAAACGCTGCTATAAGAAGACACTTGGACCGTTGGTATAATCCTAAACCTAGAACAGAAACCACAATACCTCCAATAAAATTATATTACAAATCAACCATGCACATGAACATATAAAAGAGGAAAGAATAATGAAAGAAATAATCTTAAAGGAGTAAAAAGCATTACTCCTAACCAAAACATAAACCTGATAATATTCTACAAAACCAAGAAGACTTCTGAACTCCTTATCAAAAAACAGCCCGAAGCCGACAGAGAAACCCTCTACAGCAGTCAAGCGTTGTATACATGTACACTTGCCCCCACGAAGGATGTAACCTTCAATCTAAGTACATAGGTATGACGTCGACCAAGCGAGGGCGTTTGACATGCCATCTTCAATCCGGTGCCCCCAGGAATCACATGAGACAAGCCCATGACATCACCCTAACAAGAGAAATGTTGAACAAAAATACCTGTATAATAGACAAAACCCAAGATGCAAGAAGATTAAAATTCTTGAAGCAATCACATAAGAATAGAACAACCTACCATGAACACCCAAATCGTGGAATTATTACTCTACCCACCATGAGAGTAAGGGCAAGACCAGAACATAATGATGCCAACACAGAAGACAATGTTCACATAACAGGCCAATTACACTTGATTAATCTTTGTATGTAGACAGGAGCTGCCTCGTATGAGCCAATAGGCCTTCTGCAGTTACCTCTATTCTTATGTTCTTATGTTCACCCCATATTTATCCCTTATGTATCCCCATGTTTTCACCTTTATTGTTTTGTCACCTGACCCAGCGTGGGTATAAAATCAACCAGTCCCGAAAAATCTCTTCACTTGAGAATGAACCATGGAGGTTCGAAACGTTGTGCAAATTGTATAAAAAGTGTAATATATTCTATAGTAATTCACTTCTTTCTTCACCTTGAAATTACGAAAATGAGTTTTGGAGAACTCCTATTTCAGCTAGCCCTGATGCTAAGAAAATAGTTAGAGGGATAGAAGCCCTAAATCAGAAGATAGTAAATACAGAATATGCAGTCATATTCAATGAGAAATATGATATAATATATATATATATATAGATATATATATATATATATATATATATATATAATATATAATATATAATATATATATATGTATATATATAGCCCGTTCTCCTAAAGATCCCCGTTACCGATAAGTGGCTACCCCACTTTAGCCCCACTTGTACTCCCCTTACCCCACACAAAAGATACTCCGATAAAGAGCCCCGTTACCTAGCGCCCCGTAACTCTGATGCTCTTATTGGTCGCCCGGATGGGTATCACAGTGAACCCCTGGAAGAATGGGTAAGCAGTTGGTATGGGACCACACGTGCGTATCAACCCTGGCTAACACTTACATTGACCTCAGTGTTGTACAACCAGGTGGCGCTGCCACCCACAGGGAAGCAGCCAAATCCCGTAAGTATAGAGAACTGGATCACCACTACAATTTTGTCCCCATTGCTTCTGAGACACTCGACGCCTGGGGTAAAAGTGCTACCAGTTTTTTGAAGGAACTGGGTTCTAGGCTCATTGAAACAACAAGGGGACCCCTAGAGCTGCCAGCTTTCTTTTCCAGCGCCTCAGTGTGGCGATACAGAGGGAAATGCGCACTGCATCCAGGGTTCCTGCCCGCCATCTGAGGAGCTGAGGAACTCGACAACCAATGATAACCATCTTTGTAACCTATATGTAACTCCTTTTTTGTAACAAAGTTCAAATAAAGCAAATATATTGTGTACACACACAAGAATGGGGGGTGGTAGGAGAAGATAATATTAGTGTTCAGTGAGAAACCACAAGGTCTCCTCTGAATACTTTTATTTTCTTCTCCGAGGCTATGGGTCCCCACATTGGCACCAGAGGTGGTACCCTCGTTTAAAATGTGAACATTTAAATAATCCCTTACGAAGCGACGGCACACTAGAATGCCCAAAAGGAGCTGTAATGAGAAACTAAAAGACAATAAGAACGCCCAGGCGTACTAAAACTCAAAAAAGGTTCAAAGCTTCCATATAATCGATGTTCTAGCCTCCTCTTCTCATCACAATCGACTTGACAATGATCCAGGACGAACCGAAACGACCGAAACATCGTCGTCTCTTCAATTTGTAGTGTTGTGTGTGTGTGGCTTGGTCAACACTACCTTACATGACATGTACTACCACTACCACTCACCTGTTCCCTCGTCGATGATAATGACACCGCCGTCTTCTTCTTCTTATGGCACGTGCAGTATGCCTGAAGGTGACACCACCTTGCATGTTGTACCGTAATGTTTAAATACTCGCCTGGAGGAAGTGACCTCCACGACACCACCGTAAACACCGCGGGTCTTCAAGGAGCGCATGCGCGCCCTCCTCTACTCTGCTTCTCTAACCAATTCACAATCATTTCTTAGCTAACAAAAAATGCCACTGTTAATACAGTTGAAATCAAAATTATTATTTATAGTAATATATTATTAAGATAATATCATTAATAATAATATTACAATATGAAGTGGAAGTAAATGAAGCATGTTTCGAGTCATAGTACCCGATGGCCTTCTTTGATGGATACTTCTTTAGGCGATTGATTGTACGATTATATCACTTGTCCTCATCAATAAACACCAAATCCAGCCACCAAACATCCCGATTATTTATTAATTTATTTATGTACAAGAAGTTACATTGGATTGTGAAAGTATATAACATTGGTGTTTGGTTGAAAGCCGCCCCTGATCTTGTTGAATATGGTATTAGGTTTACCCCATCTATAATTGTTGTCTGGGTTATTGCTGATGTTAAATGGGATTCTTGTAATGTTATTTGTGTATTTGACTCACTGAATTTGTGCGCCCCTTGAGGGACTTGAAGTAGAGGGGGGTAGAAATAGCCTAAGCTACTCTATCCCTTTGAGATGTATTTCTTGCTTATCTCAATAAACATACTTGAACTTGAACTTGTAGGGTTACCCACATCTGTTAGAAGCTTTTTGAAGTCCATATGGTAATTCAAGGTTCTAACGCTGAGTCAGATGTAATATTTATTAAAAAATGGTAAAGCCAACAAAGATATACCTTTCCAGTTGAAAATCGACGTATAGTGAGAGTACGGTGTTTGCATTCACATGATAAACCTTAAATGAGGAAGTGTTAATCAAAACAATTCGACTAAGTATACAGTAATTTATTCCCCCCCCCCCCTTACAATATAACTATGTGATAAAACGCACATTTCAGTTACTTTTATCCAGTCAGGTGGACGTGGTCCTGAAAAGGTAAGGCAGACCTGACGGACCAAAGAACCGAGACAGGAAAGTCAGCTACTACAAGGAGATTCGTCAAGGTGTCTTGTGGCTGGTTGGTTCCTTCTTGTTACTGGTGGTTGGTTAGGTTGTGTTTCCTCTGGTTGGTGAGATTATCTCCTATCGAGGACATGTTTTCGTTGAACTGAAGAGGCTAGTTCTCCTTCTAGAACGGCAATTATGGTATTGGGGTACTGACTGCAGTTATTCTGGTCGTTTGGGTGGGACCGATCAGCCTTGAGAGTACTGCACAATTATTGTCTTTACTTGTTGACCATTGCAGTAATTCCTTTCCTTTAGCACTGAACGATATTATGAATTAATATATCTCGAGGTAATAAGAAAAATAATATTCACGTACTTTAATGTTCTCGATGATTATGAAACTGTAATTTATTACCTGCGATGCTGCTCTCGTTACAGTTATTGTCACCATTGTCAAGGTGGTCTAGTATTTCTCAGTTTAAGCCTTGTGACCAACCAGTATGTCTTCAAGAGGGTGAAGGTCAACAAGAATTATGTCCAAACTCCAAAAGGAATTGAACCCGAGGCATTGTGTACATGCTAATATGCCATAAACTTCCCAAAGGTCCAAGTAGCTGGGCAATATTGACTTACTAAATAAGTGCATAGGTGGCATACTTAACATAATAGTTTCCCTTGAAAAGCTTCATAGAAAACACCGATCTTACCTAACCTACTTAGTATGTTAAAATAAGCATCTTATTGCTTCGTAATTACAATTATTACCTAACCTATACCTATAATAGGTTAAGTAACAATTGTAATTACGAAGCTATAAGATGCTTATTTTAACATACTAAGTAGGTAGGTAAGGTCGGTGTTTTCTATGAAGATTTTCAAGGGAAACTATTATGTTTAGTATGTCACCTATGCAGGTAACTAATAAGTCAATATTGACTATACGAATTTGCGAGAACGGGTTGCAGTGCATGGCACTGTCCTTGACACCAATTCTCAATCTGTCTTCATCTTACTCTACGCCTGTCGTCAACAATTTGTAATACAAGTGATAAAATCCTTTTACATAACTTATTGAGGAGTATCATTATCCTATTAACTAGGAAATTTGAAAATTAGAATTTATCTTCATCGCTGCCAACACCAAACTGGTCTTCCTACACCATCATCATGATCCTTTTCTACCATGTAACAGTTTAGCCATTTTAGTCCATGTTAAAATACTTCATCCTACCTGGAATACTCTTACTGACATCTCAATGATACTGAACACACATTTATAGGAAAATATATTTAGATAATAAAAAAAGCCAAATATATAAATACCAATCATTGGTAAAACCAAAACAGAGTATACTGTTCCTTTGGGCAAACAAATAAAAAACTGATCTTTTGTCACAGCTTAACAAAGGGGGAAGGGGTCTTGCAAGGAATAAAGGTATTATAGGACATGGACAGCCCAATTCAGGATGGGGAGGAAGATGATAAGGAAATGGTCCAGCGTTCAAGAAATTGTGGATGTTTAGAAACGGGTTTATCATGTGGCTTTTCTGTAACCTTTGTTTCAGACCTGGTACATGACTATGCACTTCTTAGAAAGTTAAAAATACATATTCTGTCTTGCGTCATAGTGTTCCCTTGGCACCAAAAAATAAAATATATATTTAGTAAAGCTATGGGAAAAAAAGAATGATTTTAGTAGAATTAAATACAAATTATAGTTCCCTAGCGGAAGATAAATTTTTGGCCTTGAATAACCTCCGAAATACAAAGCAAATACTATACCACCTACACCTCCACTACAGGTAAGCCATGTGCATTTTTATTGCGCTTCCAACCTGTACTCTATGTCCTAGTCCAGCGATATCCAATCATTTTACCCTGACGGTAACCCTAAAATATTTGTTCATGTGCCAAGAACCCTCACAACCCATATAAACGTGGGTTATAGTTTAATTTTCTCTACTTCACATATTTATCGGATTTACACGTCTGGTTTGTCCCCCCAAAATTGCAAGCCTTCACCAATGTTCATGTCTCACACATGAACATTCTGCCACTTCCTCACTCAGATGTGTAAACACAAAACACTTATTATCAATTTTCTTTAAAGTGTACTGGCTTAGATTATATCCAATAGTATGGACTCTTGCTTGAAAAGTACACTATACTAAATCATCTATCTGTGCAATACCACCTTCCTATCTTGTACCAACATAATGACATTTTATATACTCTTGCCTGTTTGTCTGGATGATCAGTTCTTAAATTCTATTTTGGGAAAATATTGGGGTAATTCCAGAGCTTTTTTCTAATTGTAACATTCCAGCCTACAGCCTGCACAAGACAACATGCAACTTTACAAAGTTGTGTTTACCAATGCCTAATGGTATTTGAGTGACTTATCTCACACGTAACAGTAAAATGGTCTTTTTATCAACTACTATGCAATATATTCATCAAATTCGACAATGTATGGTACAAGTTTTAGTTTATAAATTAAAAAAATTATGCACTCAACTTACATTAATCTTCATACAGATAAAGTAAAAGTATGCAATTGAGAACAAAATTACTATACCTCAGAGCATTAACACCCAACAGAGAAAACATGAGCACAAACGTGCAATTCTAAAAGTAGGTAACCATAAAATACACTGTCAACTTTCCCTAAAGTATTTTATTAGCCGATCCATACAGGTGTTCAAAACCCTAGAGAAAACATAGTACTGGCGGCTGGCTTGGGCTGTGGGACTTTAGAGACAATATTTTCTGTTAGATCTCTCTTAAATTTTGAAATTGCAATTATGAATAACATTTCACAAAATATCAAAAGCATTATACAGAAACTAGAGGATGATAAGTTTATGAGTTAATGGAATTTGTCAGGGTCCTAAAACAAAATATCCAAATTTCGAAACCTGAGCGCTGTAATTATGGATGAAAATTGTTGATGGCAACTGCCTGCCTTATCTATAAAAACCTTTAAATGAATGTAACCTCAAACATTTTAATATACTACTCCCCTTGGAAGCTTTGCATGATTTAACTAATATGCTAAATTCTTCTCCAAACCCCAATATATTTGTAACACAAGTTCCCATATAACAGTTTTCTTCAGAAATTTTAGGCAGTCAATCACCCTTCAGATCCAATAACCCTACTTAGTCATCTTGACAGGATGCCTCGAATTAATGGCATATTATTTATGCAAGTTCCAAGTTTAGTTATCAGCAAACACATTGTGGATTATTTTGTTGGAACCAATAAAATATACAGGTGAATTAGAACTCTGGCAACTTCTCTATCACAATCCACAATGCACCTGCTGTTCTGCACCCATAAGGACTCCCCTGACTCGAGAGCTCAAACCTTAACAGGAGGCTTCACCTAAACTGGAAGTGCGAACTGAGGTAATGTGCAGACAATTGGTTGTCAAGACGAGCCAATAATTCTTCCTAGTTCTATCATTTCCTCGCGCAAATACTTATACCCTGTTNGCGACAGAAAACGGGATACAACTAAGGTATAACATCAATGTACGGACCAGCGCTGGGACACGTACAGTACTGTGTACTCGGGATAAATAATGTGTATTTCACTGAAAATGTCTCCATTGTACTGTATCTGACTCACACGTCTCCGTGATCTGCCGCCACTATATTAAATGCGACTCAGCCCCACTGAAAGAGTCAACACTCCACAATGTTGACCAAAGAGCCAAAGCTCAACCCCCGCAAGCACAATTAGGTGAGTACAATCCATAACCACTGACCAAGAACACACGTTCTAGCTACAGAAGAAGTACGTCTTGTCTGAAATGCACTGCTATACCCACGAGAAAATGAAGACAAAATAGCTAGACCGCAGCTGGCCCCCACCAACCGTCATAACTAACCCATGAAAATTGAAAAACTAAATCCCTCTTTTGTGGTCAAAAACAGATAGACTGAACGAGGGAATCGTAGGGGGGAGATGTGGCAGAACACGAGGGAAATAATAAAAAGGATAAGGGAGAAATAGTAAATAAGAAGGGCAGAAATATGAGAGAGAGAGAGAGAGAGAGAGAGAGAGAGAGAGAGAGAGCGAGAGAGAGAGAGAGAGAGAGAGAGAGAGAGAGAGAGAGAGAGAGAGAGGAGAGAGCAGTTGGTGTGATATCTCTCTCTTTAAAGATGCCACGGCTTTGTCAACGGCCTCCTGGGAGGGTTCAATTTGCGGGCGAATTCCGTTTCCGTCAGAAAATAAATATATTTATATGGCCGCTGGTAATGGGAAGACATTGGGAATCGAGACGCCGAGGGTTGGCGAGGCTCTCAAGGAGTGGAATTGGTCTCCAGAGAACACCCACACCTTCTCTGGCTCTGCCACTCCGGAGAACACCGTTTACCCTAACCAGAAACATACAAACCCAAACAAACCACCCAATCTATCGAGGCTCATGGGTAGAAAACGTCGATGTTTACAACGCTTTAAACTTTCACTAGTACGTCGCATTTTTAGCGGATTAGTTCATTCCGTAAAAAATGCAATGTGTTAGGCGAGAGGGCCCGGATGTCCCTAGAGCAGGAGTGACACATGAGAAGCTCAACCATCTCCCTGAGGCTTGCAAAGCCTCATCTTCAGTCCACACATCCTACAGATTGATGAAGATTAAGCCACCCAAAAGGTGGCACGGGCATGAATAGCCCGTAAGTGGTGGCCCTTTTGAGCCATTACCAGTATCAAGAGCTGATACTGGAGATCTGTGGAGGTGCGACTGCACCCTGCGTGACGGAAGATGTCTCCCTCGTGCATCCTACACATTGTACCTACATTATACACACTGTTAGTGGTAGTGGAATAGGGTTACACAGGTACACACACTAGCCTCGACAACGTTCCTAAAAGCTGAGGTAAGGTTCAAGTATGTTTATTGAGACAAGAAAGAAATACATCTCAAAGGGATAGAGTACCTTAAGCTATTTCTACCCCCCCCCCTGAGGTAAGGTAATGATCAGGAGAAAGCACTCAGCTCTTACCACTAACGACTTAGTGCCTCGTAAATAACCTCGTAAAAGCCGAGCAAGTTACAACAATGATGAGTTATTTAAATAATTAGCATATACAGCGACAGTCTACTGAGAGCCTATACCAGATTAACACCACAAGAATAACATTAACTAAACAAATCACTACGGGCTCACCATAGCCCGTGCTGCCTGGAACTTTTTGTGCCAGGTAGCGAATCTTAAACAACAACAACTCAACAAAATTAATAATAATTATTATTTTTTATGCAAATGAGAGAGTTAAGCTATATAGGACGTATATATATGTATGTATGTGAAGGTATATATGAAGGCCTATGTATTTATATATGATGCCCTTTAGGATATATGTGAACACATATATTGATGTACAGATGTATTTATGCTCGTACGAGCATGCATGTTTTTTTTAATATGACGCATGAGCGTATGGATATGACGCATGTGAGTGAATATTACGCATAGGTATGAATATGACACATGAACATGCGAATGTTACATGGGTATGTGAACGCGTGAACATGACTTGACTGGGTAAATCCGACGCATGGGAGTGAAAATCCGACGCATGGGTGCGAATATGCGACGCATGGATGAGAATATACGACGCATGGGTGCGTGGATGTGAAGAGCAGCCTGTAAGTGCTGGGAACAGCCAGAAAAGGAATTGAAGATGTTTCTTTTGCTTCACGTAATAGAGAGAAGCGTTACAAAGATAGTAGGATACAGCCAAAAGCTGGTCGTAATCCGGAGGACTAGCAGCCCATGCACTATCTTTCCCATCTTATAAACATAAGAAATAGATCACACACACAAATATGGAATAAATCACATCCTAAGCTTTATCAGTTACTGGTTGTAGAGAGAAAAGTTTGATGAATGACTAACGGAGGGGGGGGGCCAAAGTCATGTCATGCTGGCAACTGCATGGCAACACAAGTTAGGTTAGGTTAGGCTGTACAACAGGCAAGGACAGGGCTCTAGGGAAGGCGTGCAGGATAGGCTGCTCCACACGTGGGCAAGCAGGCTACAAAAGACACAAGTACCCTGCTGGTCAGGTCGGCAGGCTGCAGGCAGGCTGCAGGACAAACAGGTCGGGGATCCAACTACCTGACAGCCATCAAGAGATGACACAAGCTCTTTTACCACACTTAATGGATGTTGATGCAGACGCCAGACCTCCCACCACAGTGGTGGTCCTCTCCTTCATTCCCAAGCTCTCTCTCTCTCTCTCTCTCTCTCTCTCTCTCTCTCTCCTCTCTCTCTCTCTCTCTCTCTCTCTCTCTCGCCCTCTGTCTTTCCCCCCCTCTCTTTCCCTCCCTCTCCAAAACATTAAACAAATATTTAAAAGATTTTAAAAGATCTATCTCCATTGTTAATGGTATAAAATTGGACAAAAAATAGTATATCACGACCCTAGCAGAAGACCTTGAGATTGTAATTCATCTGGAGAAAGAAAGCTTTAACAACTTCCAACAAAAGATGGCACACAAGCCTCCATTTGCAAGTGGGATTAGAGCGGGTAACATTGTGGAGTTATGATTTACCACCCGCAACACCGCCTTTGATTTACCGATTGGTTTATTTGCATAAATGCTCACGAAAGTTATGTTTTAGTTATTTTTGCAAATGAACTCATTGTCATTATTCTTAATGTGAATTTTATGGAATATAAATCATAAATTTTTAAGTGTGAGGTAACTTACATTGACGAAAATTGGATAGCCTAGCACAAAATAAGAAACATTTATCTTGCTTAGTATAATATGTATACCGAAGATGTATACGAACACAGATACAACAGCAACACAAATATAAAGACGAAATTTAGAAACACTGTATAAATAATGTCATCAGTTCTTCATCATCATTCGATTCCGGGATTAACAGGGGATCAAATTGCGAACACAGCCTACTGTAGCGAGGCTCAAACTTCGACCCGATACAGACTGTCAACACGCCATCTCTTATTACCAGTAATTCCATAATAATGCAGTGTCCAGCTGGGGGCTCGTAACGCTGCTAACTAGTTGTTTGAGGGGGGTAGAAATAGCCTAAGCTACTCTATCCCTTTGAGATGTATTTTTTCTTGTCTCAATAAACTTACTTGGACTTGTCATGGATATCTGTGGACACCCAGCCCGTCCACTCGAGTTTTGACATCACAAAAACGATGCATTACATTGCCAGATGTCCCAGGGCAAGCAACAATACGAGGACACCTCAAATACTTCTTCAACATATCAATTTAGCTCAACAGGGTCAGCACCTCGCTGGTTCCCCGCACTTCACACCCATACAACCTTCAAACACTGCTAAATTACCTTCGTATGATATTTGTTAAGACATTTCGGTCTCTGTTTAGTGTCAAGTTGACAAGTGGACCCTTTGGAGACATGACCACAGGGTCCGCTTGATCAGAGTGGTCCTGGTGATGATGGTGATGACCATCAGGATGGTCCTGGTGATGACGGTATCCATCAGGATGGTCCTGGTGATGACGGTATTGACCAGGGTAGTCACTGTGAGGAAAATATTGACCAGGGTAGTCATTGTGAGGAAAATATTGACCAGGGTAGTCATTGTGAGGAAAATATTGACCAGGGTAGTCATTGTGAGGAAAATATTGACCAGGATAGTCAAGACAGAAATAACAAAGTCATAGAACGCGAGTAAAAGGAAAATATCCCACGTTCAAACATTACTAAAAGATAATCCCTTGAAAACACCAAAAAAATTAAACTGAAGAAAAATGCTAGTTTCCGTAGGGCAGACTTCGGAAATTTCCAAACGGCTGAGAGGTTAATGTTTTTGATTGAAAAGACGGGAGGAGGGACATTAATTTGTACCTTTGGTAGTAAGCCTCGCCTGTAATCTCACGAGTATTATTACTCTTGGTAAGCCTATACTCCTGCCATGTCTCCCCGGAACAACCCAGCGGGTTTTCTTCCTATTGGGGAGTGTTGTACATGCTGCTATGGCGGTGTGTCCACTCACAAGATGAGTGGCGCTGCCCAATAAACTCGCCCCTCGGGGCAAAATTTAAAAAAAAATGTCTCCCCTCGCTCGCAACACCGTCAAAATATGCAAGCTGCAATGAACAGAACTGTGCGAGTGCACTGTGGTAACAAAGAAAGCTTCGTTCAGGAATGATCAATCTTGACGAGGGCCAAGAGCGAGGGAGCAGATGAAGGATAATGTGGATATGAGGATTTGGGGGGAGGGGGGTGATGTCGCAGAGGGCGCTGGATTACTCACCATATTCTGGCGGAGTTTTTGTAACAGTTTATCCATGGCGAATGTTTGTAGTCCGCCTGGCTTGTGTTCGATGTAGCTGTACCCGGTTATATTACTGCTTCACACTGCTAGTGATTCATTTAACACCAAGAAGATACGTGCACAAGTTATGTTACCTTCCATTTGGTCGGTATGTGGTACAGTGTAGTTGCAACAATAACAAACGCTTTAAAGGCACAGTGGCAACAACCGGCGACTATAGTGATCAATAGCACACAAAGTCACCTTTTTTCCCCACGTTGAGCACAAATATTCCAGCGGTGAGCGTTAGTGGAGGCGGGTGCCGGCAGCTTAACGTGGCCTGGTGAGCCAGAGTTGCGCGGCGACATAGTCCTTGACACTCTTTCTGACGGCGCTTTATATCACAGTGCCATGTTTACCTCAGGAACAGTGCCAATCGTGATAGATAGTTAGAGAAGAGCCCGTGAGAGGTGAGCGAAGCACGGGCGCCGCATCCCCTACAGCTGGCGGTGGTGAACATGGCAGCACCCACAGTAGCGGTCCATAGGCAGCAGCGTGCCACTGCACTATAGTTAAGACACCTGCCCACGACTGTCAGCTGATGGAAATGCCGGGAGCCGAGCGTGACAACCGCGACACCACGCCCACGCCACTATCACGACGCCCTCCATGCCCCCAGGCCCGTAACTGCCGCCATTGTAGCACCACTCGAGGGCCCAGACCAAGAACTCACGCACATGGCTACGTTTCACTTCCCTGCACCCTAGACTGCCCGTCCTCCCCCTCTGCAAGTTGAAGGTCGACCTGCGCACTCGCACGCCACTCAAGTCATCTCATTTTCAACGCTTTTCTCCATTCTGGAATTTCTTAAAAACTATTTTTACAACTGGTGGATATCCAGGGAGAAGAGAAAGAGAGAGAGGAGAGGCAGGAGTAGATGGTGGGGAGATAGTGGAATGTGGACACTCCCTCCACACACGGCAGAATCAATAGGTTACAGGGAAGGCGCTACACCGGGGTTGGGGCCCAGGCACCCACCACCACCACCACTCTTCTTACTCCACACACACACACACACAACCACGAGCCTCACTCCACACACACAACCACGAGCCTCACTCCACACACACACAACCACGACCCTCACTCCACACACACACACAACCACGACCCTCACTCCACACACACACACAACCACGACCCTCACTCCACACACACACACAACCACGACCCTCACTCCACACACACACAACCACGACCCTCACTCCACACACACACACAACCACGACCCTCACTCCACACACACACACACACAACCACGACCCTCACTCCACACACACACATACAACCACGACCCTCACTCCACACACACACACAACCACGACCCTCACTCCACACACACACACACACACACAACCACGAGCCTCGCTCCACACACACACACACACACACACACACACACACACACACACACACAGTTTCAACTGTATATATGATAGCGCCCAATAGGCTCAAAAACCTGTGCACCAGTTGATTGACAGTCGAGAGGCAAGACCAGAGCCGAAACTCCCCCCCCCCCACCCCCCACAAGCACAATTAAGCAAGTATACACACTATTTGAACCAGTACTGTTCCCGATTTATAAAACTGACCTTTCAAAAGTAGTTTGGGGACATGTCAAAGTTGGCAGACAAAGCTACGTTGAGGAGATGGGGTAAGGACCGAAAAGATTACAGGAGGACCTAGATAGGCTGCAGAAATTTTCCAACAAATGGCTTCTGGAATTAAATTCCCAAAATTGTGGCAATAATGAAGTCAAGAAGAGGGAAGAGACTAGCACAACAATACTGTTTAAGGAGTGGATGCAACACCACCTTTAATCACCGGAGGCACATATTAACATCTGCTTGAGAACCAAGATAAAGATGGCTTTCAATAGCCTGACCCAGTAAATCTTCAGGGGTTCACGCCGTATGTTAGTCCAGTCCAAGAGGATCTGCAGCTTGAGCACGTAGCCAGGGAAGCCTGCAAAATTCGCAATCCGCCCCCCATGTTGTCAAGAGAAAGAGCACTGTTAGCTCAGTAGTGGGCGTTGCACTGCATCAAATCCCGCCGTCTTCACAGAGGATCTACAGAACCCTAGGAGGGAGCCGAATCAGTTCACAAACCACCAAAGACCGCCAGGGAAGGACATCAGATCTGCAGCAGGAAGCCGAAACAGTCAAATGATGTTGATGGTGGTCTATAATAATCCAAGATAATTCATCAAGAATATTCGTATCATCACTAGAACTGTGGTACCAACAGTTTGGAACCGTTACGCCTACGAACAGCAGTAGGCTCCGAGAGAGATGTTACGTAGTAGTGGGATCGTCCAGGACCTGTGATAGCTTAGCATAGGGCTGCTGAACTTGAATTAATGAAATTAAGGATGTAAGCGCATCTGATTTAAAGAATTGTGGGATCAAATATGATCATCACAATTGTGCGAATAGATAACTATTAAAAACTTTTGGCCGATTGATGACGGTACCTGCTCCACCAATCTTCATCGACATCGACAACTTTCTGTCAGACGACTGTTTAGAGAGGAAATTAGTCTCGGTAACTTTCACATTTCCCGAGTCAGCGACAACACACATTTCCTGCAATTCACGTAACTTTAAGTGGAAGAACGGAACCCACAATCTCCTCCGTGTTAAGATGTCAACATCTTGTAATATTAACTAATATTCAAAGTGATATCCTTTTTCATAACAACTTGACGAGTGTTGGTTGTACTGTTAACAAAGACTGTCCTGTCCTCAAGTTACTATATACTAAAAGGGACTTAAATATGGAAGTCCGAATTTGGATATTCACAAACAAGTTGCAATTTTGTGATGGTTCACAGCCAGGATTCATCAAGCAGTTAACCATCTACTCACAAACCTGTACATCTTTTCTCAATGTCTGGCGGTTTTGTTTACATATATTAAATATGTTGACCAGACCACACACTAGAAGGTGAAGGGACGACGAGCTTGATTAAATAGCTTGTGAGCTCCGAACACTCTGAGGCTGTTTATAAGAATAACAGTTGATTGAGAAGTTTTGATGCTCGTAAACTGTATAATAAATGTAAACAAAACCGACAAACATTGAGAAAAGGTGTACAGGTATGCGAGTAGATGAGTATTTTTTTGTATTAACACATTTAGGTACTTGTGCATTTGTACAGCTGCCCTAGACTATATGAAGGGGAATACAGCGTGTCAAAAAATGCTAAAAATTCCCGTCACACAGGATGGTTAGTCATACTCTAGAGGCATGTGATAAGTAGTCTGCACTGGCAGACTCTGAGTGCATTATGAGGATAATGCACCATCACCATAATCATCATCAACACAGGAGTGAATAAGGTAGCAGTGATACTGAAAGTCCCCATCTCGCAGGATGGTTAGTTATACAGAGCCATGTGTTCAGTAGCCTGCACTGGCAAATTTTATGTACACTATGAGGATATCCTCAAGACTACGAGAGTGAATAAAGTAATTGCAAAGCTCCAGGTACCTCATGCCAACGGGTCTGAAAGGTCTGATATCTGGGCATTCAGTTATGTAGTGTGGGAGATCATACCCCAGTTCCTGCTCACAGAGTTTGCACCTGGAGTGCTCAGGACTGGGAGATCTGTCACCTGTAGCTACCCGCCACAGGTAACGGTAACCCAACCTGATCCTGGCAACCACTGTGTCGCACAGTCTGGTGGACGTTTTGTGCTGCCCAAAAACATAGGTTTCAGATCTGAACAAATCATAGCTTATTATGCTGGTGCTTTCAGGTCGTTGGGAGTCAGTAATTTCTCTATCAGATCTGAGTGTTTGGAACAATATAATTTTAACAACAGAGATGGGGATACCTAGGTCTAATTAAACTTCATATTTGTTGCACGCTAATTTGGCTGCACTTTCTGAGTCATTATGATGGACTGGTTATATTTATGTGTGATGGTATTCATACAAAGGACATTTGAAACCCTTTACTCTGTGCAGCAATTAGGTCACTTATAATTGTTTTTTTTGTAGTATGAGGTTCTTGCTGTCGATCTTCCAGGAGAAGTTTTCGATTGCTGGAAGAGCAGACTTTGAATCACAAAAAATTATTCCTATGATTTTTAATGCTGGTAACCGAGGAATCGTGGCCCAGGGTCGAAACGTCGTTATTTTCCCTTATTTCTACGTGTGTGATTTGGATTATTCGTTTATGTACAAACAATTCAATAGTGTTCTTAATTCTGGATTCCCGTTGATACATTGAGAACAAAAGACTCTAAAAGTTATTATGTTCGAAGCTTCTGTTATTTCGTTATTCTAAAAATGCGTCACACTCGAATTTTAAATACAAATAATTGGCAACTGAATCAAAACACTTAGCCTAACCCAGGCCAATGTTCTAAACAATAAAGTGTATTGTTTTATAATTATACAGACAAATATTACAAAATATGCCTTTGAGGGACAGCCTGACCGACGAGAGTGGCATGAGAACGGGTTATAATAACAACGGTATAACTCATTATACATTGTTCTTGACAGCTTTCAGGTTTTAATGTTTCGTATTCAGGCTCATGTTTTATATTATATTATAAAATTCTTTATCGTTTCCTACGACAGAAAATCATATGCATTATGCATTTTTATAAATTATCTCAAAAAGATAAACACTAAAGGCTGTAGCAATTCGGTGCTTAACTCTTTTCATAAAATAAAGTTTGTAACGTGATTCCTGGCGCTTCACATGACCGCACGGGCGCCTGTGATCCTTGGGGTATTATAAAGTCAATTTAATTTATTAAATGCGTCTCGCACTGTTTGGTATTCATAGCTTTTCGTTTATATTTAGAGCCTCTAAAAACGAGTCGAGCTGCCTTGTGCGAATCATAACCTTTGGAATCAGTTTCATAATTATATTATGTCCTTGATTTAGGGACTATATTACCATTATACTGAGGCGAAGTATCTTCGTTCAGAGCCAATGTTGTATAATGACTAGTATCATTAGAGCGTTCCAGGTTTTATTTAAAATATTTAACACCTTAAAGGCTATTCCCAAATTACTGAATCACTCGGGCTCTTAATAACTATACGATTATATCTGCTGATTTGAGCGTTATTCCTATCCCTGAATTGTACAGGGAGGGAGGGGAGGACCAAGCCTCGACATGGAGGGCAAGAAAAGAATATCACATTGTACCTATTAAAAAGACTCCCGTCGGACTGGGTTTAGCAGGAAGATGTACAAGGTTTCTTGCCCAAAATTGGTCTTTTATCAGGCGTTCTGTCGTTCTCAAGAACACCTTGCAGAGTGCTATTTGGCACAGCCAGCGTGGGACCTGCACGTGTGGCTGAGAATGATAAAATAGGGAGGTTTCGCAATAAGCTTCAGTGAATATCCTTAAAGAAAGTCGACCTTCAGTTATGGAAGAAGATCCTTACGGGAGTAAAGGTTCAGGGCAACGGTGAAGAATAAGGGAATGAACCTAAAAAGGTTAGGTAGTGTTTGTCAAATAGAAGACTTTAGTGATAAACACTACAACTAAGTTGAATGAATGAAATACAGAGTCAAGGCGTGTAGCTATGGAAGATTAAGCGCATTCACCGTTTTAAAATTAGAAGCAATTAGCTTTTAAAGATAATACGAGATAGTGAATGATTATAGAACCATGCCTTGTAAGATACCTAATCTAATGATGAAAACAGAAGGACAATCAACGAAATTAAGAGAGACGTTATGGGAACCTTTAGCTAGGAAGAGAATTCAGATCATTGTTGATACTTCCCATATGGGAATGAAAGTTCACCAGCCGGTAGCTGAAGGTACAAAACAACACTTTAGGCATTCAGAAAACTACATCCTCAAGGTCCTTCAAGTCAAAGATATCAGGAAACAACGCTGAAACAAGATAAAGACGGGCAAATTAATTCATCTAAGTGCTAATACAATAGCCTCAGAAGTGAAAAATGGTCGTCGAGAGAAAAACTGTTATAAGATCCGTCTAGGAAAAAGTACCCTTGTAAGCTCGATATGGAGACGAGAGTCGAGCAGAGATCTTCCAGAGTCTGGTGCATGAAAGACATCTCAANCGGCACCTGTCAATTTCTTCACGGCTCCTGTCAATTTGTTCACGGCACCTGTCAATTTGTTCACGGCTCCTGTCAATTTGTTCACGGCTCCTGTCAATTTGTTCACGGCTCCTGTCAATTTGTTCACGGCTCCTGTCAATTTGTTCACGGCTCCTGTCAATTTGTTCACGGCTCCTCTCAATTTGTTCACGGCTCCTGTCAATTTGTTCATTGATATATATGACAATAAGGTAATTTCTTTGTGTATTTCCTGATACACAGAGATAGAACTGTGTATCAGTTAGCGGTATAACTACTAGATGACAGAGCCAGAGTGCATAGTGCAATTGTGTGAACCCTCCCGGTTTGGCTTCCGTGGAAGCCTCGGGAATCGTAGTGGGTGCAGTAGTATACCCCAGGTTGCAATTCCTTTTGACCATGTCGTGGCGCAGTTGACTAGAGCGTGCCTGGGAACTCCCAGAGCATAGGTTCGAACCTTCATCACGGCTCGTGTGGATTTGTTGATAAGGAAATATTCGTAGCCAGTACGGGTGGTCAACACTCCCCCGTACTGATAGGTAAAACCAATTATACTTCACACATACATTTTTACCATTACACATACGCTACAGCTACACTACTACACATACACTACAATACTAATATACATACAGAGTTATACTACTGGTATATGCGGTTAATACGAAGAAATACACACTCTCGGCCAAATTCACGAGAATTTACTAGGCTATGTTGGTCCATGAAAGAAAACGGAAAGCGAAACATGGTTAACTCAAACAAATCGGGTCTGAGCGCCTACACTTCCCCGTAATCAATATTCTTTGAATCATTCAACGATCTTGGCCTTTATTGTAGCCACTGCTACTTTAACAAGCGCAATTGCCTCCAGAACAGCTGCAAATATAGCCTTAACTATGCGAACTGCTCAAGAACGCTACATGTGTCAAGGGATAACTAAACAAATTGAGAGCCCAGTTAGGGATATATTACTGAATGCAGGCGATGAGTCACAATAACGTGGCTGAAGTATGTTGACCAGACCACACACTAGAAGGTGAAGGGACGACGACGTTTCGGTCCGTCCTGGACCATTCACAATCGACTTGAGAATGGTCCAGGACGGATCGAAACGTCGTCGTCCCTTCACCTTCTAGTGTGTGGTCTGGTCACCATTCACAATCGACTTGAGAATGGTTCAGGACAGACCGAAACGTCGTCGTCCCTTCACCTTCTAGTGTGTAGTCTGGTCAATATATTACTGAAGTCTTAAACATTACTCGAGAGTCTTAAACTTTACTTGAGAGACGAGTGGTAGGCCATCCATGTATCTTTTATCATACATGATATCACATTCCCGATGGCATCCATTGGCGGCACCATGGCACTGTTTGTATTTTACCTGAATTTACCTGTGGGGCGCTATCTCACTACTGACCACAACAGGGGGGACAGAAAGCCTGCTGCTTCTCAAAGGCCATTATTCCTGATGACTTTCCCATCATTTTTTTTTTCATTTACGTTCTGGGATAACTTTTTTCACTGTGTTGAACTTTCTCCAAAGCAGCAATGTCCTTTTGAAGACGGATATGGCGGTCCAGATGGGGACGCCCCGGAGTCATGTACATTACCACGGTGGTGTGTGAGGTACCACGGTGGTGTGTGAGGTACCACGGTAGTGTGTGAGGTACCACGGAAGTGTGTGAGGTACCACGGAAGTGTGTGAGGTCCCACGATGGTGTATGAGGTACCACGGTAATGTGAGGTACCACGGTGGTGTATGAGGTACCACGGTGGTGTGTGAGGTACCACGGTAGTGTGTGAGGTACCAAAGACGTAGACGAGGTACAATGGCGGTGTACGAGGTACTATAGTGACAGAACTCAGTGGTCAAGGTCAACCTATTGATTGACGGTGGCTTCCTTGCTGGAGTGTGGTGGTGGCAGGGAGGGGAGTGTGGTGGCAGGGTGATGAATGTGGTGGCAGGGTGATGAATGTGGTGGCAGGGTGATGAATGTGGTGGCAGGGTGATGAGTGGTGGCAGGGTGATGAATGTGGTGGCAGGGTGATGAATGTGGTGGCAGGGTGATGAGTGGTGGCAGGGTGATGAATGTGGTGGCAGGGAGTCAAAGGAACTCCAGGAGTGTAGTTCCCTTGAACTAAGGTAGAGGACTGTAAAACATCTGAATATTAGAGCTGGGCAAGGACAAGACAACCTGGACTTAGAATGGGTAGAAGTAGTGCCCGCAGAACCTGACAGCTGTACGACTCTCACCACCACACAAGAGGGACGACTACGTGAACTTGAGTGACAAAAAGCCTTTCATATGATCCCCTCTACAATGTTAGCATGAAAGATTGAGAAGTATGCTGGTGTAACGGGAGAATATTGTACCAGCAAGTTGGAGTAACCAACAGCCTACAACAGCCCAGTTCTGCAATATGCAGCAACAGCATGGTATCCTTACCTTATGAAGCACAAGAAGAATAGTGAGAAAGTCTAGAGGATGCCTACGAGACTGGAGCCAGATAAGAGATGTTAATATCTCCTCTGATTTTAATTTGTTTATCACACTTACAAGATACTGAGGGAAAAGACCATGTGAACCGAGACTGTCTATTCCAGACTATGGCAGATATGAGGAGCTAAACTTACGTCTTTAAAAGCCAGACCAAGAGAGCACCAGAACGGAAGAAGGAATAAATGCACCAGTTACAACAGCTATAAGGCTAGGGCCCAAGAGCTAAAGCCCCCTCCCTGCAGGCATAGGTCAGCACAAGCGCACACAGAAACACGAAGGAAAAAGACAAAGCGCAATTTACCCAAGTGTAAGTAATATTGGCAAGTAAACTACCTCCAACTGGTCGCCCCCTCCCTGCTTTCTTTGTCGTGCTCCCCTCACCTTCTCCCCTCGCCTTCCCTTCTGTCCCTCCCCTGGCCTCCCCTTCTGCCCCTTCCCTGGCCTCCCCTTCCAACCCAACACAGCGTCACCTGTCCCCCTCGCGTGCTCCGACAACAATTGGGTTGGTCCCATTCTCCCACCCGTGACCCGTTCCATATCTCAGCGTGTTGTGTTGGTGCGTGTGGGCACCCCTCATGCCAGACACGTGCGTGTGGGCACCCCCCATGCCAGACACGTGCGTGTGGGCACCCTCCATGCCAGACACGTGCGTGTCAGAGGGCGGTACGCGACGCTCTTCACAAGTACCTGCGGACTCCAAGGCCTTGTGTTTGTGGCTCTTTGGTCCCGCTTCTCAACTGTCAGTCAACTTGTGTACAAGTTCCTGAGTCGTGAGAGGTTCTATAATATATACATTTAGACATATACAAATGATTATAAATTTGCAACTGTGTATGAAGTCTGCCTCAACCACTCGCTTCTTAGTGCATTTGATTTGTAAACTACTGGGACACTCAACAAATTATTTATAATTCTCTGTGGTTCGTTTGGGGACTCTGTTTCCATCTGTGTCCCCTTGTGCGAATACCACCCGTGCTAAATAGCCTGTCTTTGTCTACCCTGTCAATTCCCCTGAGAATTTTATGTCTTCCCCTAATTCTTCTGTCTTCCAGCGACGTGAGGTTCAATTCGTGCAGCCTTTTCCCATAACTCATACTTCGTAGGACTCGTCTGGTGGTATAACTTTGAGCCTTTTCCAACTTCGCCTTGTGTTTAACTAAGTATGGACTCCAGGCTGGGGCTGCATGCTCCAGGATTGGTCTGACATATGTGATATACAAGGTTCTCAATGATTCTTTACACAAGTTTCTAAAGGCAGTTCTTATGTTATACCCAATCTCGCATACACCGCTAGTGATATCCTTTTGATGTGGGCTTCAGGTAAAAGCTCGGTGTGATATCAACGCCCAGATCCGAACCTTCTCTTGCCAGTTTCAGCAAGGATTTAATCTCTCATTTGATACCTTGTGTCCAGCCTCTTGCTCCCTACACCTAGTTTCATTACTTTACATTTACTCCAAGTTAAATTCTAATAGTCATTTGTTGGACCATTCCTTCAATTTATCCATGTCAATTTGGAGCGTTTTGCTGTCTTTCTCGTAACTTTTACATTATCAGCAAACATTGAGAGGAATGAGTCTATTCCCTCTGGAAGATCATTTACATACATAAATAACAGGATGGGTCCGAGAACTGAACCCTGTGGAACTCCGCTGGTGAGATCTCACCTCTCACCTCACCTCTCACTGGGAGCCGGTCGGCCGAGCGGACAGCACGCTGGACTTGTGATCCTGTGGTCCCGGGTTCGATCCCGGGCGCCGGCGAGAAACAATGGGCAGAGTTTCTTTCACCCTATGCCCCTGTTACCTAGCAGTAAAATAGGTATCTGGGTATTAGTCAGTTGTCACGGGCTGCTTTCTGGCGGTGGAGGCCTGGTCGAGGACAGGGCCGCGGGGACACTAAAGCCCCGAAATCATCTCAAGATAACCTCAAGATAACCTCACATTAACTGTCCTCTAAGGTACTACCGTATTTAATTGTACAGCTTCCATGTCACTCATGCCTGTGTATCCAACTTGTGCACTGGTCTCGTATGAGGTATTGTGTCAAGGGCTTTCTGGCAATCCAAAAATATGCATTCTGCCTACTCTAATCTTATGTATTTTTACATCATATATAGTTTCCCGTTTTTTTTTCTAAGATCATGTTCAATTCCCTCGAAATTTCCTCAAACAGCGCACCACTGCACGTAGTTTTGGGTCCAGCCTCGTTGCAAACTTATGCATTATTTCACTTGTTAATTCCATCCAGCGGCCGACCTCGAAGACGAATTCATCAATTTTAACATGCTGTTCATTCTAAATAGGAATTTTCTCAAATATAAATTATTTTTCTTATTATATATTAGTATAATGTGCATATTTAGGCATAGGTTCGGTGTTTATTTTCTATTGGTAATTGTATTTGCAGTAAGTGGGTGAAGCGTTTACAGAGTCACGACTTCAACACTTGTCAGCGAAGGTCGAGAAATGTTCCCGCGTCATAAGGTGTAAGTGTGTACACCGCTATTCATTCATAATGTATGGCATGTGTAAAACTATCAATAATGAATAATGCCGTACCCATAGCCTTAAAGAAATAGTCATAAAACAAACCCATTTTAAACGTTCCAACAAGGAGAGGCGTCGAGGCGTCTGACCCAGCGCCACCTCGCTATATTAATGGCGTCCATTAGCATTGGTGTAGTTATTGCTGTGAATACATCACTGACCGAGCCTTAAAAAGTCATGAAAACACACTGGGGCAAAAACTAATGAGTACATTAAAGCACTAATGCCAGTTGTATGTCAGGTACGGCCGTGTGAGGCGGCGTGGACACTTGCGTGGGATGATAACAGAGGGGGTGGTGCTGTCGCCGGCTGGGCTCCCTCCTACACCCACAGTCTGGCGGGTGTAGGGCAGGCACGGGGTGTAGGGCAGGCACCGAGGTGTAGGGCAGGCACCGAGGTGTAGGGCAGGCACCGAGGTGTAGGGCAGGCACCGGGGTGTAGGGCAGGCACCGGGGTGTAGGGCAGGCACCGAGGTGTAGGGCAGGCACGGGGGTGTAGGGCAGGCACGGGGGTGTAGGACAGGCACAGGGTGTAGGGCAGGCACAGGGTGTAGGGCAGGCACCGGGGTGTAGGGCAGGCACCGGGGTGTAGGGNTATATATATATATATATATATATATATATAATATATATATATATACTGAATATCAATAAAGATCAGGGTATAATTAATACGCCACAGAGTTGGGTGTAAATACTTGTGTGAGCCAAACAGCAACAAGAGGCCACATTACTCTACAAGTCGCGTACTGGAATGCTGCTCTCACTGCCACATTACCCACAGATCCTCATAACTCAAATTAGAGGCGCACCAAAACGGTGACATTTCTCTGAACCTTTCCCGCATGAGCGGAATATTTGGCGTCACCTGCGAGTGAATTTGGGAGTTCTGCTTCAGCCTCCTAGGAGCGTTTTGCTTATGTAATACAAGCTTGAAAAACACTGGAGTTTACACATGCACACACGGGTAATACACGGAACTTTCACTGGAGTTTACACATGCACACACGGGTAATAAACGGAACTTTCACTTGAGTTTACACATGCACACACGGGTAATACACGGAGCCTGAAGACGTGACTTAAGATCTTGTACACGCACACAAATTCCACAACCTTGAAGAGGTCATTTGTTAGACCCTGAGCAACTTACTCATATATGACATTATTTCACAATATTCATCACGTGTTAATTTCTTTATGATTTACAGATACACACACACATATATATACACAGGGTGGACAAGGATGGATTATTTAACACGGGTGGTACACGCGGAAGCTGAGCACCCAAATGAGCCACAGGGACATTAGAAAGAACTTTTTCAGTGTCAGAGTAGTTAGTAAATGGAGTGCATTAGGCAGTGATGTGGTGGAGGCTGACTCCATACACAGTTTCAAGTGTAGATATGATAGAGCCCAGTAGGCTCAGGAATCTGTACACCTGTTGATTGACAATTGAGAGGCGGGACCAAAGAGCCAGAGCTCAACCCCCGCAAGCACATATAGGTGACTACACACACACACACACACACACACACACACACACACACACACACACACACACACACACACACACACACACACACACCGCGGGGCCTGGGGTTTCGCAGCTGAGTGGACAGCGCTCGGGGGTCATAGTCCTAAGTTCCCGGGTACGATTTCCGGCGGAGGCAGAAATAAATGGTCAGGGTTTCTTTCACCCTGATGCCCTTGTTCACCTAGTAGAAATTAGGTATCTGGGCGTTGGACGGCTGCTACAGGTTGCATCCTGGGAATGTGTGTTTGTGTGTGTGTGTGTTACAAATATATGTAGCAGACATATCTACACACGTATATGAAGGGCAGATATTATTTCCCAAGATACATATTTAATAATATATAAATATGACGTATTAACTGTTTGGGCTAACAGTATGAGACAAAGTTTTTTTTTTTTTTGTTACAAAAGAGTTGATTGCCTTAATAAGTGGGACAAACCCCTACCCTCTCCCCTACACCTGCCAGGAGGAGAGACTGTATGGGGGGGGGTGTGCTGGTGGCAGTCGTGTGATGAATACGTGGTACAGGTATGATGAGTGTGCGTTGCTGTGTTTGATGAATTTTAATTTGAGTGATAGGTGCATGATGGTTTGAGTGCTGAGTGCAAGGTAGTTTGAATGATAAGTGCATGATGGTTTGAATGATGAGTCCATGATGATTTGAGTGATAAGGTGGAAGAGAAACATTCGCATTGACTGCCAAAAAAGATGATAGACGAACACGAGAGTATCTTGGCGCCCCTTCCACGAGGACATTATCTTATCGTCATACCCAGCAGGGAGGAGATAAGACCCTGCCGGGTCGACTCGCCGCCAGGTACGAACCCATTTATTAACAGCAGCTGATAAGATAAGGCAACAACACATTGGCCACTAAGGAACGTTGACAGCTACCCGAGGAAGCCCTCTTCAGGTGAAGCAATAGGCTGTCTGAAGTACACGGATTCATTGACATATAGTAATTTTGTTTTTGCTTTTCTGGTTTGGAGATGACTAGACCTATCAACCGCGGGAAGGTTATTTAAGTCATTGCTAGAGGAAACTATCTAAGTACAGTAGTTCTGAGAACATGTAGTAATCTGCTTCATATTCTTCACACTCTAACTCCTTCATTATTCTTGAAGCATTCTTAAACAGATGCTTGTGACTGGCTCAGAGATGACGTCGGCCTTACCATATCCACTACTACAAGCAAGGTGAGGTAATTATCACCTGAGCCCCAAGCCATTACCACTATACAACACATGAGTAACTCATTACCAGAAGACGGAGCCAAGCCTGGAATATTATTTGGCAGAGTCATTCTTCACGTTCGGATGTTTGACATGTGTTCGAACTATCACTAAACTCTTCTCACACTCCGTGACACTTTCTGGTGGTCTATCTTTATGTATACTTGGGAGTATCATAAAGCCTTTTCTATACACCTGTATTGGCCTCGTCCTGCTCTTTATAACAGGAACCCTAAGTCTTAATGTTGTTTCCGTATGGTGCATAACTGCAGAAATTATAGTTTTCAATGCAAGATGCTTCCTTGTTTTTTTTTCTCTTTATTTGGTTGATTTGTGTTCAATGATATTTATACCTTTTGTTACCTGTGCTCCCATACTGTCTGCCTTGTATTATCTACACATGTTCCCATATAGTCTACCGTGTATTACCTGTACATATTCCACAAATTGACTACCTTGTAGCACCTACATGCACCAATATTGTCCCGCTTGCCTTACCTCTACATGCTCCTGAGAGAAGATCCCGGAATGCCCCAATATTCCGTATTCCAAGAATCATTTTGGGGCCACAAAATTTCGTGCACTTTGAGAGCCTTCCACAGACCCGCCAACGAAGCGAGAAAAAGACCGCTTATGGCATCTATATTCTTCCTGAAGAACCTTTACCACCGCTCCAAATTGGGTCGAATTCTCTTCGCGGATGTCCGAATGCAAACCGGACTCATACACACAGAAAACACTCACGTCTTTATATATATAAAACTAGCAAGTGTAGCCGGTGAAACAGACATGGGGTGACAGGTGGGAGCCTCGCGGCATGCGTCCAGAGTATTGTGTGGGTTCGAACCGGGTATTGTAGCACCAATCCCACAGCCCAACAAGGAGAGGCAAAGGCCCGTCTGAAACACTAGCGGCAACACAGAGGTATACACCACTTGAGAGTCTGATGGTACCCGGACCAATAGGGTCGTCGACCCCTCCAAATCCCTGCTTGACCCCTAGACTTCTTAATAAGGCGGCTAACTCTCCAGAACCACACTGAGCCTCTCATACTGTACCCCCGCCTTCCCCGGGAGCCGCAACCTCTGGGGTAATCTGTGATTGCAGAAGGAGAAAGACAAGATGAAGTGATGCAAGCACCTGGGTAAGAAGAGTCAGTATAGTGACAAGACTACACCACTGCTGTGTACAACTAGCGTGCCTACACTTACACCATATCAGTTATGTACACACACCTGAAACAGCGCTCATGACGAATGGTCGATTCGTCATTCGTCACGAATGGTCGAAGTCGAACCTCTCGGTAAAGGATTCAGAAAACCCTCGTGCTGATAACAAATAACTCTAAATATATACCAATAGATAAACAAAAAGCTGCTCACTATAGAAAGAATTATAATTTACAAAATAAGCACTATGGTCACCTGGCCTTATATTCTACAATAAAACATTCACTATACATTAATAGAGATTGGCTTTATATTTTAATGAAAACAACACATTTTAATCACCCAAACCATCTGAACACTGGTCTGAGTTTAGGAAATGTATATGTTTATCTCTCAGAATGTTTGGTAATATGTTTATTATTTGTGATGTGTGTATTATGTATGTATTAATACGATGTACTGAACGGGGTGAGAATAGCTTGAGCTACCTCATCCCTTGTGTGTATTTTACCTCAATAACTTATTTCAATTTCAATTTCAATTCAACTGGTCTGAGAACACTAATGTTCTTCATCAAACATCTCATCCTTTAAGGAATAAATAAGAAAAGCCAGCAACTAAAACAAACTCAGGTGATTTGGTGTACCTAATTACCATACTGTCCCACACGACGGTTCATTACTGAACCCGGCGGTGTTCAGATGTGAGACCACTGCCACACTGCCAGAAATACACCTCCAGTTTACATTTGGATAGAAATCAACAGAGCTTTTATGAATGTTGTTGTAAGTTGACTTCCAATGTGGTCTTGTCATGACGTTTCTGTTCCTTACGATAGTGCTACTTCTTGTGGTCTTGTCACATGATATGGTTAAGAGTTCGCCTCTTTACTTCATGGAATTGTCAGCTGCACCGAATGACCAGCTGTTCGTTGACGGTCGATAGTGACTTCTACGTGAACCTGCAGACTGCTCCTTGCGTTAGACTGCTCCTTGCGTTACACGACCCTCACCACACCTCGCCACGACATCTTGTATGTTGTTGTTGTTTCAGATTTAGCTACTCAGAACAAAGTGTCCATGTAGCACGGGCTATGGTGAGCCCGTAATTGAGTTTGGTTATACGTGATAACCTTGTTTCTGTGATATCTGCTTGTAGACCATCATTTAATTTATACCTACCAGTGGTGCCAACACACAGTGTGCCAACCCTGCCACTAGTGCCACACACAGTGTGCCAACCCTGCCACTGGTGCCAACACACAGTGTGCCAACCCTACCACTGGTGCCAACACACAGTGTGCCAACCCTGCCACTAGTGCCAAACACAGTGTGCCAACCCTACCACTAGTGCCAACACACAGTGTGCCAACCCTACCACTAGTGCCAACACACAGTGTGCCAACCCTACCACTAGTGCCAACACACAGTGTGCCAACCCTACCACTGGTGCCAACACACAGTGTGCCAACCCTACCACTAGTGCCAACACACAGTGTGCCAACCCTACCACTAGTGCCAACACACAGTGTGCCAACCCTACCACTAGTGCCAACACACAGTGTGCCAACCCTACCACTAGTGCCAACACACAGTGTGCCAACCCTACCACTAGTGCCAACACACAGTGTGCCAACCCTGCCACTAGTGCCAACACACAGTGTGCCAACCCTGCCACTGGTGTCAAGAGGTAACACCCTGAACGTTGCACTAACATCAACAACAAGAGGCTGACCGCACCAGACCTGGTTAATGCTTCCCGCACCAATGTTCTGACCCGTGAACCACCCACCTAAAGTAGACACACAAACACCAGAGGAAATATTACCGTTCCTCAGCTGAATAATGGATGCTGTACGTGATATTTAAGGTATTATTAGCTCCCCAAGAGCCGGGAGACTGCTACAAAAGCCGGCCATTTGTAAACCCAAGATATCGTTGCGGACTCGGACTTTCGCTCGACTTAAAGTCAAGCGAAAGTCCGCGAGGACGTGCCAGGAGAGGACGAGCAGCTACCAGAAACCAAACTTTAAAGGCATGGTAAGAAATAACCAAGAAAAATCCAAGAAATAACCGAGAGAAACCAAGACAGCCAAAAGACATACCTATAACAATTTATGAATGCAGTTCTTGGACTTACGAAGAGAAATGACCAGAAGCCAAAAAAAATGTTTTGGAAATGTGTGTAAACAAGACCAGAGGTTAACGTTGAGGTCCGCGGCGCTGGCGGAGACGCGCCGGAAAGTAGCAAAGGAGTTAATGTTGAAATATTGGGTGAAAAGCCGCTACGGTTGATATTTAATCTTTAAGATGAGGCAAGACTAAGATGGAGAGAGAGAGAGAGAGAGAGAGAGAGAGAGGAGAGAGAGAGAGAGAGAGAGAGAGAGAAGAGAGAGAGAGAGAGAGAGAGAGAGAGAGAGAGAGAGACAGAGAGACAGACAAGAGAAAGTGTCTGGGCTGGAGAGCGCGGTTGATCGACACCGTGCCAGCTAACTCATGCTGCAGCTAAACTCGTCTTCTTTGTTTTTGTTTGGCTTCTTCAAAACTGACAGATAAATTATATCACGGCTAATTGGTGCATATCCTCCTCCTACTCCTCCAATTATTCTTCTTAATTTCTCTTAGTTACCATATTCGTCTCTACGTATCTTCTCCACACCTGTCTCCCGTATTCTTGTTCCGGCAACAGTTCCAGTTTGACCAATCCATTAACGCCATACCTCCGTCACATGTCCCTACCTTGGTAGACCCTCACAATTAACGCCCTACTTGGTGGGAAACACGCCACCGTTAACACGTCACGCGGGAACTAATATTATGATTTTATTATCATTAACATCTTTATTGACATGGCACACATCACTATAAGTGGAGAGTATCTCTCAGGTGACGCACCATCCTGCAAGCAAAGCACAAAAACACATCACATGGAATTGTTTAGAACAATTCCATGTGCTGTAAAACACGCTTGGAAGCAAGCATGACCATCCACGTGAACCTGTCGGTGCATCGACGAGCCTTCGATCCCCGACAATCCAAGTGGTTGGACACCATTCCTTCACTCCGTTCATTATCTCGACATCTTGTCCTCATACCCCGTACGAGTGCTGTAGGGTGTTTCTGGGTCAGCGCCTCCCCGTGGGTAATTACCCTGCCTTACCTTTGAGGCAAACAGAAGGTCATGTTATCTGGACTCCATCGAGGTTTACCAATAAGTTACGAGGAAAACAGCATAGTACTGAAACTCTCATGAAAACGAAACAATGATGTCAAACGCTTGAAACCATAATAAAACAGATGACGATCAGCTGGGCACAAGTGGAATCTTCATTGGAAAAAAGTGACTCCTAAACATGGATAGATTAACACAGATTGTTAATAAAATAAACAAATATTTTTTTCCTTTAAACTAGCGTATAAACACAATAAGAACGCAGAACCTCTGAAGAGAACGTAGAAGTCAACGTTGAGAGGATCATTTTCCAGTTAGTGGAACGCAAATTATGTCAAGAACTGAACGGAATCTTGATGCTCTGGAGGGGTAAAAAGAAACAAAAAATACTATCAAAAGTGTTCCGAGGTCTGGTGTTCAGTACAGGAGAGAAATAGACAGAAGGTAAAGGGGGGAGAAGAACAACCAATGAACACTCATCGCACTTCATCACCATGACTTGGCTTCATCAGTGAGCAGGTCAATTTTTTTTCCTAGAAATCAGATGCGCTTTCTTGCTAATAATCTTGAGCAGGAGAATAGCGGTAGCGTGGAGGAGGAGGAGGAGGAAGGGCAGTAGTCCGGCGGCGCGCTAGGCTGCTGCACCATAACATACCAATAGCCATACCTCCTACATCACCGTACCCACTCTTTAAGCCTCTCCCACACCCCTCCACACCCCTCGCACCACCGTTCGTCCCCGCCTTACTCCAGTTGAACGTCCCTGAGCGATAAAATGTGGTCAAGCTGTGACGCCAAGAGCAGTTACTTCCCCCGGCACCCCCCGCCCATAGCCCCCCGCCACCCCAGCCCTTCCTCACTCCAGCCCTGCTAACGCTACTTGCTGATGAAGACAGTTTTTCTCCATTGAATTCCATACAAAACAAAACCCTTATCAATTGCACCATAACAAATTTCCAAATCGTAAAATATATTAACCCATTTGCTTTTGTCCTTCCCCGTCCGTATTGCACACTATATAAAGGCCTATATGTCTTCTTAAAGAAAATTAAAACCCACAAAACGTGTGCTGGAAGAAGGGGTGGAGGCGCAGGAGTGGCAGCGCTGCTTCCTCACAAGGTAAACACAGCCTGCCACACCAGGACCCGAGCCAACAGAAAAATAAATGGATGCTCCAAGAAATACGTTCCAAAATTGATGCATGGAAAGCTACATATCTATACTTATGTTTGTTTGGCTAATGAATGCAGCGGCGGGAAGAAAAATGGTATTTGGCTGGGTGGAACGACGTCCGCTTACTGCTGCTGTGGAGGGCCTCGCTGAGCTCCGTGGAGGGAGGGAAGGCCTGGAAGAGGGCCTCGCTGAGCTCCGTGGAGGGAGGGAAGGCCTGGAAGAGGGCCTCGCTGACCTTCGTGGAGGAAGGGTAGGCCTGGAAGAGGGCCTCGCTGACCTCCGTGGAGGGAGGGAAGGCCTGGAAGAGGGCCTCGCTGACCTCCGTGGAGGAAGGGAAGGCCTGGAAGAGGGCCTCGCTGACCTTCGTGGAGGGAGGGAAGGCCTGGAAGAGGGCCTCGCTGACCTTCGTGGAGGGAGGGAAGGCCTGGAAGAGGGCCTCGCTGACCTCCGTGGAGGAAGGGAAGGCCTGGAAGAGGGCCTCGCTGACCTCCGTGGAGGAAGGGAAGGCCTGGAAGAGGGCCTCGCTGACCTTCGTGGAGGAAGGGAAGGCCTGGAAGAGGGTCTCGCTGACCTTCGTGGAGGAAGGGAAGGCCTGGAAGAGGGCCTCGCTGAACCCTCTGGAAGAAAGGACGGCAAGAACTGGACATCGTTGGCCACGGTAGACGGAGGGATGGATTGTGGAAGAGATGAAATCTGGTGGTTGCAAGGCCCACACGAGAGGTGTTGTGACAAGGTGTTCACGAATGTGGCTGGAATATTGATTAAAGGGAAGTACTCGGTATTGTTTGGTGGGAGGTGGGTGTAGGGCGTGGGTGGTGGAGCGTGGGAGGTGGGTGTAGGACGTGGGTGGTGGTGGGTGTAGGGCGTTGGTGGTGGGGCGTGGGTGGTGGAGCATGGGAGGTGGGTGTAGGGCGTGGGTGGTGGGTGTAGGACACGTCTATGTTCCAGAAAATTGTATAAATAATTGGAAAGTTGCCTATGTGATGCTTTGTATTCTATCACTGGCTTTTACTGCGTATAAAAATACATTGGTGTTGCAGTTCTGTACTTCAAATGTTTTTGTATGCATGTAAATAATATTACAATATATGTTGTGGTTCTCATTTTCCGATGTCAATACTGTGACGTCCACTATATATTTGTTGTGTACTAGTACCACTGTAAGCGTGTTCCCCGGTACCATTGTAATAGAGTTACCAAGTACCACTGTCAGCGTGTGTTTATCATAGGGTCCAGTAGGAGGTATCAATAGACGGTTATTATTATGGCACAGAAAAACATTCCCTTATCTATATTTTATCATAGACATAAAGGATAAAGTTCCGAGACTGGCGAGAGAAATGTTTAAACATTTCATTTTGCATGGTATCTGCTCTATCTGCAGTGGGTTTGAGAATACTGAAGTGGGCCTTGGGAGCGTGAATAGCCTAATGCGGTCTGCTTGGGGTTCTATCCCAGTGTCCAGGAATTTGTGTTTTCAATTTCTTCCTTTTCTTCGTGTGGTGCCAGCTCAAGCGATGAAGTGTCTGGCTAAAGTGTTCCTACGCGGGGTGTGAATGTCCGAGCTTCAACCAGTTGTAAGTTAACTGCAGCCTGTGATCACAGAGATACATGACTCTAGTTTTCCCCCCCTCACAGGCTAGTCACCCTGCGTGGTTCAGATATAGTTTCACATTGGAAAGCAGGAGAAGTAAAATGCAGAACTCAGTACTTACGAGTTTCCAACACTAACTCAGCGTTGTGAGTATAAATGGTAGTGACTTCTCGCCGCTCTGGCGTATAACTACAATGCCAGATATAGACAAATATCATTTGGGTATGCAATATGGCATCTCTAACAGCATTGAAATACACCACTTCAACTCTTAATGTTGATAAATAAATAACTTGTGTGGCAATCTTCGGTGATTGGAAGCGTTGAGGACAGCGTAGATCGAACACACAAGGTACATATAACATTGTCATTATGCTGTCTGTGTGTTGGGCGAACTCTTTCTCAACACACACATCTCTAGGTTCACGCAGCATCAGCACCCAGCGTGGCATGGTCATTTTCCTCAGCGTGTCCGCCAGGAAAATATGCAATCCTGTCCATACTTGATATTTACTGTAAACGAGTTTATGACGAACGCTCCCAGAGGCTCGACACCTCGAGGGAACAGCAGTGTCTATTTGGGCTCTAACTGGTGCTTCTTATCGTGCTTAATTGTGTTATCTCCTAAGACAACGCCTCACCTTGACCAGAACCTCAAAGGCAAAGCTTGAACCAGAGCCTCATATTGCCACCTTGAACCAGAAGGTCATATTACCGAAGAAGAGAGACCTGTTGACCTCGGGGACGCCGCCGCCACCCAGCCACATGTCTCACAGGAACCTCGTGGATGCCACAAGATGGCTATGTGCGACCTCGCAAAGTGTTGGGGTTAGCTTGTGTTTAATGTGTTGTCGAGGTGTTAGTCCCGTGAAGCCTCCCGCTGACCCCAAGACGAAGCCTCCCGCTGACCCCAAGACGGAGAGATATATGGCTGCTTTATGGGCCTCAGATTCTTGAACAGTTCTTGAGCTCTGCTCAAGAAACACTTTCCTGGGAAAATGTGTGAGAGTTTGTCTTGTAGACTATGTGTGTACTCACCTACTTGTGCTTGCAGGATCGAGGATTGACTCTTGGATCCCGCCTTTACAGCCATCGGTGGTTTACAGCAATGACTCCTGTCCCATTTCCCTACCATACCTAATTTTAAAAGTATGAATAGAGTTTGCTTCCACAACCTGTTCCCCAACAGGTTGTGAACACAACAACCTGTGTTGTTGTGTTTCTGGGGCCGAATGCGCCCTCGATGCTTATGCCTCCGATTGCACCTGCAGTGTTGCCCTCTTTATATTTTTTGACAATTTGTGCTCTAATTTTGAGGATGAGTTGTTAAGTTCTCTTGTAACGGGTGTTTTTTGTATGAGGGGGAAAGCGAAGCGAGTTATCTTCTCTGGGGAATTCATTAATAGCCCTTATTACTGAGGTTGCTAGAGACTTTCTCCTTGCTAGTATGACGAGGCATGAGTTGCTTAACAAAAGATTGAGCCATGCTTGGTTGGTTCTTGGAGCATCACTAATATAAATTCACATAACTTGAAGAAGCACCCGCTAGTGCCAGAATGTGTCTGTCTTTCAGCCCAGCCCCTCCCACTCTTCCCTCTCTCTCTCTCTCTCTCTCTCTCTCTCTCTCTCTCTCTCTCTCTCTCTCTCTCTCTCTCTCTCTCTCTCTCTCTCTCTCTCCCTTTTCCACACTTCCCACTCTCCTTCCTTCTCAACTCCTTCCCTTCTCCCCCGCCACCCCTCTTCACCAACTCCCCTTCCCTACAGACCAACAGTAGACTGTTTGACAAAGTTCAGCAGACAGAGCAACAGAAGGCTGCACGACAACGTTCACCAGACCGCAGACATAAACTCGCTGAATCCCATCCTCAGAAAAAGCAAGACAGAAGCAGATTCCCCAACACCCCTCCTTAGTCAACCTAATTTGCGCTAACGTGATTTACCAGCAATAAATGTATAGTGGTGATGTTTTCCTCCCCCCCAAAAAAAGTGTTTTAGTGGGACGGGGAATAATGAGGCCAGTTTAGGTCCCGCGAAGCTCTCAGCTGTATGCGATCGAACCTGATAAACAAATGAAGATCACTGATACGCCTTGCGGATTCCACCCACTGTCGCCATATTAAAATTCTCCGCAGTGAAAGACATTATGGCCTGCTGCTAATGAGGTCATTATCAGAGCGGGTTGAGGTATGAGGAGGGGAGTTAGAGGGGGGGGGTGTAATTGGCTCGGAAGCGCACGAGGTTATCCCATATCATTCTGCCTCCCGCCGCTCTAATGGCTATAGTTCTTGTGGAACAGGTCTTAGAAGGAAGGTCTTAGATGGCACGTCTTAGATGGTTGGTCTTAGATAGTTGGTCTTAGATGGTAGGTCTTAGAGGGAAGGTCTTAGATAGAAGGTCTTAGATGGAAGGTCTTATATAATAGATCTTAGATGGTTGGTCTTAGATAGTAGTCTTAGATGGAAGGTCTTATATAGTAGGTCTTAGATGGAAGGTCTATATATAGATCTTAGATGGTTGGTCTTAGATAGTAGGTCTTAGATGGTTGGTCTTAGATAGTAGGTCTTAGATGGTTGGTCTTAGATAGTAGGTCTTAGATGGAAGTCTTATATAGTAGGTCTTAGATGGCAGGTCTTAGATATAGTGGCACCTGGCATCACCCTGCACCAAGCATTAAATTTAGCAGACATTAATTTGTAGTTGATACTAACGTGGAATAAATCTTAACCTTTAACACGTCTTAACAAGGATTAATAGCGTCACTTTAGTGTCAATAATTAGCAACACGACTCACCTAGTAGCAAGCCTTGACAGATCTCAGAACATAACTGGTAACACAACTAGATTTCCATTGTATTAAGTCTTAACATAATACATATGGGAGTTACATAGAACACACGACGGCTCGACAAAGGATTTTAATATCTACCTTCCTTACCTAACTTAAGCTAACCTAACCTAACCTAACCTAACCTGACCTATCTTAACCTAAGCAAAGTCAAGCAAGCCTAGGCTAACCTAATCTAATCAAACTTGATCTAACCTAACCTAATCAAACCGAATCTATTTTAGCCTAATGATATAGACGGGTTTGACACATATAATAAGGTGACGAACCATCCTGTGTACGGTTTGACCATACCTCTGGAAACACACCTATAAAACGCCAATAGTGACAAGCTGTCTGCGAGCTATGAAGAGTGGTCTGCTGGTCTGTGGGTCTGCGGGTCTGCGGGTCTGTGGGTTTGCTGGTCTGTGGGTCTGTGGGTCTACGGGTCTGTGGGTCTGTGGGTCTGTGGGTCTGTTGATCTGGGTCTGTGGGTCTGCGGGTCTGTGGTCTGTTGGTCTGTGGGTCTGTGGGTCTGCTGGTCTGTGGGTCTGCAGGTCTGCATAGCCTGCTCCTCCAAGCTGGGGCCCACTCCAACAAGACGCGCTCATATATATTTAACGTACCGTATACTCAAAATCGACATTTTGATACATAAATTATAATAACCAAAAAATTAACAATTAGGACTGGAGTGGGTTAGGTATTGAGGTTCTGTAGGGAATTATTTGGCTTTGCAGTACGTGGGATGACGTGAGATAAGTCCATTACGGGCTCACCATAGCCTGTGCTACTTGCAACGTTTTGTTCCCAGCAGCTGAATCTAAAACAACATAGATCGTGAGCGAATCAGAATTGACGAATACGTGTTCAGAGTCTGTCGTAGCTTGGGCGAGGAAATCCAGAGGATTGGCTAATCCTCTGGATTAACCACATATACTGTTATGCTACTACTACATATACCCAGTTATGCTTATGTGTACTCAGACTAGAGTACACAAGTGGAAGCTGGAACCGCAAATGAGTTTATGTATAAGGAAATACACAGAGAGAAATCACATTTATCGTTATGTATCAATAAATAAATCCACAGGAAGTATGAATTTGTTCACGGCACCTGTCAATTTGTTCACGGCTCCTGTCAATTTGTTCACGGCTCCTGTCAATTTGTTAGCGGCTCCCTGTCAATTTGTTCACGGCTCCTGTCAATTTGTTCACGCTCCTGTCATTTGTTCACGGCTCCTGTCAATTTGTTCATTGTTATATGACAATAGTGATTTCTCTGTATATTGAATGATACACAGAGGTAGAACTGTGTATCAGTTAACGGTATAACTACTAGATGACAGAGCCAGAGTGCATAGTGCAATTGTGTGAACCCTCCCGGTTTGGCTTCCGTGGAAGCCTCGGGAATCGTAGTGGGTGCAGTAGTTATACCCCAGGTTGCAATTTCTTTTGACCATGTCGTGGCGCAGTTGACTAGAGCGTGCCTGGGAACTCCCAGAGCATAGGTTCGAACCTTCATCACGGCTCGTGTGGATTTGTTGATAAGGAAATATTCGTAGCCAGTACGGGTGGTCAACACTCCCCCGTACTGATAGGTAAAACAATTATACTTCACACATACTTTTTGCCCATTATACATACGCTACAGCTACACTACTACACATACACTACAATACTAATATACATACAGAGTTATACTACTGGTATATGCGTTAATACGAAGAAATACACACTCTCGGCCAAATTCACGAGANTGTATAAGTTGGAGAAACAGGCAAGAGTTACTGGTAGAGTTCTCCAGTGGACAAGGGGGTCCTAAGCAATAAGAAGCAACGTTACAGTGAGTGGAGAAGACATAAGAATGGCGTGATCATCACCAGCGGAGTCCCACAGGGCTCTGTACTCGAACCTATCCTGTTTTCTAATATATGTAAATGATCTTCCAGAGGGATAGACTCATTCCTCTCAATGTTTGCTGACGATGCTAAATTATAAAAGAATTGGAACAGAAACGGACAGCAAGAGACTACAATATGACTTGGAAAGTATGAAGATAGGGAGAGATAATGAAGATAGGCGTAGGGAGCAGGAGGCCCAACAGAAGGTACCATCTGGAGATGAAATTCTTTAGGAATCAGGAAAAAGATCTGGGATTGATATCACGCCTGACCTGTCCCCTGAAGCCCACATCAAGCATATCATCAGCGGCATATGCGAGACTGGCAACATAAGAAACTGCCTTTATAAACTTATGTAAGAAATTATTCAGAACCTTGTATGCCTCATATGTCAGACCAATTCTGGAGTCCGTATCTAGTTAAGCTCAAAACGAAGTAAAACTAAAGTTTAGAGATATGCCATCAGGCTAGTTCCCGAGCTGAGAGGCATGAGCAGCGAGGAAAGACTACTGGAACTAAACTTCACGACACTGGAAGACAGAAGAGTTAGGGAAGACATGATCACCACCTATAAAATTCTCAGAAGTATTAACAAATAGCTAATGACAAACTGTTTAGCATCGTTGGAACACGAACAAGAGGATACAGGTGGAAACTTTAGTACCCAAATGAGGCACAGAAACACTAGAAAGAATTTTTTCAGTGTCAGAGAAGTTAACAGCTGGAATGCATTAGGCAGTGATGTGGTGGAGGCTGACTCCATACACAGTTTCAAATGTAGATATGATAGAGCCCAGTAGGCTCAGGAACCTGAACACCAGTTGATTGACGGTTGAGAGGCGGGACCAAAGAGCCAGAGCTCAACCCCCCGCAAGCACAACTAGGTGAGTACAACTAGGTGAGTACACAACATCAAATGATCATGTCTACACAACATCAAGGGATCATGTCCCCCTAAACGACGGTCCCCACGATGCGTTGCAATGACCGCCTGGCTGCAACTCGACGCTCCAGACGAACAGCAGGTATTGATACATGACTGGCGGCCACCTTAGATTTTCTTGGTCACTTTTAATGACGAATCATGCAATTCAACCCGACCTTTTGCCTTAAAGTCATGCGAGACCCCTTCATCTCCCGCATTGCTCAGAGACAAATTATTCAGTGTTGTTAACACCCTATTGACTAGTGCCGACATCCCGACTCGCTCCTTTTATGATAAATGGCCGAGCAAAAATGCCTACAATCTCATCAAACTCAACATTCCTTTTAAGAGCAATCTACCTGTCTCCGATATTCCTCTTTATCTGTACCCCACCATTCAAGTATCATACACACCTGTCACCATGATGGGTAATGAGAATGTTGCTCTTCTCAAAGCTGTCACTCTTGAAACAATTTATCGAAATTGTTTAAGATCTCATCGAAAATTTAAGATCTCACGAACACTGTGTCTGCACGGCTCAGTTCAATCCTCTACTGGACGGGCTGCAGCAGCATGTAGGTTTTATAGAAATAATATTTGCACCAAGACTGTCAGTGTCAGGTTAAACAACTGGCTGACCTCCACACAAGCAGAACTAGCAGCATTACACTTAGCTACCAGTACATTAAAAACATTGGTGGAGGAATAATATTTTGTGATTCAAAGTCTGCTCTTCAAGCAATCGAAAACATCTCCTGGAAGATCGACAGCAAGAACCTCATACTCCCAATTATAAATGACCTAATCGCTGCACAGAGTAAAGGGTTTCGAATCTCCTTTGTATGGACACCATCACACATAAATATAACCCATCATAATGAGACAGACATTGCAGCCAAATTAGCGTGTAACAAGGATGAAGTTGAATTAGATCTAGGTATCCCCATCTCTGCTGTCAAAACTGTATTGATCCAAACACTCAGGTCTGATAGGAAAGAAATTACTGACTCCCAACGACCAAAAAGCACTAGTATAAAAGCTATGAATTGTTCAGATCTGAAACCTATATTTATGGGCAGCATAAAACGTCCAAGAGATTGTGCGACACAGTGGTTGCCAGGATCAGGTTGGGTTACCGTTACCTGTGGCAGGTGGCTACCGTTGCCTGTGGCAGGTGGTTACCGTTACCTGTGGCAGGTGGTTACCGTTACCTGTGGCAGGTATAGTTACCGTTACCTGCAGCAGGTGGCTACCGTTGCCTGTGGCAGGTGGTTACCGTTACCAGTGGCAGGTGGTTACCGTTACCTGTGGCAGGTATAGTTACCGTTACCTGTAGCAGGTGGTTACCGTTACCTGTGGCAGGTGGCAGATCTCCCAATCCTGAGCACTCCAGGTGTAAACTCTGTGAGCAGAAACTGAGACATGATCTCCCACACTACATCACCGAATGCCCAGTTATCAGACCATTCAGACCAGTTGGCATGAGGTACCTGGAGCTTTGCAATTACTTTATTCACTCTCGTGTTCTTGAAGATATCCTCATACTGCACCCAAAACTTGCCAATGCAGGCTACTGAACAATATGCCCTGCATGACTAACCATCCTGCGAGATGGGGACTTTACTGCTAGGTGAACAAGGGGCATCGGAGTAAAAGAACTCTGCCCATTTTCTTTCCGCCTCCACCGGGGATCGAACCCGGAATCTCAGGACTACGAATCAGAAGCGCTGTCCACTCAGCTGTCAGGCCCCAGGGAGCTTGGGAAACTGAGAGGGAGACCAAACACAGAAGGTGAAGGTCTTCAGCTTCATCAGGTCGACCACACACACGACCTGATAGTGGTAAACCAAGTGGTCCAAGACGGACCGAAGTGGTCCAAGATGGACCGAAGTGGTCCAGGATGGACCGAAGTGGTCCAGGACGGACCGAAGTGGTCCAAGACGGACCCAAGTGGTCCAGGACGGACCGAAACGTCGTCGTCCCTTCAACTTCTGGTGTGTAGTATGGTCTTCATATCTTCAGCCCCGTTATTGTGACTCACCGTCCCCAAAATGACAAGGAAATCTGTGAGGAAATAAATGCAAGTGTCCAGAGAATGTCCGCTGGCTGGCCAGAACAGCTACTGCTGGTAAGAGCTGACCTATGATGAGAAACTGACACGTTGCAGGTACCAGCAGAGGCGGAAGTGAGGGAAGTAGAGTTACTTGACGCCATGAAAGCCGCGGTCTCAGATCCCCGTGGAGTCTGAAAGGAATTGGACATGCGCTTAATAAACTAAAAGTAATCTTGAATACTTCACTGGTGAGCGGAGAACTACCAGTCAGCTAGAAGACAGTACCTATGGCACCAATATATATGAAAGAGGATAGCCCCGAGGCTGAGAATTAAACACCAGTGGCACTATGTTGTTGTTGTTAAAGATTCGCTACCTGGAACAAAGTTCCAAGTAGCACGGGCTATGGTGAGCCGTTAGTGGCACTAACAAGCACATCCTGTAAAGACTAATAAATCCATTCAAAGACTAATAAAAACAAGACTGGCGAGACATTTAAAAAGCATTAGGCTTAGATTTCTAGAAAGCGCCAACACTGCTTTAGGGGAAAGCAAATCGTGCCTAACAAACCTATTAGAGTTCTAAGACAACTAACAATAATAAAACAGAAAAAGACTGCAGTCACAACATTAGGCAACCGCTGACGGAAAAGGTGGGAGGCAAGAGCTGAAGCTCGATCGTCCAGGCACAAGAGGGGGGTTGGGGGGGGAGTTGACACAGGTGAGCACTTGCAAGTTGCAGCAGGTTGTTCCAGCAGCAACCTCTGCAATTACTAGAGAAAGTCCTCCGTGCCCCATCTCCGGGTACCGCTACCCGCTACAAGGTACCATACCCTAATCCGTTACAAGCTACGCTCTAACATAGCCCGCTACAAGTTACGAGTCTTGCCAGATACAAGTTACCGTACCGGTGCCCACCACAACCTCAGCACCGGTGCCCACCACAACTCAGCACCGGTGCCCACCACAACCTCAACTACCGGTGCCCACCACAACCTCAACTACCGGTGCCACCACAAACATCAGCCACCGGTGCCCACACAACCTCAACTACCGCGTGCCCACCACAAACCTCAGACACCGGTGCCCACCACAACCTCAGCACCGGTGCACCACAACCTCAACTACCGGTGCCCGCCACAACCTCAACTACCCGGTGCCACCACAACCTCAGCCACCGGGTGCCCACCACAACCTCAGCTACGGTGCCCCACCACACCTCAACTACCGGTGCCCACCACAACCTCAACTACCGGTG
>WNGS01066681.1:8630805-8652698 GCA_020271785.1 Procambarus virginalis | reverse complement strand
TCTTGTTGCTTAGAGCAGCTTGGAATAAAGAGGTGTTTTGGTACCATGATATGAGAGATAGAGGGAGAGATGCGATGAGGCTACGATGACGGATGATACGAGAGACGACTGCAGAGAGACGGAGGAGACCGAGAGATAGGCAGATGTGGATGAGATAGAGCTGCTAGACTTGCTAGACTCGCGAGCGAGTTCAGTTGACCGGTGGATAGGCGTATGTTCCGCTCGAAGAGCGACCCGGAGCCCTTGGGAAGAGCGGCTAGGGGACTGATTCTACCTGCATATCACCCTACCGGTGGATCAAAGCTGTGATAATTACACGCCGTCGCAGGGCAAACTGCATGCAACTTAACGAAAAAACGGAGAATTCAATTCCTAGTAATCATTTTAAAAGAATTTTTGATCAGAGAAATTCATATCGAGGGGTTATTGCATTAGCCGACCGGCAGCTATAGAGGCGGGGCCCAAGAGATGAATTTCGACCCATTATGCATAACTAGGCGAGTAGACGCGTGCACAAAACTATGGAGAAGGATTGTGACGGAGTTTGTACCATGCCTGAACACTTTCACACGGATGGTCCAATAATTGTCCCCTGGGGCCCCTGGGCCCCATCCTGTGGTCCTGGGTCGATCCCCAGGCGCCGGCGGAAGAAACAATGGGCAGAGTTTCTTTCCACCCTATGCCCCTGTTACCTAGCAGTAAAATAGGGTACCTGGGTGTTAGTCAGCTGTCACGGGCTGCTTCCTGGGGGTGGAGGCCTGGTCGAGGACCGGGCCGCGGGGTCACTTAAAAAAAAATCCCCGAAATCATCTCAAGATAACCTCAAGATGGGTTCCATCCCCAACATTGGTGAGGTGTGTCATCAGAGCATGGATGAAGCAGACCACAAGAACGTACACAATGCAGTCGATTGAGTCACAATAACGTGGCTAAAGTATGTTGACCAATCGACTTGAGAATGGTCCAGGACGGACCGAAACGTCTTCGTCCCTTCACCTTCTTAGTGTGTGGTCTGGTCAACTGTACACAATGAATGGTATGCAGTTGCTGGAGTCTGAACCAACCAAGTGCATGCATGGGGGGATATGCAGTGTTTGGTGGTGAGCAGGTGGTGTGTACCACCACTGATACGTCCTAAAAAGTTCCTAAGCCCACACAAAAGTAGTTAAGCCCAATGCATGAAAGATTAAAACCAGTATTAACATACTGAAACAAGGAATGGCGCCCCAAAGCACAGCACAAGGCAGCCATTACGGAGTAAAAGGAGGCGCTTCATAGTATAGTGGGAAGCCAGACGGATGGGCCGCTGTGATGGGCAGCAATACCTCATGTATCGTTCTTTACGAAGCCTAAATCAGGCTGAAGGGGGGGGGGGACCTGGAGGGCGTGAGGGGGTTGGGCTGGGCGGCCCGCCTCCGTGCCTTGGCCTACTGACGGCTGTGTTTGCAACACTTTCCTCACTGATTTCATAACCAGGTCGAGAAGGGTAAGATTTCGTCGGCGAGGGATGCTGGTTATCTTTAAAGGGTCGAGATTGATGGCTACAGGATGGTGATAGAGGAGAATTGAGCTTCTGGGCGCGTGCTCGGCTGTTTATTAGTGAGGGGGGCGGGGATGAATTACAGCTTTTAGGCCTTGTCTTTGAGCTGTGCGATGTGCCGTACTGACTCTACGCATTTCTTCTGCTGCTGGAAGAGGGTTTGCAGTTAGGTCTTTTAGCAGGTCGTTCCAGTGCTGCTACACGGATCACATGGGTGCCTGTGGCTGAGTGTGTGTGTATTCCCCACGTGTCGTCGTGTTGTGCTCCAATTGTGATTAGCAGTCTGAACTTGTCCACTTTGTCTCTCATTATCTTCTATGTTGTGATCGAATCTTCCTTTTGCTCTCTTTCCTAGCGACGTGTGCTTCAGCTCTCTCAGGCGCCTGGGTTTGATTAATCGTGCTGATGGTCAGCTAGGTACAGTTCTTGGGCTCCAGTCACCATCACGATCGAGTGATAGTGATGATTTTCGCAGTTTTGTCTACTCGCCTAACTTGCGTAAGCGTTGTCTCCCGGCTCTTTCGCCGGGAGACAACTGGCGTACAGTTGTCCCGGCCCGTCTTGCAACAGCCAGTAACTGGCGTACAGGTTTCTGAGCCTGTTGTGCGGTACTGTATCTACCTTTCGGAAACTGTGTTTGGGGTCTGCCTCCACCACCACTTTTTAGTGCGGGTCTTTGTTCACTACTCTAACACCAACAACTTTATTTATTATGTCTCTGTGACGCATTTTGGTACTCGGTTTCCACTCGAGTCTCTTGTTCGTGTACCGCCCCGTGTTAAACAGTTCTTCCATCCGAGTCTGTTGTTCCCCTTGTTAAATAGCCTGGCCTTGTTTATAATATCAGTTTCCCCTGAGAATTTTTGTACGTCGTAATCATTGCTTCGCTAACCCTTTTATTTCACGTGAGGTTAAATTTGTTCAGTCTTTCCTCGTATACTCCTCCCTGTTAGTTATGGGACAAGAAAGAAGGCAGCGAAGGCAGAAAGTAGACCGCTGACCCTCGTCCAACATCTTGTTTGTTTGACGTGTTAACCGGACGCCACGCTGATGCTGCACATTCCAGGATAGGGACTGATATATGTGGTATAGTGGAGGTCCAGATTGATTCCTGTTAAAGGCAGTTTTAATGTTGGCCAACCTTGCTACGTTGATATCCGTTCGTTGTAGGCTCCAGGATAACGTTCGATGTCATATCACGAGAACGTTTTTGGTCTGCCTGTATTCTTGAAGTTCCCTGCAGCTTATTGCATTATTTTACGATAACTTGAGTTAAACTCTATAGCCATTTGTTAGACCATTTTATTTATATTTGACCAGGTCATCTTTTAGCTTCGTGTGTTTATATGTGTATCTGTGTGTTTGTGTGTGTGTGTGTGTGTGTGTGGTGTGGTTGTTTTGTGTGTATTCACCTAGTTATGTTCACCGAATTGTTTCTTGCGGGGGTTGAGCTCTGCTCTTTCGCTTTCGGCCCGCCTCTCAACTGTTCCAATCAACCAACTGTTACTAACTCACTAACTATTTTTTTATTTTCCCACACCACACCACACACGCGCACCCAGGAAGCCAGACCATAACAGCTGTTTTTAAAATCGCAGGTACCTAATTTCTTTCTGCTAGGTAAAGGGCATCCAGTGGTTGAGACCCATTTTCTGCATCGCGGGGATCGAACCGCACCCCTAGGATTACGAGTCCAGTCCTTCCACTCAGCTATCAGGGGGGGGGGGGGGGGGCCCCCTATTTTGTGTTGTATTTTCCTCTATTATGCATACGGGGTTGCTCTGCTCTTGGGGTCCCGCCTCTCACTGTCAACTGGTGTACATTCCTGAGCCTACTGGCTTGGAATGTTAAACAATATTCAGACCTCAAGCCCCTCACAACTGGGTAACTCATTCAGATCACTTACACTCGTACAACTGTTTCGTCCCTAATAGCGTTCCTATTCGTCAAATTAATTATCATCAACGCTGTCAACATTATCATCAATTATCATAAATGATCAATTATCATAAATCTTCAATCATCATAAATTACCAGTCATATTTTCCTTCCATATGTCAGTCACACGTCATTTTTAACAAGCATAATTAATCCTGCTGACTATCATCATCCCCAATCGTTATCGGCATACTTATCCTTTCTTACGAGAGTCTCTCCAGCATCCTGTCTCCTGTCTCGGAGATTTCCTGTCCCCTCCACGCTGAGTGGCTTACAGCCTCTCATCCCGTCTACTGTCTTACAGCATCGCATCCTATTTTCTGTCTTAAAAGTTTACTACCATATCTCCTGTCTTATAGCATCCCATCCTATCCCGTCTCACAGCATCCCGTCTCATCCGGCGTTACAGCATCCCATCCCACTGGCTATCCTGACGCTGGTCTCGTGTAGTGCCTGATATCCTGCAACATGCTATCTTTGTACTATCAGCTGAGGGATGATCTCCCTCATCTCCTGTCCATCATAGATGTATCTAATGTATTTTTAGCCTTATTTGAAGTTTCACGTAATATGTATGTGAAACTGTATATATATATATATAATATTGACATTTTTACAAGCATACACAGAACAACAAAACAAAAAAAAATTCCATTCAATTGAATCTAGGAGTTGCGCCCCACAAAAAAAAAAAAACATTACGAAAAAATGTGGGAAGGTCCGGTGCATATTTCAGGTCCAGTAGAGAACTGGCCACTGAAGCGTAAACAGGAGCTGGGCAAAGTGGGGTGCCCTGGATGTGGTGGTGCCAAAGGGGGGGGGGGTTGTGGGGGGCGGTTGTGGGGGGAAGGGTCCAGTGCCGTTAGTAGGGAGGAGTGAGGAGGAGGGGCCCCTCCATGCGCCTACTAGTGTTTACAGGTAATTAGAGGTGAAGGGAGCGTCGGGCAGGCAGGTAACCCGGGCCAGCACGGCGCCACACATACCCGACCCTAACCGCTGCCACCCCGCTATGTAAAGGCCAGATGTACACCACCACCACCACCACCACAACCACCAGGGGGCACTCACTACTACCACTACCACAACCACTACTACACGCACAGGAAGCACTAATAGTGGTAACAAAGGTATAGGAAGCAGTACCACTTGTACCAAGCTGGCCAAATTCTCCTGAATATGTACAATGAATAATAATGATCATTGTAGTCTAACTTTCCTGAGACGCAGACAAGATTGTGGCGGGACTGATCGGGGGGGGGGAGGTTATCTTGAGATGATTTCGCGGCCCGGTCCTCGACCAGGCCTCCACCTCCAGGAAGCAGCCCGTGACAGCTGACTAACACCCAGGTACCTATTTTACTGCTAGGTAACAGGGGCATAGGGTGAAAGAAACTCTGCCCATTGTTTCTCTCCGGCGCCCGGGATCGAACCCGGGACCACAGGATCACAAGTCCAGTGTGCTGTCCGCTCGGCCGACCGTCTCCCGTTCGGGGAGAGATGACTGAACAACGGGAGATATGACTGAACAACGAGAGATATGACTGAACAACAGAGATATGACTGAACAACGGGAGATATGACTGAACAACGAGAGATATGACTGAACAACAGAGATATGACTGAACAACGGGAGATATGACTGAACAACGAGAGATATGACTGAACAACAGAGATATGACTGAACAACGGGAGATATGACTGAACAACGAGAGATATGACTGAACAACAGAGATATGACTGAACAACGGGAGATATGACTGAACAACGAGAGATATGACTGAACAACAGAGATATGACTGAACAACGGGAGATATGACTGAACAACGAGAGATATGACTGAACAACGGGATATATGACTGAACAACGAGAGATATGACTGAACAACAGAGATATGACTGAACAACGAGAGATATGACTGAACAACGGGAGATATGACTGAACAACGGGAGATATGACTGAACAACGGGAGATATGACTGAACAACGGGAGATATGACTGAACAACTCACTCAGGAAACAATGTCACTCCTCCGGCACCAGAGTAAATATTAGAGTTGATGTCGTGATAATCTGGGAGGTGTTCCCCCCCCTCCGGTGGCGCGCACAACCACCTTCTGCCACACTCAGACCAGCGCCGTTTCTGGCTACAGCTCCGGGGGCCAGATTCACGAAGCAGTTACGCAAGTACTTACGAACCTGGGGGCCAGATTCACGAAGCAGTTGCGCAAGTACTTACGAACGTGTACATCTTTCCTTAATCTTTGACGGCTTTGGTTACATTTATTAAACAGTTCACAAGCATGAAAACTTGCCAATCAACTGTTGTGTTATAAACAGCCTCCTGGTGCTTCGGAGCTCATAACTGTTTAATAATTGTAAACAAAGCCGTCAAAGATTGAGAAAAGATGGAGAGGTTCGTAAGTGTTTGCGTAGCTTCTTCGTGAATCTGGCCCCAGACTCCAGTTGAGGTATCAAGCTGTTTTAGATTCAGCTACTCGGAACGAAATGTCTATGTAGCACGGGCTATGGTCAGCCCGTAACGCTACAGTGGTAACACGATACCTGCGCGATAACAGACACCTCTGTTATCTTAAGCTTGGTGGAGGCCAACTGTTGCATCTCAAAGACGCTGTCGAAACACAGTCTTAATCCCCATGTGGAAATTACCAAATGGAAGAAAGGTCTTTAGTGGGGAACGCCGTCCCCCATAGGGGGGACGCCTCGGGTTTAAAGATTCCCGAGCCTGAAGTACACTCCTGGAATCTCTTGCACTCGTCTGCAAGATAACCAATTGGTGACGAGATTCAAAGGAATCTCCAATTGGTGACGAGATTTAAGATAACCAATTGGTGACGAGATTTAAGATAACCAATTGGTGACGAGATTTAAGATAACCAATTGGTGACGAGATTCAAAGGAATCTCCAATTGGTGACGAGATTCAAGATAACCAATTGGTGATCTAAGACTGTTTTAGCATATTTAGGCGAAATTCAAAAGGAGCACAAGATAAAATGCCAGATGGTTGGGGTCTAAATTTAGGAGTGGATACATAGAGGAGAATGTCGTGTGTAAAGCGATCAATGCAATGACAGCTAAAATAGAGGACCTTGACTGTCATTCACAAGCAAGAATTGCCAGTATGTCGATATTACTGACTTGAGACGTCCCCGGGCTTCAGGATCACACATACCATCCTTTTCAAAGCCATAAAACCACGAAACTCTTGGTATTAAATCCAAGTTGGTTACATAATCTAACCTGTCTGAGGCGGAGGCCACTCCGACACAAGGAGACAGTTCTGACACTCGCATATCTCCCCATAACTGAGGTAGTGTCCCTCTGACGCTACTCTGACAGGACCTCTCAGTTAGGTTGATTTATTTAGCTTATTGTGCAAGCCATACTCATCCTGTGAGCGGTAGCGCAAAAAGGATTACAGAGAGATGCGAACTCATCACGATCTTCACGTGTTCGTATCCACGTACATGGCTCTGGCTCTCTCTCTCTCTCTCTCTCTCTCTCACTCTCTCACTCTCTCACTCTCTCTCTCTCTCTCTCTCTCTCTCTCTCTCTCTCTCTCTCTCCCACGTCTTAGCGGCCGTTCAACAATGAATTAAAATACCTAGAATTGTAGAGAAATTTTGCGTGTAGTAAATTAGGCATGGGGCGGGCAGAGGTGAAGTAATGGGGAAAGGTGGGCAGGCGGTGAAGGCCTCGCAGACGACATTCCTGGCCTCCGACACCACCAGGCCACCACTAAACCATCATCATCCACCAGCCCCAACCATCGCCCCCTCACCACCATCAATCCCCACCTCCATCAGCCCGCTCCTGCCACCACCACCACCACCACACATGTTGAAATACCTGGGAATAAACTTACAACCCTCATCACCTACCTCGCGAATAGATCAAGCTCACTTTACCTACCAAACAGCCTCCGCCACCATCGTCATCCTCCACCACAGCTACACCATCCTCCACCACAGCTACACCAACCTCCACCACAGCTACACCATCCTCCACCACAGCTACACCATCCTCCACCACAGCTACACCAACCACCAGAATGCCTCTTCCCCCCCCCCCCCCACCACCAGCCTCCATCTCTTTAGACTGAGAGAAAATAATACAAGAGGACACAAGTGGAAGCTGGAAACACAGATCAAAGATATGTAAGGAAATACACGTGCCATGTACGGCTGGTCAGCAAGTACCACCCACTGAAAGAAGAAGTTGTGTAAGCCACCTCCACCCACACCTTAAACGTCAGATTCGACAAAGAATTCGAGCTTCAAAACTAGTAAAATACTTACCAACAATAGGTACCTGTTGAAATAGGTACAACAAGGCAAGTAGGCGAGGCACAGTGAGGTAGATCTCACTTGCGCATAGTTACTGATGGGTAAGTACTGTTAGATATACTGATGGGTAAGTACTGATAGATATAAGCCCAATAACCACCGCCCTCCTCCTCCTCCGATAGGCAGACTAATATACCTCAGGTTTCCACAAGGAATGCTGGTGATTCCAAAGGTCATCGAGAACGTTCTCAGACATTTCACAAGAAGTCGGAACGCGTCGTCGAGACGTTTATGAACTGGCCAACACGTGCTCTCTTAACTTGACTAAATCGTCAACAAGTTTGCTACCTCGGCAGCATTGTCTGTGGTGGGAGCGGGCACCTGCCCCCTGGTGCCCTGGGCCCTGGTGCCCTGGGCCCTGGTGCCCTGGGCCCTGGTGCCCTGGGGCCCTGGTGCCCTGGGGCCCTGGTGCCCTGGGCCCTGGTGCCCTGGGGCCCTGGTGCCCTGGGCCCTGGTGCCCTGGGCCCTGGTGCCCTGGGCCCTAGTGCTCTGGGCCCTGGTGCCCTGGGCCCAGAGCACCATCATCACCCCCCGTCTACACATACACAGAGTTGCATATAAGTGTCCCATAAGAACACAGTAACATAGAAGGCCTTTTGACCTATATTAGGCAGCTCTTATAGATATCCACCCCAAACCCAAGCCTATACAAGTCTAACATACGCTTCAAACACTCGCCCCCAACACACCTGCTTCAGATCCCACTGGCCCGCCTCCAACAGCCTGGTTGATGAGTCCAGCAACCAGGGGGCCTGGTCGACGACCGGGCCGCGGGGACGCTAAGCCCCGGAAGCACCTCAAGGTAACCTCAAGGTAAGGTAGGCCCTCTAGCATCTGGCTTGGCCAAGCCAGGTCTCGGTTGCTTCAGCATTTGCCTGTCTTCTACTGGGAAATTCTCGTGCTTGATTTGATGTGCTAAATTCTAGGTCAGCGTTAACTCACAGTTAACATTTGAGTTATGTATCTCAAGTGAGAGTAGTTATTATGTTGGCCCGAAAGTGCGATGACTTGCGTGACCATTCTGACAAGTGTTAGTTAGAGAGAAAAGCATAACAACTTGTTTTTATACTACTTGTAAGCAGGAGAATTTCTTATAGTGTGCAGTTCCCCCTCAGTGTGCAAGGGGTATGTGTAAGTGTACCTGTCCTCAGGGTGTGAGGGAATGTATAACTGTACGTGTCCTCAGGGTGTGAAAGAATGTGTAAGTGTAACTGTCCTCAGGGTGTGAGGGGGGGGGGCAGGTATGAGGAACACTTCCCCTCAGGAGTGTGAGGGCAGATGTAAGAATAGCTCCCTTCTGGGTCAGCGCATCGCTCGGCCCTCAGGGAGATGAGAGAAACGACCCTTCGCATCCGTTGCCAAGCACCAGCATCCTCTGACACACATCTGTGTGTGTGTGTGTGTGTGTGTGTGTGTGTGTGTGTGTGTGTGTGTGTGTGTGTGTGTGTGTGTGTGTGTGTGTGTGTGTGTGTGGAGCCATAGCGAGGCGATAGGTGCTAACTTAACTCAAGGTCACTTGAACATCATCTCCTCTGCCATAGCATTAGAGACTGACCGACCAACGGCATCCTGAAGAGTTGTTCACCGCTGCCCCCCCCCCCCCCCCACTGTTCAACCAGGATGTTAACGCACGCGCGTGTGCCTGTTCAACCATACTCTCAACACGGTAAACTCACCCGTATGTTCCAAGTCAGGCTGATCAAATGCTTTTTTCTGGAGAGAAACTTGGCAACCAGATATATAATTCCACCAGATTAGACGAAGATCACCGGGAGGGTATGTGTGTGTGTGTGTGTGTGTGTGTGTGTGTGTGTGTGGTTGTGTGTGTGTGTGTGTGTGTTGTGTGTGTGTGTGTGTGTGTGTGTGTGTGTGTGTACTCACCTAATTGTACTTGCGGGGGTTGAGCTCTGGCTCTTTGGTCCCGACTCTCAACCGTCAATCAGCTGGCGTACAGGTTCCTGAGCCTATTGGGCTCTATCATATCTACACTTGAAACTGTGTATGGAGTCAGCCTCCACCACATCACTTCCTAATGCATTCCATTTGTCAACCACTCTGACACTAAAAAAGTTCTTTCTAATAGCCTGTCTTTATCTACCCTATCAATTCCCTGAGAATCTTGAATGTGGTGATCATGTCCCTCCTAACTCTTCTGTCTTCCAGCGAAGTGAGGTTTAATTCCCGTAGTCTCTCCTCGTAGCTCATACCTCTCAGCTCGGGTACTAGTCTGGTGGCAAACCTTTGAACCTTTTCCAGTTTAGTCTTATCCTTGACTAGATATGGACTCCATGCTGGGGCTGCATACTCCAGGATTGGCCTGACATATGTGGTATACAAAGTTCTGAATGATTCTTTACACAAGTTTCTGAATGCCGTTCGTATGTTGCGTGTGTGTGTGGGTGTGGGGGGGTGGGGGGGGAGTGGTGTTGATGCCAAGCGTTCATAATTGTATATGGGTCATCCTAAATATTACTGTGTGACCACTGGAGACCGCTTGCTGTATGCTTCACCTCGCAATTCACAGAATGTGTTTTTTGAGTGCATAACTTCCCGGTTTCCTGAACAACCCGAGCAGCAGCAGCCAGCAGCAGGAGCGTGTGGCCAGATCCGCTTACATTTTTGTTTGGATCTCAGCAACAAGAGAAGCTACCTCAAGCCTGCTGCTATTGCCCCTTGTTGGTGAGACACACATGCTTTTCTCTCTCTCTCTCTACCCAACCACTGGGCTGGACAGCTGAGGGACGGCCTCGCTTCATGCAGGTTGGCGTTCAATCCCCGACCGTCCAAAAGTGGTTGGGGCACCATTCCTTCCTCCCGTCCCATCCCAAATCCTTATCCTGGCCCTTCAAAGTGCTATATAGTCGTAATGGATTGGCGCTTTCCCTTGATAATCATTCTTCCTTCCTTCCCTCTCTCTCTCTCTCCTCTCTCTCTCTCTCTCTCTCTCTCTCTCTCTCTCTCTCTCTCTATCTCTCCTCACACACACACACACACACACACACACACACACACACACACACACACACACACACACACACACACATAAGAGGCTGTTGTATAAGTTGAGAAACAGGCAAGAGTTACTGGTAGAGTTCTCCAGTGGACAAGGGGGTCCTAAGCAATAAGAAGCAAAGTTACAGTGAGTGGAGAAGACATAAGAATGGCGTGATATCACCAGCGGAGTCCCACAGGGCTCTGTACTCGAACCTATCCTGTTTCTAATATATGTAAATGATCTTCCAGAGGGTATAGACTCATTCCTCTCAATGTTTGCTGACGATGCTAAAATTATGAAAAGAATTGGAACAGAAAAGGACAGCAAGAGACTACAATATGACTTGGAAAAGTAATGAAGATAGGGAGAGATAATGAAGATAGGCGTAGGGAGCAGGAGGCCCAACAGAAGGTACCATCTGGGAGATGAAATTCTTTAGGAATCAGGAAGAAAGATCTGGGGATTGATATCACGCCTGACCTGTCCCCTGAAGCCCACATCAAGCATATCATCAGCGGCATATGCGAGACTGGCAAACATAAGAACTGTCTTTATAAACTTATGTAAGAAATCATTCAGAACCTTGTATGCCTCATATGTCAGACCAATTCTGGAGTCCGTATCTAGTTAAGCTCAAAACGAAGTAAAACTAAAGTTTAGAGATATGCCACCAGGCTAGTTCCCGAGCTGAGAGGCATGAGCAGCGAGGAAAGACTACTGGAACTAAACTTCACGACACTGGAAGACAGAAGAGTTACGGGAAGACATGATCACCACCTATAAAATTCTCAGAAGTATTAACAAATAGCTAATGACAAACTGTTTAGCATCGTTGGAACACGAACAAGAGGATACAGGTGGAAACTTTAGTACCCAAATGAGGCACAGAAACACTAGAAAGAATTTTTTCAGTGTCAGAGTAGTTAACAGCTGGAATGCATTAGGCAGTAATGTGGTGGAGGCTGACTCCATACACAGTTTCAAATGTAGATATGATAGAGCCCAATAGGCTGAGGAACCTGAACACCAGTTGATTGACGGTTGAGAGGCGGGACCAAAGAGCCAGAGCTCAACCCCCCGCAAGCACAACTAGGTGAGTACACAACATCAAGTGATCATGTCTACACAACATCAAGTGATCATGTCCCCCTAAACGACGGTCCCCACGATGCGCTGCAATGACCGCCTGGCTGCAACTCGACGCTCCAGACGAACTGCAGGTATTGATACATGACTGGCGGCCACCTTAGATTTTCTTGGTCACTTTTAATGACGAATCATGCAGTTCAACCCGACCTTTTGCCTTAAAGTCATGAGAGACCCTTTCATCTCCCGCATTGCTCAGAGACAAATTATTCAGTGTTGTTAACACCCTATTGACTAGTGCCGACATCCCGACTCGCTCCTTTTATGATAAATGGCCGAGCAAAAATGCCTACAATCTCATCAAACTCAACATTCCTTTTAAGAGCAATCTACCTGTCTCCGATATTCCTCTTTATCTGTACCCCACCATTCAAGTATCATACACACCTGTCACCATGATGGGTAATGAGAATGTTGCTCTTCTCAAAGCTGTCACTCTTGAAACAATTTATCGAAATTGTTTAAGATCTCATCGAAAATTTAAGATCTCACGAACACTGTGTCTGCACGGCTCAGTTCAATCTTCTACTGGACGGACTGCAGCAGCATGTAGGTTTTATAGAAATAATATTTGCACCAAGACTGTCAGTGTCAGGTTAAACAACTGGCTGACCTCCACACAAGCAGAACTAGCAGCATTACACTTAGCTACCAGTACATTAAAAACATTGGTGGAGGAATAATATTTTGTGATTCATAGTCTGCTCTTCAAGCAATCGAAAACATCTCCTGGAAGATCGACAGCAAGAACCTCATACTCCCAATTATAAATGACCTAATCGCTGCACAGAGTAAAGGGTTTCGAATCTCCTTTGTATGGATACCATCACACATAAATATAACCCATCATAATGAGACAGACATTGCAGCCAAATTAGCGTGCAACAAGGATGAAGTTGAATTAGATCTAGGTATCCCCATCTCTACTGTCAAAACTGTATTGGTCCAAACACTCAGGTCTGATAGGAAAGAAATTACTGACTCCCAACGACCAAAAAGCACCAGTATAAAAGCTATGATTTGTTCAGATCTGAAACCTATATTTATGGGCAGCATAAAACGTCCAAGAGATTGTGCGACACAGTGGTTGCCAGGATCAGGTTGGGTTACCGTTACCTGTGGCAGGTGGCTACCGTTGCCTGTGGCAGGTGGTTACCGTTACCTGTGGCAGGTGGTTACCGTTACCTGTGGCAGGTATAGTTACCGTTACCTGTAGCAGGTGGTTACCGTTACCTGTGGCAGGTGGCAGATCTCCCAATCCTGAGCACTCCAGGTGTAAACTCTGTGAGCAGAAACTGCGACATGATCTCCCACACTACATCACCGAATGCCCAGTTATCAGACCATTCAGCCAGTTGGCATGAGGTACCTGGAGCTTTGCAATTACTTTATTCACTCTCGTGTTCTTGAAGATCTCCTCATACTGCACCCAAAACTTGCCAATGCAGGCTACTGAACAATATGGCCCTGCATGACTAACCATCCTGCGAGATGGGGACTTTACTGCTAGGTGAACAAGGGGCATCGGAGTAAAAGAAACTCTGCCCATTTTCTTTCCGCCTCCACCGGGGATCGAACCCGGAATCTCAGGACTACGAATCAGAAGCGCTGTCCACTCAGCTGTCAGGCCCCCAGGGAGCTTGGGAAACTGAGAGGGAGACCAAACACAGAAGGTGAAGGTCTTCAGCTTCATCAGGTCGACCACACACACGACCTGATAGTGGTAAACCAAGTGGTCCAAGACGGACCGAAGTGGTCCAAGATGGACCGAAGTGGTCCAGGATGGACCGAAGTGGTCCAGGACGGACCGAAGTGGTCCAAGACGGACCCAAGTGGTCCAGGACGGACCGAAACGTCGTCGTCCCTTCAACTTCTGGTGTGTAGTATGGTCTTCATATCTTCAGCCCCGTTATTGTGACTCACCGTCCCCAAAATGACAAGGAAATCTGTGAGGAAATAAATGCAAGTGTCCAGAGAATGTCCGCTGGCTGGCCAGAACAGCTACTGCTGGTAAGAGCTGACCTATGATGAGAAACTGACACGTTGTAGGTACCAGCAGAGGCGGAAGTGAGGGAAGTAGAGTTACTTGACGCCATGAAAGCCGCGGTCTCAGATCCCCGTGGAGTCTGAAAGGAATTGGACATGCGCTTAATAAACTAAAAGTAATCTTGAATACTTCACTGGTGAGCGGAGAACTACCAGTCAGCTAGAAGACAGTACCTATGGCACCAATATATATGAAAGAGGATAGCCCCGAAGCTGAGAATTAAACACCAGTGGCACTATGTTGTTGTTGTTAAAGATTCGCTACCTGGAACAAAGTTCCAAGTAGCACGGGCTATGGTGAGCCCGTTAGTGGCACTAACAAGCACATCCTGTAAAGACTAATAAATCCATTCAAAGACTAATAAAAACAAGACTGGCGAGACATTTAAAAAGCATTAGGCTTAGATTTCTAGAAAGCGCCAACACTGCTTTAGGGGAAAGCAAATCGTGCCTAACAAACCTATTAGAGTTCTAAGACAACTAACAATAATAAAACAGAAAAAGACTGCAGTCACAACATTAGGCAACCGCTGACGGAAAAGGTGGGAGGCAAGAGCTGAAGCTCGATCGTCCAGGCACAAGAGGGGGGTTGGGGGAGTTGACACAGGTGAGCACTTGCAAGTTGCAGCAGGTTGTTCCAGCAGCAACCTCTGCAATTACTAGAGAAAGTCCTCCGTGCCCCCATCTCCGGGTACCGCTACCCGCTACAAGGTACCATACCCTAATCCGTTACAAGCTACGCTCTAACATAGCCCGCTACAAGTTACGAGTCTCCTGCCAGATACAAGTTACCGTACCGGTGCCCACCACAACCTCAGCCACCGGTGCCCACCACAACCTCAGCTACCGGTGCCCACCACAACCTCAGCCACCGGTGCCCACCACAACCTCAGCTACCGGTGCCCACCACAACCTCAACTACCGGTGCCCACCACAACCTCAACTACCGGTGCCCACCACAACCTCAGCTACCGGTGCCCACCACAACCTCAACTACCGGTGCCCACCACAACCTCAGCCACCGGTGCCCACCACAACCTCAGCTACCGGTGCCCACCACAACCTCAGCCACCGGTGCCCACCACAACCTCAGCCACCGGTGCCCACCACAACCTCAGCCACCGGTGCCCACCACAACCTCAGCCACCGGTGCCCACCACAACCTCAGCTACCGGTGCCCACCACAACCTCAGCCACCGGTGCCCACCACAACCTCAGCCACCGGTGCCCACCACAACCTCAGCCACCGGTGCCCACCACAACCTCAGCTACCGGTGCCCACCACAACCTCAGCTACCGGTGCCCACCACAACCTCAACTACCGGTGCCCACCACAAGGTAATGTTACGCAAAATCAAATTATTCCACCTACAAGCCTTAACTGGAAGGAAGGAACCAGAATGGCACAACTGAAGGCTCTCTCTCTTCCCCCCACACACCTGCCTAGAACGACAATCTCGCTTCATGCAGGTCAGCGTTCAATCCCCGACCGTGCCAAAGTGGTTGGGGCACCATTCCATTCCCTCCGTCCCAACCCAAATGCTTATCCTGACCCCTACTGACGTACTAATACTATAACTTTTAGGTCGACCAGCCCTGCTCTTCCAGAGAGAGACACCCACCCAGTCTCCCTCGGGCGCGCTCTCACAACAATATCATTTGTTCTTAAACTATTGGTAAAGACAGGCAAATATTTGAGAGAGGTGAATGTGTGTGTGTGTGTGTGTGTGTGTGTGTGTGTGTGTGTGTGTGTGTGTGTGTGTGTGTGTGTGTGTGTGTGTGTGTGTGTGTGTGTGTGTGGGAGGAGGTCCCCGAGCCCCGCCAAAAAGGGAGAGCCCCACCAGAGAGCAACACAAGCACCCAGAGATTAATGAGAGTAGGTCCTCCCCAATTATAATCTCCAACATCATGTAGCTCACAGGTTTTGAGGGTCGGCCTTTGGTATATTATTTAATTGACTTTTATAGTCGCAAAATATATATCCAGTGTTTTTTAAGGTCTGTATTGTATTTGCGTCTATGCCATTAGGAGGCAATTTATTCCAATGTTACATGACTGTGTTGGACGAGAGGTTCTTATACAAGTTCGTATCACGTCTACTTTGAACGAATATAATAATGCTGTTTATTGTTTTTCAATCACCTTGCACCTGTAATACCTCCGTGTTTGAGGGAGTCTAATGTATTCAGTATATTAAAGGTTCAAATTAGGTCACCTTGCAGTCTAGACGTTTAGTCTCGAACTCCTTTCTTGTAGAGTTTATTTTCTTAATTATGGTCTTATGTTCAGTCCGCACCTTTCTCAGGTGTGAATTTACTTTTTTTTGTTCTACTGGGACCTAATCTGTACAGTATATGCCACATGTGGTCTGTCCTCAGCGCTGAGTGAGTCAGTGAGTAAGATGTGGTCTCCCCTCAGCACTGAGTGAGTCAGTCAGTAAGATGTGTATACAGACTGATGTTTATAACAAAGAACAGTCTATAGTATAGTATACAGTAAAGTTTATAGCAAACAACACATTATAATAAAGAATCATTTCACAATGATATATTTACCTCATTGTGATATTAGAAAGAACAGTCTTAAGATATGTAAACATGCATTAAATGTATTCCTTGACATCTTACATATTGAATAATTTAATTTACACATGCCACTTAAATGTAATTGCTTGCGTGAGAAAAAACCGTCAGACAACTTGAGAATGACAGAGCTGAAGACCAACCCAGCCTACTTCGCAGTCATATAAGAATACAAGAGAAAAAGAGCCAACTTATCATCATAATAAAAGGAGGAGAGACGTTCGCAAAGAGTCACAATAACGTCTTTGAGAAAATGAAATGAAAAATACAGGAAAACTTCCTGTATTTCCCTTCCCTTCACCACNGGGGGGGGAAGAGGTAGGGAGGGTGAGAGGAAGGGACACTGAAGAACCCTGGGGCTATGGAGACACGAGGAAGTGTAAACATGAACCAGAACGGAAATGACAAATGCAAGATGAATTAAAATGACAACGAAGAGGAACTGGAAGCTTAAAGATGAATGAGAAGTAACTTGAGAACTGTGAGGAACCCTCAATGATTTAGGTGGAGGTGGGAGTAGGAGGTGAGGGAATGGTGAGGGGGGGGTGGAGACATGGGGGTGCAGGGAATGAGGAAGTAGTGAGAGGGAGAACTTCCTCCAGACAGAGGAGACGGGCCGGCCTGTGTGTGTGTGTGAGGCGAGGCTCCCTCAAGCAGCGGGCCTGACCCGTCTTTATGAGGATATTACATTGGTAATGGGTGTCATCAGGCCAACTATGAGGGCCGTCGTAACCAGCTGTTAAGTGCTCCTCCTGGTCATTAGGTCTCGTCACAATCATCACAGGAGTCCATCAGTATGCCTCGCGGTCGGCCGTGGTACGTCGCTAACTCTTGTTCAGTGTTCACCACCGTTGTTCACCAGGCAATAGTGTTGCCACTGGAGCCCCCCAGTCCTGTCCTGCCAGTGTTGCCACTGGGCCCCCCAGTTCTGTCCTGCCAGTGTTGCCACCAGGGCCACTGCCACCTACACCATCCTCACTACATCAACTTGGCATCGTAACTGCCTCTGATATTTGTTTTTTTTTTTGCGACAATGATATGTTCCACTGGCGCCAGTACTGCCACTGCCACAACCACCACTGAGGCGGGGGGGGGGGGGTCAACAGCGGGTGACTGTGACAATAGTGCGAGGTCCGTGGTCAACACATCTGGTGGCTGCACGAACCGTTTGGGCACCAGGTGTGATGCTGGTTCATTCACGTCACTCTTGCCCTAGTTCGCCCACGCTAAAAGCCCAGGTTCTCCCACACCAAAAGCCCAGATTCTCCACACTAAAAAGCCCAGATTCTCCCACACTAAAAGCTCTGGTTCTCCCACACTAAAAGCTCTGGTTCTCCCACACTAAAAAGCCCAGGTTTCCCACACTAAAAGCTCTGGTTCTCCCACACTAAAAGCCCAGGTTCTCCCACACTAAAAGCCCAGGTTCTCCCACACCAAAAGCCCAGGTTCTCCCACACTAAAAAGCCCAGGTTCTCCCACACCAAAAGCCCAGGTTCTCCCACACTAAAAGCTCTGGTTCTCCCACACTAAAAGCCCAGGTTCTCCCACACCAAAAGCCCAGGTTCTCCCACACTAAAAGCCCAGGTTCTCCCACACTAACAAGCCCAGGTTCTCCCACACTAAACACTGGTTCCCCCAGACCGGTCCAAACACATACCTGACTACAGTTAACAAACCGCTATGTTACAGCATACCTCACTATTATTAAATATCTCTACAGCATACCTGGGCAGCTCCACCACCTGTCTCCACAACATACCTCAGAACTACACCTTCCTTGTATACTGTATACTTGCAGTCTCTTGGTATACTGTATACTGCAATACAAGCCAATGGACACTCCAGTCACCAGTTCACGTACCTGCAAACCATTAAAATACATCAACTGATAAATTACAGTTGTAGAATACAACACAATTAAATATACACAAATTTTGACATTCAACGTGTGGATTTGGCTCTTGAATGGTGTAACATATTGGTCAATACCTGCAGGGTAAGGTCATCATATATATATATATATATATATATATATATATATATATATATATATATATATATATATATATATTATTCACAAAAAAAATCCACATTGATAATGTTAAACAAGTAAAAGATACAAATCAAAGCAATATGAACAAATATTGGGGCCAGGACAATGCTAATTTTGAAGCCAATTTAGATAGTGACCTCTCGCGGAGCCCCGATTGAGAAGTGCTTCATTCACTATAATATATGTTCAAGGGTATATTATATAAAGCACGTAGATCACGTGTTACAAAGACTATAGCAACACGTGCACACAGCATTAGAAGGAACTCTTTCAGTGTCAGAGTAGTTAGTAAATGGAATGCACTAGGAAGTGATGTGGTGGAGGCTGACTCCATACACAGTTTCAAATGTAGATATGATAGAGCCCAGTAGGCTCAGGAACCTGTATAACACACACACACACACACACACACACACACACACACACCACACACTGCCGAGGACACGGCTGGGAGTGACAGGCTGCCTAGAGAAGACGACTGAGAATGTCAACTTAAATCTGAGGTGATGTTGGTCACCGTCTGTGGTAGTGAGCGTGCCCCGTGTACACGCCAGAAGGCTGAATTCAAAGAGTCACACTTGGCCACTTTGATTGTGTGTGAGGCAGCTGAGGTATGGAATGGAATTATTAGGAGAAAGTGCCAAGCTATTACCGTAATATAGCACTTGGAAGGGGGGGTCAGGATAAGAATTTGGGATGGGACGGGGGGACGGACTGGTGCCCAACCACTTGTGGAAGGTCGGGGATTGAACGCCTACATGCATGAAGCGAGAACGCAGCCCAGGAGCTGAAACCCGACTCTTGAAGCCCGGGTAGGCCAGGAGAACAAGACAAGTGCGCAGCGGCAACAGTAGGGTTGGAGGGGGAGGGTTGGACCCGGGAAAGGTGACGGAGGACGCGAAAATAAATTGGCGCTCCTTTTCATATCTACCTAGTGTGAGGCCTCGGGGAGGGGGGGGGGAGTGGAGAGAGTGAGGAAGGGGGTGGAGGGAGGGATTCACGGGAAGGATGAGGAGAGGGGGGGGGGGAGGGAAGGTGAAGGGATGGAGGTAGGAGGTGTCGAGTGAGGGAGCGTGAAGGTAGTTCTCCTGCCCCTCCACCGACACCCACAGCTCCTAACTCCGTTGCTGCTCCCTTAAGATAAGACTGTTGAAAGGATCGCAAGATACGAAAATGGCCGAGTGAGTCTGACCATATCATTAGGCGGCCATAAACCAGCGTCAAGAACAAGGTGTGTGTTTACATATACATGGGGGCGGCGGTGTTCTTCTTGCTCTCTTTATTATTTCACTCACTCAATATGGGTCACACCAGTTCCTGTGTACCAAACGTCGCCGCCGTCGATATCACAAATTTATTTGTTTTAAAATGGGTGTGATAGAGGTTACACGTGCGGCGCTGAGCTCTACGTGGACGGGAATATATCTTGCCTAGTCGGGACACACGACGCGTGATCATTAAGAAACAATGATTGCAATTAGAGTCAGCCTGATGCAAGAGGCAGCCTGACCTCCTCACCTGTCGTTAAAGGCAACATCGTCACAGCATCACTAACTCTCAAAGCTGGATAGTTTACCTGTCCTCTCTCTCTCCCTCTCTCTCTCTCCTGTTTGCTTCAGTGTTTACACTCTCTTCTATCCTTTATCGTAGCTACCATCTCATCCCTCGACCCTCTACACTCCCACCTGCTCCCAGCCACGACGAGGACGAGAGTGGAGCTAAAAGCGGTTTTACCCGTCTTGGAGAGGGTCCTCGCCTTTATCCATCTGATGGGAATTCATTTAGTTTCTCCAGCTACTGCTCCTGCTTCTTCAGCTCGAGCCGTCAAGCCTAGTCAAGCCCAGAATTATAAACTCTTACCCTCAGTGGCAATGTCTCGTCAATCATCTTGGAGTTTCACCAGCTATTCTTATTCCTACGGGACCAGAACCCCAGATCCCCTCCTGGCCCGCCACACACATGTAAGATGGCTACTAGAATTCAATACTAGCATGTGAAGGATAATGAGAATACGGCAAGGCGACAGGAGACCAGCCGTCCAGGACTTGTAAAAGCTACTGCCTTCCAGACTAAAGATAAAGATCTGGGGACCGACATAAAGAGGATAAAGTCTGTGGGAAATCCGTTAGGAGTATTAACAAAGAGGCATTCAGAATCGTAAACACTACCTACGTGAGAGCAGCTCTAGAGAGTGCAGCCCAGGCAGGGAGATCCCAGCTCAAAAGACACATACGAAAACTTGAAAAAGCGCACACACACACACACACACACACACACACACACACACACACACACACACACACACACACACACACACACACCACACACACACACACAGGTGGAAACTCAGTACCCACATGAGCCACAGAAACGTTAGAAAGAACTTTTCAGTGTCAGAGTAGTTAACGGATGGAATGCATTAGGCAGTGATGTGGTGGAGGCTGACTCCATACACAGTTTCAAATGTAGATATAATAGAGCCCAGTAGGCTCAGGAATCTGTACACCAGTTGACAGTTGAGAGGCGGGACCAAAGAGCCAGAGCTCAACCCCCGTATGCATAACTAGGTGAATACACACACATACACACACACACACACACATATAGGGGGCCTGATAGCTGAGTGGACAGCGATCTAGACTCGTAATCCTAGGGTCTGGGTTCGATCCCCGCTGATTGCAGAAATAAAATGGGAAGTTTCTTTCACCCTGATGCCCCTGTTACCTAGCAGAAAATAGGTACCTGCGATTTAAAACAGCTGTTATGGTCTGCTTCCTGGGTGCGCGTGTGTGTGTGTGTGGGAAAATAAATAACAATTAGTTAGTAGTTAGTAACAGTTGGTTGATTGACAGTTGAGAGGCGGGCCGAAAGAGCAGAGCTCAACCCCCGCAAGCACAATTCGGTGAACATAACTAGGTGAATACACACACACACACACACACACACACAACACACACACACCACACACACACAGATACATATACACACACGAAGCTAAAAGATGACCTGGTCAAATATAAATAAAAGTCTAACAAATGGCTATTAGAGTTTAACTCAAGTTATCGTAAAATAATGCAATAAGCTGCAGGGAACTTCAAGAATCAGGCAGACCAAAAACGTTCTCGCTGATATGACATCGAACGTTATCCTGGAGCCTACAACGAACGGATATCAACGTAGGCAAGGTTGGCCAACATTAAAACTGCCTTTAACAGGAATCAATCTGGA
>WNGS01066681.1:8585096-8600510 GCA_020271785.1 Procambarus virginalis | reverse complement strand
GGAGTGCCTCTGGTGCGTCTTGGCGTGAGGCTGTGTCCTTAGGAAGATCCTCTTTCGCAAACAGTTTGTTGAATCACGACGTAACCGCCAAGCAGGCGATAAGAAAGAAGAGTTTACTAAGAACTTACGTAACTGCTTGGTGGACCCGGCGCCAATGTTCAGACTTAAGAACACGCTCTGGACTTAAGAATACTGTCCGGGTTAAATGAAAGAAGAATGTTCATTTTCTTTGAAACACGTAATGGCGAGGCGATGGCTCTCAGTACGCCTCAACTGATCTATATAATGACTAGGTTACTCGTAAGCAAATTTGTGCTCATTGTAAGGCAGGCAGTTATTGCTAGGCTGGCGAGGGGATAATTGAAATGTCTTACGACACAAAAACACAGCAACAAGCGCCTAGTCAAACAACGCACGCCCAGCAGCGTGACCTAGCGATGGCAACACACACACACACACACACACACACACACACACACACACACACACACACACACACACACACACACACACACACGGCACAACCGCCTCAGACGATGAGTCACAATAACGTGGCTCAAGATATGATGATAAAGGTCCAGAACGGACCGAAACGTCTTGGCATCTCCGTTTTCTGTGCGGTTTGGTCTTAAAAACGATTCCATTCAACAATATATATACACATATATCACATATAAATTCCCTGATGTTATAAAGAGTGATACTTACACTTAAACATTGCTTAAACATTAAACATTTGTTAGTATCACATATCTTCTCTAATATGTAACTCTTCTGTACCTTCACTGTATTCATCTGTCAACCTCAGCACTGATGAATCTCTAGGTATCCATCAGTTTCTGGAGACTATGGAGTTGTGCTCTGGTTATTGGTCTGAAGTGGCCTCTCTAGGGCACAAACCCACGGTAGGTTGATACGGGAGAGAAGCTGTTACCCATGCAGCAGGTCCCCCTCCCCTCTCTATGGCGACGAAAGTCTCCCGTGGAAAGGCGACTAATTATTACATTTTATACTCTGGGTCTCTCCAGCAATGAACTATATGCCATGAACCATTACCAGGTATAAATTATTGATAACATATGAAAATGAGAGCAGGATATCGAATTTATGATTTATGTTATGTTGGTACTATTCATTGGGTGAAATATAATCCAGAGCTGGCCTGTATGTTGTCTTTGTATGGTGTATGGTATTGTATACTGTACGGTGTATGGTATTGTTGGTATACTGTATGGTGTATGGTATTGTATACTGTATGGTGTATGGTATTGTTGGGTGCACTGTATGGTGTATGGTATTGTATACTGTATGGTGTATGGTATTGTATACTGTATGGTGTATGGTATGGTATACTGTATGGTGTATGGTATTGTTGGGTGCACTGTATGGTGTATGGTATTGTATACTGTATGGTGTATGGTATTGTATACTGTATGGTGTATGGTATGGTATACTGTATGGTGTATGGTATTGTATACTGTATGGTATATGGTATTGTATACTGTATGGTGTATGGTATTGTATACTGTATGGTGTATGGTATTGTTGTATACTATACAGAAGGTAGCAAGTATCCTAAGCTACAACGTGTTACATGCAATGAAATTCTTGCAAATGAAAGTCTGAACCCTTCAAAACAATTAAAAAAAACTTAGAAAACAAAACACACAAAACTCATTGACAAACAGCTTGCATATTTCCAAAGAATAATGCATGAAGTAAACTTACACAAACTCTTATTAAATTAACAGGTGACAATAAGGGTCATCTGTCATCATATGCAGTTGAATATCACATTGCAAAAAAGAGAAACTGCCTTAAGTAGTATCTGAAGACCTTCATCTCTTATCCTCAGTGGCTAAGAGTGATTTAATGTTAGAGTTTGCATAAGTATCCCTCGTTGTTGTTTTTAGATTTAGCTGCTCGGAACAACAAGTTCCAAAGTAGCACGGTGTATGGCGAGCCCGTAGATAAGTATCCCCTTTCAGGGATTCCACAGTGTATCGGAGGATATCTATACTACTGCAGAGGATTTGGAACCTAGGTGGTTGTCGTGTAAAGTTTACTGGATGACTTTGCTATCCCACTTGTTATCACTGATATTTAATTAATTGTTTAATTAAAAATTAATTAATTTAATTTCAGGGTCAGAACAATCAGCTCACCACCGAAAAGTCCCCGGCTGCTTCTGGGCAAAACGTTTGGGCTCGTTTCCATTCATATAATGCGTCTGCTGACCTAACAGTAAACCCAGGGATTTAGGTTTACATAAATCCCAGGAAAAGCAAACCTGGGATTTAGGCAACTGTTCTAGGTTGCGTACTGAGTAAGTTCAGTACCTAGGGAGGTGGGGGGGCGGGGTATTTGTTCAGCTGAACAAACTTGATTTCTTCGACGGTGGGAAACTATATTGTGTAGTTGGGATCCATTGATTGAACACGGCTAATTGCAAAGGAATTGCACCCAAATGTAACTGGACGATTCTGAGAGGTTTCTTCATAAAACACATAAATCACCATCCACAAGGGCCGTGACGAGGTTTCGAACCTACGTCTGAGATCATTCCAGAAACCTGGTTTGTGTCTCGGAGAGGCCGCAGGATCCAAGTAAGTTAGGTACAACTTCTGGTTTCAACTCTTTTTTTTTTTTACCATGTCGTAGCTCAGTCAATTAAGGCAGCGTCTAGGATGCTCTCGGACGCAGGTTCGAATCCTCGAAACGGCCCTTGTGGATTTGTTCAGGTTTCTTGATACATTAGACAGTCTCGGATGAAGCACAGGAAGAGCGGTATTTAAGGAATGTGATCTTATTGCAAATAGGGTTGTTAGCAGACCACTGTCAGTTGGGGGTTGTTCATCTTGCTACGTATTGCAATCCCCTCAGCTGATCCCTTCCTCTCATTGGCTGACCAGTCGTCAACAGCATTGATGAGAACATGCTGACCTCATCTGATTGGTTGCTGACCTCGTCTGATTGGCTGCTGGCCTCGTCTGATTGGTTGCTGGCCTCGTCTGATTGGCTGCTGGCCTCGTCTGATTGGTTGCTGGCCTCGTCTGATTGGCTGCTGACCTCATCTGATTGGCTGCTGACCTCATGTGATTGGCAGCTGCAAAGTTTCCAGGACATGTGGGTGAATAACGAGCCTTCGCCAGTGATTCCCGGCACTGATACTGAAAACCTTAATTATCTCAGCCATCGGAAATTAAGATTTGAATTGCTTTAAAACGCCCTCGTTAATTGAGATCTTAATTATCATATTCACCGATAATTAAACCTATCATGCTTTCATTAACTGGCGCTCGTAACTGATTTAGATGTTAATATACCATATCTTTATTAATTTATCATCTATGACTAGCGTATTGTATAATCTATTTTATAATATACGTATAAATACAATACCCATCATTAAGTAGGGAATCAATACAGCTTTTGGTTACAAATTGTCCAGGATGTTTTGAATTTAAATAAAACTATTATGCTTTATTTTGTTCTAAATGATTTTGTATATAAGTATATGGGACGCAGCCTTATGATTATCCCCTGTGTGACTGAATTATCAATTATCGAGTCTCATTAAGGGTCGTGCTGGTGTGGTCTTAATTAGGGTGATTATGGTCTGGGGTCATTAGGTCGAGTGACCTCAATTATCTACTAATCAGACGGCTTAGGAATGTACATGTACTCATCTTGTACTTCCCTAGTACTCTCTCTGTGCCTCATACTCGCCTTGTACTCGCCTCGTACTCACCGTTTACTCGTGAGGAAAGCAAAATACGGTTAACTGGGTGGTTAATATTCACATTAATCTCGTTATCGATATATTATAATCGGGTTCAGTTATCGGGATGTTATCTGCTAGCTCCCGGATGACGGGTTTTTGCGCAAATCTCAAAATTGTATGCTAATGCCTTTGATCAACAGCGCTGTTGTGGTGTTGGTGCTGTTTATGTAAATTATGATCTGTGTGTGTGTGTGTTTGTAAACGGAAGGGGGGGGGGGTGGGGTTGGGGGGGATGGATGTGGTGTGGTGGTTGTGGTGGTGGAGCTGGGAGGGAGATTGGTGGTGGTGGTGACCAGTGTTGAAGGAATATGGTTCTCAGTTTGGCTGTGTTGTTCAGCGGTCACTGGTCCAGCGGTTCACTGGTCCAGCGGTTCATTGGTCCAGCGATCCACTGGTCCAATAGCCATAGTCCAGTGGTCCACTGGTCCAGCGGCCCATTAGTCCAGCGGTCCACTACTCTAGTGGTTCACTGGTCCACGGTCCACTGTCCAGCGATCCACTGGTCCAACAGCCCATTAGTCCAGCGGTCCACTCGCCCGGCGTTCCGCTGGTTCACAGGTCCGCCGGTCCAATAACAGAATGGAAGGAATGCCATCATTTAATTAGTATTTAATTACGATCTGATGAGAGCGAACAGCAGGATGTGGCAGTGGAGAGTGGGGGGAGTGGGAGGGAGAGTGGGGGGGAGTGGGAGGGAGAGTGGGGAGTGGGAGGGAGAGTGGGGTGTGGGGAGTGGGGGGAGAGTGAGAAGGGAAGGGATTTCAGGGATTGAGATAACAGGAGAATGGGAATGATAGAGATGATGATGGAACAGAAGATAGTCGCTCCCCCCTCCCCCCCCTACACACACACCGTCCACATAAATGGTGTCCGCTGTAGCTCCTCCAAGAACAGCTGGATGATACAGAGGACTGGGCACAGCATTATAACCAGACCGCACTATAGGGGGGGGGGACATAAATTCCCCCCCTCTCCCCTCCCCCCGTGATATATGAGGTGTGTTCATGCTGTGATATATAGCCAGACAGTGATATATTAACCGGTATACGATAACTCTGAGGCAGTTGTGAAGTGGTGTTATATTGGCGGTAAATTATTTTCAATAATAAAAAAACCCTTGCCATAGTTTGACTACGTACCTGATCAACCAGGCTGTGACTCATACGTCAGGCTGCGAGCAGCCGCGTCTAACAGCCTGGTGATCAGTCCAGCAACCAGGAGGCCTGGTCGACGACCGGGCCGCGGGGACGCTGAGCCCCGGAAGCACCTCAAGGTAACCTCAAGGTAACGTATTACAGATCATTGTAAAATAATAAATAATGATTTATAAGCACACATTGAAGTTGGAATTACGAGAAAATATTCGATCATTATTAAATTTTTGCTAAACTTTCTTACATCATTTAAAAAAAAAATAATAAAACATTGTATTGATACTTATGAATTATTGTTTGTGGCAAATATTACCATGTTTCATAATTGCGAAACATGACAAAATATGATAAATATATATTAAGAAATAAAGAAATAAAGAGGCTATAGAGGTGTCTGAGGTCTCCGCTCTGCTACCCAGCAATGTCTTATGTGGCATTTGTGGTCATTTATGCCTTGATGGACCAGTATAATTGGCATGACGTCAGTGATCAACACCTCTACCTCCTCTCTCTCTCTCTCTCTCTCTCTCTCTCTCTCTCTCTCTCCTCTCTCTCTCTCTCTCTCTCTCTCTCTCTCTCTCCACTTTTCTCACATTCTTCCCTTTCCTTCCATTCAGCCTTACTTAAACTGTCAGGGTCAAGCTTTAACTGTCAGGTCAAGCTTTAACTGTCAGGGTCAAGCTTTAACTGTCAGGTCAAGCTTTAACTGTCAGGGTCAAGCTTTAACTGTCAGGGCCAAGCTTTAACTGTCAGGGCCAAGCTTTAACTGTCAGGGCCAAGCTTTAACTGTCAGGGTCAAGCTTTAACTGTCAGGGCCAAGCTTTAACTGTCAGGGTCAAGCTTAAACTGTCAGGGTCAAGCTTTAACTGTCAGGGTCAAGCTTTAACTGTCAGGTCAAGCTTTAACTGTCAGGGCCAAGCTTTAACTGTCAGGGCCAAGCTTTAACTGTAGCCTCACCTTCATTGCATTCTACATTGTGATCCCTTGAGCCCGTAATCCCTTGAGTCACACAGATATCTCTCACGCAAATTACGCAAGTCACTCTATTGACAATTATATCCATGGATAAACTCCACCTGGCGCCAGGGTAGTACCGTCGACCGTCCACTGTGACAGGTCTCCTCTCACTGCCGCCAAGTAACTCTTTATTTCACAGCAATCATCAGGAGTTTCAGATTGAAACAATACAGAAATAAATAACAGTAAAGAGCAGTAAATAACTTCAAGTAACTGTAAGGATAAGTAAGTAGCAGTTGGTATTAGTCCAATAACAAAAGCTGTTCAACCTGTTGAGGAAAATGAGAGAGAGAGAGAGACAGACAGACAGACAGACAGACAGACAGACACAGAGAGAGAGAGAGAGAGAGTGGAAGGTGACTGTGTCTGGTTACATATATATATATATATATATATATATATATATATATATATATATATATATATATATATATATATATATATATATATTGGACAATAACGGTCCCAGGACAGGTTCCTCTGGCTTTCCACTTGCAACTGTTCCCACTCTGACTCTACTTACTACGAGCTTAACCTGTTTCCTGTGTAATAGTCATGCCCTGAATTGGTTTATGACGTCTAAGTACATAACATCGACAGCTTCGAATATGTTTGAAATGAAGAGGAATGAATTTGTCGAGTATGATCCGATAGTCCTCTATAAAATCATGTTATTTATCATTTCTTAAGTTTTGTCTCTAAAAACCTTTAATGTTACTTTAATGTAAAGTTATTGTCTACTCTCTTTATGATGTTTACATCGTTGTTCGCGCTCTACGCCTTTTACAATCAATCTAAGATGGTGAGTGTTGGATTCTAGTGATATGTGTTCTAACTAAATCGGGACTACATTCGCATCTTTCGATAATTCAGAATTATTTACAGTCTCTGGGGCGCAGTGGTAAAACACTCGCCCCCGCGCTTGCAAGCACTTTGGCCTAAGTTCGTGTCCTGGGGCCAGATTCACGAAAGCACTTACGCAAGCACTTACGAACGTGTACATCTTTCCTTAATCTTTGACGGCTTTGGTTACATTTATTAAACAGTTTACATGCATGAAAACTTGCCAATCAACTGTTGTTATTGTTATAAACAGCCTCCTGGTGCTTCGGAGCTCATTAACTGTTTGATAATTGGAAACAAAGCCGCCAAAGATTGAGAAAAGATGGACAGCCCCTGATGAAAAGATGATGAGCCCTTGTTTTCGGGGCTTTTAGTGTCCCGCGGCCCGGTCCTCGACCAGGCCTCCAACCCCCAGGAAGCAGCCCGCGACAGCTGACTAACACCCAGGTACCTATTTACCGCTAGGTAACAGGGGCATCAGAGGGAAAGAAACTCTGCCCATTGTTTCTCTCCGGCGCCCGGGATCGAACCACAGGATCACGCGTCCAGTGTTCTGTCCACTCAGCCGCCGGCTCCCCAAAGTGTTACCTTACGCCAGGAACATGTTTGAGGTGTGAGAGTGGTGAGAGAGCGACGTTGGTGGTGTGTGGCGGTGACCTGACCCCCTGCTACAGGTACACTGTCACCTGACACACACACAAACCACAATAGCGTGATGCGTCAATGAACAAATCCACAAAGGCAGCGTCTGGGATGCTCTCAGACGTAGGTTCGAATCCTCGTCACGGCCCTTGTGGATTTGTTCAGGTTTCTCTCCCCCCCCCTCCCCTCCTCCCGACCCACCCTACACTCACTGGTAACCGTACAGAACATCGTAACAGCCTTCAGGTAGAGTGTGCAGCACCAGCGTGGAGCGCTTTATTAAGAAACGCCAAACGAAGGTTATGAACCTACTGACATTTGCTACAAGACTGGTTCCAGAGTGGAAGGAAATGAGTTACAGGGAACAGACTGAGGGAGCTGAATCTAATTCAGTTCCCTCAGCCTATATAAACATAGTGTTTATATTGATCAGTTCTATGTAAACACTTTTATAGAGGACAAATAATTTAAGAAAATGTTGATATGTATTGATGAAATAGATGTAAACATTATATTTAGATTGAGCAGTAGCGTAACGACAGGATATGTTTGCTTCCAGTGGCTGTGAGGAAACACGGCCTCAGTTGCAGGCCAATGAGCAATTGGAACAAATTAGAGTGGGAAATTTAGAGACTTCCTCCATTCATTATTTTTCCAATCGGATATGTCAAGAAACTAAGGAGTCGAAAATCTGCATTAGGTCACCAAGTGTTGGAAAGGCGGAGTTCAGGAGCTGAAACTCAATCGTAAAAATTGTGTAAGGTATTAACTGTTTAGAAAGGCAAGACTACACACACACACACACACACGCACACACGCGCACACACACGAACGCAGGTACGCTCTCACTCTCCGACGTAGGCTGCCTGTCGTATGAGAATAGGCTTATATGAAAGGTCAGGAAACTGGACTTTCTCTGGCCAGGTCTGTGCCAACACACACACTGTGCGACACCTGAGAAGTCTCCCTCCACAGTCATTGGTGAACCCAAAAGCATTGTTTGGGCTCACTCTGGTATTTATAATTAGCATTTACACCACAGGTCAACACCCTGATCAAAATATTTCTCTACCTTAGGCTATGTAACCCGCTTTCAACTCTCTTTAATGGAACTCGTGTTCAAATTTTGTCTCATTTAAATTTTACAGTGTGGTTTTGTCTGCTTGGTATAGGTTCTAAAAGTCGGAGTTTTCCGGGGGGACGGGGGCGCTGAGGTGCATGTGTGGGCGGTGGTAATGGGTGGTAAATATTGACCTGGATGATGGGCGCAGGGCGGTGAGGCTAGACTAGGCGGAGGTAAAGAACCTAGAAGATGGGCGGGGACGTGGATGATGGGCGGAGGGACCGCTTCGTACCTCCCCCTCCACCCAACACCCACCCACTTCCTCCCTCCCAACACACGTGTTTATCTCAGCCCATGAAATTGATTTTCATTAATTCGTTGTATGATAAAGTTAGCGGGGCGTAGGCGGCGGAGGCGGGCGGTGTGGAGAGGCAGTGTACTGGTCGCTGGGTCACGACACGCTCACCCGTCACCGTGATGGCTGATGAGAATCTCCCTCGTCTAAGAGCAGTCACACTTTAAGCAATTGCCGCCACTGTCAGGAACCTCAGGTCTCTCGAGTATCGTGTTCGCGCTGATGGTTCAGTCGAAGCCGCAGCAGGAGGCGCTAGAGGTGCCTCTAGCACAGAGTAAATCTTCTAGAACAAAACACACACACTGTCACAGCTCAGTATAAACAACAGACGATCACTAACTACAGTCACTAACAACACTCATTGTGCTACAAGTAGCTACAAGTACACTAACAAACATGTACACAAGAGATTTCAGTGATTCCAGATCTGCTGTTCAAGAACTTGAGAATAACTCCAGGAGACAGCAAGAACCTCATGTTAGCATTCATAAATAATCTACTCGCTGTGCAGAATAAAGAATTTAGCCTTTTGTATGGATACCATCTCTCACAAGAATTACTCATCATGATGACGCTGACAGCAGCCAAATTAGCATGCAACAAGGATGAAGTTGCCACACACACAGATCGCACTAACGTGATGCATCAAATGAACAAAGCCACAAGGGCCGTGACGAGGATTCGAACCTGCGTCCGGGATTAAGTCGATTAAGGCAGTGTCTGGGATGCTCCCGGACGCAGGTTCGAATCCTCGTCACGGCCCTTGTGGCTTTGTTCAGGATGAAGTTGAACAGGAACTAGGAAACGCGATCTCTGTTGTTAAGATTATGTTGTATCATATTTACGGATCTGATAGGAGAGATATCTCAGACTCTCAAATGCCGGAAAATGCCGTTATTTGACATTTTGATCTCTTTAAGTCTCATATATCTTTCTAATAATAATAAATATATATTGAGTGTATACCCATTTATACCCAGCTCATGGCATGCTTTACGAAGCATAAACAACTTCAGTGCGCATAATGGGGAGCAGGAGAAAATTAAAGCCAAAGTAAAAACAAAAGTTAAATTTAATTCAACACAATAAAAGTTATTTTAACACATGCAATTCAACTGTCTTCGTACACGTAATTTATAAGTCAAAATCAAATAACAGCATGAACACTAAATTCAAACCAACGAGCCGAACACTTGACAACAACAAGAATACAGTTTAAAAGGTACAGTGCTACAAGATACAATACCTAACTCTATAACTCTTAATGAGCCGCCTTAGCAAGTCTTCAGAAGCTAGATGTTACCCCAGCAGAATGTCTGAGCTGACTAACTAAACCCTCTGGTTTGTGCCTCCCAGGAGGGCAGGTGCCTATATATATATATATATATATATATATATATATATATATATATATATATATATATATATATATATATATATAATATACACACATATTTATACCAATTTTAATGTTTATTATCATATACACACAAAAACATTTACATAAACTCTTGAATGGACTAAGAGTTATCGATAACAGCTTGGGAAAAGCCGGTTCCCGAATACTGATGGCAATTATGTGACAAAAATATCTATCTATCTATATATATATATATATATATATATATATATATATATATATATATATATATATATATATACATGTACCCAAGTATGATTATACTAACTAAAAACTTGTAGAGTGTGGCTCTTGTGTGCCACGGTCACGGAGCCTCTGTCTGTCGACACATGTGTATCACTCTGTCGCGACGGTAAGTGCTGAAGACCCAATAATCTTACACATGTAAGATAGTCATTTGATGGGAAACTTGAGAGAGAGAAAAAAAGCAGTAGGGATGGCCGCGTTGAGTGGAAACGTTGCTTCATTAAGAAGTTATCGCTACTTAGCTACGGTGGGTTACAAGGCAATCACGCCCAGAGATGAAACTGACTCGACACTTTCCTGTTTTTGTCGGCAAGATTGTGCTGAAGTCTCTGGCAGATCCGCCTTGGGAATCTTACGCATTTTGGTGATCTCTGATTATATATTTTGGGAGGTTTTGTTCGTCTGGTGGTGTGAGCTCAAACGCCCATATCCACACTCACACATGCCCACACATCCACACTCACACACGCCCACACATCCACACTCACACATGCCCACACATCCACACTCACACACGCCCACACATCCACACTCACACATGCCCACACATCCACACTCACACATGCCCACACATCCACACTCACACATGCCCACACATCCACACTCACACACGCCCACACATCTACACACACACACGCCCACACACACCCACACATCCACACACACCCCACATCCACACACACACACGCCCACACACACACACACCACACACACACGCTCACACACTACACACACACCCACACATCCACACACACACACACCACACACACACACACACCCACACACACACACACACACCCACACACACACACACACACACACACACACACACACACACACACACACATCCATACACACACCCCACACCAAGACTGCGTCTCCTCAGAAAAAGATCTTTTACACAGAGGAAAATGCCCATTTAATGGAATTATTATTATATTTATCATTTATTATAGTGTAAATGCACAAATGAAGACAGACAGACAACCAAAACGTCAGACAGACAAGCTGACAGACAGAAAGCTAGCCTAGCTAGCCACCCAGTCAGATAGACAGAAGACAGTCAGAAAAGAGAAGAAAAGGGAGAGACAGGTTGCTAAAGAGACACATAGACAGATATTGACATATAAACGAACAGAGACATATACTCCGGTTTACTATCAATAAAAGTCAACCCGCATCTCACATGTTTTTTATCCCCCCCTTGTGTTGAAGAGAGCGAACAATGGAGCATCGAGGAGCCACGGGGTAAAAGAGGTCTCGGACAATATCCTTGAATGGATTTAGCGGCGTTACTACCTTGACGTGGGGAGGAAGCAACTCCAGAAAGTGTTTTTCATCCAGAAACATTTTCATCTTTTCTTGAATGAGACGAGGGAAAGATTGCTCTTTCCCACAATAGGAAAGGAACTTACTGTGTGGGGACTCACCTAGTTGTGCTTGCAGGGGTTGAGCTCTGGCTCTTTGGTCCCATCTCTCAACTGTCAATCAACTGGTGTACAGATTCCTGAGCCTACTGGGCTCTATCATATCTACATTTGAAACTGTGGATGGAGTCAGCCTCCACCACATCACCGCCTAATGCATTCCATCTGTTAGTTACTCTGACACTGAAAAAAGTTTTTTCTAACGTCCCTGTGGCTCATGTGGGTACTCAGTTTCCACCTGTGTCCCCTTGTTCGCGTACCACCCGTGTTAAACAGTATATCTTAATCTACCCCTGTCAATTCCTCAGAGAATTTTATAGGTAGTGATCATGTCTCCCCTACCTCTTGTGTGTGTGTGTGTGTGTTTATCTAGATATGCAGTATTTGGTGGCGTATAAGACGCAACTCATTTGCAAGGATATTTTGTAGATTGTTTTTAGTGTGTTGCACTTTTAGGGACTTTGTAGGCGAAGATGTGTGTTTTTGTGCATGTAAATACACTATGTGCTCCGTGGGTGGTAACACTCGCGTCCTCTCCCACTGCATCTATAGTACACAGCTACATGCTCTCTTGTTAGACGCTCTCTTGTTAGATGCTCTCTTGTTAGATGCTCTCTTGTTAGACGCTCTCTTGTTAGACGCTCTCTTGTTAGATGCTCTCTTGTTAGATGCTCTCTTGTTAGATGCTCTCTTGTTAGACGCTCTCTTGTTAGACGCTCTCTTGTTAGACGCTCTCTTGTTAGATGCTCTCTTGTTAGACGCTCTCTTGTTAGACGCTCTCTTGTTAGACGCTCTCTTGTTAGATGCTCTCTTGTTAGACGCTCTCTTGTTAGACGCTCTCTTGTTAGATGCTCTCTTGTTAGATGCTCTCTTGTTAGACGCTCTCTTGTTAGACGCTCTCTTGTTAGATGCTCTCTTGTTAGATGCTCTCTTGTTAGACGCTCTCTTGTTAGACGCTCTCTTGTTAGACGCTCTCTTGTTAGACGCTCTCTTGTTAGATGCTCTCTTGTTAGACGCTCTCTTGTTAGACGCTCTCTTGTTAGACGCTCTCTTGTTAGATGCTCTCTTGTTAGACGCTCTCTTGTTAGACGCTCTCTTGTTAGATGCTCTCTTGTTAGATGCTCTCTTGTTAGATGCTCTCTTGTTAGACGCTCTCTTGTTAGACGCTCTCTTGTTAGACGCTCTCTTGTTAGACGCTCTCTTGTTAGATGCTCTCTTGTTAGACGCTCTCTTGTTAGACGCTCTCTTGTTAGATGCTCTCTTGTTAGATGCTCTCTTGTTAGATGCTCTCTTGTTAGATGCTCTCTTGTTAGACGCTCTCTTGTTAGATGCTCTCTTGTTAGACGCTCTCTTGTTAGACGCTCTCTTGTTAGACGCTCTCTTGTTAGACGCTCTCTTGTTAGACGCTCTCTTGTTAGATGCTCTCTTGTTAGATGCTCTCTTGTTAGACGCTCTCTTGTTAGACGCTCTCTTGTTAGATGCTCTCTTGTTAGATGCTCTCTTGTTAGACGCTCTCTTGTTAGACGCTCTCTTGTTAGATGCTCTCTTGTTTTTTTCATTGTTTACATTGAAAATTTGTATTGAGTAATCGTGGCCCCGTTGTCGGTCTAACCTGTCCCCGTTCTGCTCTGTCTGTGTCTGGCCTCGGACTCGGGATACAGGTTGATAACTCTGAGGTCTTGCTCCTCTCCTGTACTGCTGTGTGGCTCTTCTCGCTCCTCTTCCTGTCTTCATAACTCTGCACTTATTTGGGTTAAAATCTACAAGCCATTTTTTACAGACCACCTCTGGCTATGTTTAGTTCATTTTTGGATGCGTAGTATAGTTTAGTTCGGTTCTTATTCTTCAGTTTAATACTGTTAGTAAGACTTTGACTTACATTAGTTAATTGCTTATATAAGGTCGTTGATGTATATTAGGGAGAAGATGGTAATGTAGTAATCCATGTCATACTCTCTTCATGCTTATCTCTCCTCTCACTGGAACTCTTTGTTTCCACCCTGGTAGGTACTCCTTCACCAACTTGCTCTCCCAGATACATTTGGGAGCTTTTTCCAGCTTCAATATCAGTCTCTGAGTCTTTTTTTGTGTGACGGTGTCGAATACTCTCTGGCGATCATAGAAGGTGCAGTCTGCCTAACACTTTCTCTTGTTTGATTTCGATTATGAAGTCATGTTTATGTTTAAAGGTCATTTTCAGTCAGTTGCAGTGGATGCTTGTTAGTGGTACTGGGTTAGTTCAGTAGCTCATTGTATATTAGCCTAAATACAAATAAACGCATTTCCACGAATTCGTGTTTGTGTAGAAATAGGGAAGAAATAGTTTGCTGTAGGTGAAGTGGAGGTGTGGGTGGAGGTGTGGGTGGAGGTGTGGGTGGAAGTGTGGGTGGAAGTGTGGGTGGAGGTGTGGGTGGAGTGGGTGGAGGTGTGGGTGGAGGTGTAGGTGGAGGTGTAGGTGGAGGTGTGGGTGGGGGACACAGGTTACTCCACACATTACCCAGGTGATGGACGGTGCTGAGAATGTCAGAACATCACAACACCACCATTACTCATCAGTCTCCACTAAAGGATAGCAGCTCGCCAGCCCTTAAGCAGGCCAGGGAATGGGTGTGTAAGCAGGCCAGGGAATGGGTGTGTAAGCAGGCAGGGAATGGGTGTGTAGCAGGCTAGGGAATGGGTGTGTAGTCGAGAGAATAAGCCCGACGGAGATGACAAGCGCTGGGGACGTTCCCGCCATTAGTTTGCCGGACAGATGATGATCGCGGAGACAAGTGACGATCACACAGACAAATAGCCATCGCGTAGACAAATGAAGATCGCCTAAGCAAATGACGATCCGGGGAAACAAAGACAGTTGCGTAGACAAATGACGATCACGCAAGATAAATGAGCATCGCGTATAGCTGCTCTCAGGTCAACAAAGAGACGCTTCATAATTCCACCGAAGTTCTTCTTTGGGCTGACTGGAAGCCGATGGTCAGAGGTGAGGTCGAAGCCTTGCCCTCTTCGTGGGGAACGCCTTGCCCTCTCGTGGGGAACGCCTTGCCTTCTTTTGTGAGGAACGCCTTGCCTTCTTCGTGGGGAACGCCTTGCCTTTCGTGGGGAACGCCTTGCCTTCTTCATGGGGACCACCTTGCCTTCTTCGTGGGGAACGCCTTGCCCTCTTCGTAAGGCCTGCAGCTTTTGGGTATGAATATTTAAGCCGTAATATATATTTGGTATTCTGAGTGATTCGAGTTGCCGTGTAACAGAACGCGGGAGTTCTGATTGCGTAGCCAAACTACGCAGTCCACATGATGATATGTTAATTACGCTCCGAGCGTGCGTATGGTAGTCAAGACCTTTGACAATTAGTACAATAAACACAACAATTTCAACTTGGATGTTTTGTCAAACAAAAGACGATCAATGAATTACCGTTATTAACCCGTCCCTCTGAATTAATAGGTCAGGTTTTTTTTCA
>WNGS01066681.1:8569084-8579981 GCA_020271785.1 Procambarus virginalis | reverse complement strand
TTAATAATTAATTATATCTTAATTTATATCGTTAATGTTATTTGAAGAATTTAGTTATATATTATAAATATATTTATTATAAAAATGGATATTTTGCTACGAGGAAAATTTTTAGAAAGAAAAATGTTTATATTTATCTAAAAGAATTAATTTTAGTGACTGCCTTAAGTGAGGATCGAACCCCCGTCCTGTGGTTCACCAGACGAGCACTGAAGCCACTGAGCCATGACTCTGAGTCTCACATATTCATTTTTTGTGTAATTGAAACTTTCTTTTATTTTCTCTTTTACTCGGTTTTGCTCTCTCAATATTTTTTGTCTCTTTTTTTATGTGGTTGTGTTTGCGGGGGTTAAGTTCAGCTCCTTGGTCCCGCCTCTCTTGCGGGCGGCTGTTGTAGGCCTACTGGTACTCTCCACCAATATTATATATATATATATATATATATATATATATATATATATATATATATATATATATATATATATATATATATATATTCATATATATATATATATATATATATATATATATATATATATATATATATATATATATACTTGTATATGTTTGAGTACAATATATACTCAAACTAGGTTCTTGTAGGCAAATAACAAACTTCAAACACAAACCTGTGTCAACTGAAAACAGAACTCGAAACAATGTCTATAAATTGGATAAATTTACATTCATTCAGGAAAGACCTGGGTAAATACTGGTTTGGAAAAAAAAGGGTTTTGAAATATGGAAAGATTAAATATGGATTATAAAATATGGAAAGATTGAAAGATTTAAAGAAATATGGAAATAAGGTAACTTAATAGATGGGGGCTAGCTGCATTGTTTCAAGCGTAGGTTAGACAGACATATAAACGAGTTTGAGTATTGATAAGACTTGCCTACTGTGGGCCAGTCTATAAGCCTACTGCATATAAAAATTTTCTTACGCTCTTACAAGTTCTGATAAATTGTGACGGTTGAGAAGGGCCGAGGACGGGTCCGTGGGACGGGTCTGTGGGACGGGTCTGTGGGACGGGTCTGTGGGACGGGTCCGTGGGACGGGTCTGTGGAGACGGGTCCGTGTGACGGGTCTGTGGAGACGGGTCCGTGGACGGGTTCGTGGACGGTTCGTGGGACGGGTCCTGTGGGACGGGTCCGTGGACGGGTTCGTGGACGGGTTCGTGGACGGGTTCGTGGACGGGTTCGTGGGACGGGTCCGTGGGACGGGTCTGTGGGACGGGTCTGTGGGACGGGTCTGTGGGACGGGTCTATGGGGACGGGTCCGTGGGACGGGTCTGTGGGACGGGTCCGTGGGACGGGTCTGTGGGACGGGTCTGTGGGACGGGTCTGTGGGGACGGGTCTATGGGGACGGGTCCGTGGGACGGGTCTGTGGGACGGGTCCGTGGGACGGGTCCGTGGACGGGTCTGTGGAGACGGGTCCGTGTGACGGGTCTGTGGGACGGGTCCGTGTGACGGGTCCGTGTGACGGGTCCGTGGGACGGGTCCGTGGGACGGGTCTGTGGAGACGGGTCCGTGTGACGGGTCTGTGGGACGGGTCCGTGGGACGGGTCCGTGGGACGGGTCTGTGGAGACGGGTCCGTGGGACGGGTCCGTGGGACGGGTCCGTGGGACGGGTCTGTGGAGACGGGTCCGTGGGACGGGTCTGTGGAGACGGGTCCGTGGGACGGGTCTGTGGGACGGGTCCGTGGGACGGGTCCGTGGGACGGGTCTGTGGAGACGGGTCCGTGGGACGGGTCTGTGGGACGGGTCCGTGGGACGGGTCCGTGGGACGGTCCTGTGGGACGGGTCTGTGGGACGGGTCCGTGGGACGGGTCCGTGGGACGGGTCCGTGGGACGGGTCCGTGGGACGGGTCTGTGGGACGGGTCCGTGGGACGGGTCCGTGGGACGGGTCTGTGGGACGGGTCCGTGGGACGGGTCCGTGGGACGGGTCCGTGGGACGGGTCTGTGGGACGGGTGTGTGGGACGGGTCCGTGGGACGGGTCCGTGGGACGGGTCCGTGGGACGGGTCCGTGGGACGGGTCTGTGGGACGGGTCCGTGGGACAAAGTAGGTGACTCATTTGACCATATTGTTATGGTGGGTCGTTGACCCACAGATTCAAGGTAGATAACACATTAGCATAATTAATTATTTGGATATCTTAACGCCACGAAGTATTAATGAAATTTTAATTTGCAGTTAGAACAAAATATATTACAAAACATTATATTTTTGCTTCAAGATTCTTTTAAGATTCCTGTAATTCGAGTATCAGATAGTAAATTATTTTTAGAAGAAAGCCGTATAGTAATGATCATCAACGAACACAACTTGCAGTCTGAAGTAGTCAGTATCAAGGGACGCAAAGGACGCTACCAGAAGCTGCGACAGTGGTAGTCAGTAGTCAAGAGGACGCAAGGACGCTACCAGAAGCTGCGACAGTGGTAGTCAGTAGTCAAGAGGACGCAAGGACGCTACCAGAAGCTGCGACAGTGGTAGTCAGTAGTCAAGAGGACGCAAGGACGCTACCAGAAGCTGCGACAGTGGTAGTCAGTAGTCAAGAGGACGCAAGGACGCTACCAGAAGCTGCGACAGTGGTAGTCAGTAGTCAAGAGGACGCAAGGACGCTACCAGAAGCTGCGACAGTGGTAGTCAGTAGTCAAGAGGACGCAAGGACGCTACCAGAAGCTGTCGCAGAAAAACTACAGAAAACAGCAGTTATGACCCAAGTATGCGGAAACACCACATGTGAAAAATAGAGAATGCTAAATGCGTTTTCGGCTCAATTCGCCTTCATCAGAGCAAAATTGAATCAATCTATATTAATTAATTGCTATAATATCTTGGGAGGTGAGACAGGCTTTAAAACCAGGCAGAGAGTTGCAGATATCAGTGGACTGACCGCTGTCATGTACCGGGACCGCATATATGCCAACCAGGAAAGTGTTCAGTTGAGATATTCCTTATCACCACAAGGATATGCTCAGGGAAGAGTGGCAGCACGCGCAGTGCTACTCGTGTCATTACAAGTGAGCCCCTCACAACACCAACACAAGCAGCTGTAGCAATACTAACAATAGCAATGGCATACGAAATATAATGTTTATATAATATGACCCTGCGCCTACACCTAGGGTCCTGCGCCTACATCTAGGGTCCTGCGCCTACATCTAGGGCTCTCCGTCGACGCCTACACCTGGCGTCGACGTAGAGTCTGGGCCGGCACCCGACGTCGACACGGAGCCCAAGACATCGACCCAAGACCAGAGTGGGCTGGGAGCGTGTGTTATCGACTTGGTGGTGAGAGTGTGGAGCCTGTAGAGGCTCTTACCACTAAATGCTTTCATCACAGCCTCCCTTCTCCTTCTTGGTCTCTCGCTCCTCCCTCACCAGGCGGCTGAGGAGGAGGCCGCTGGAGGGAGGGGGAAGGTGGGACGAGAGAAAATGGAAGAACAAGAGGTGAGGAAGAGTTACAATCCTAAGTACTACGAGAAGGTCTTAGAGCCTCTTTATTTCCCTGTGCATGTTTTAATTGTATTTGCATAACTTGAACGGTAATAACCTGACGTGAAGGGCAGGACTGAGGAAGGGGTGAGACGCGAGTGTGTGTTTTTTGGAGGGGTGTGGGAGGCTGGGAGGGGGAGATGAGACAGGTGAAGGAAGGAGAGAGAAGAGAGGGAGAGTGTAGACGGAGGGGTGGGGGGGGGTGTTAAAGGTGTATGTCTCATGTCACTTTTTAGCAATGGCCTCATTACTTTTGGTTTGTTTGTCCTCCGTGGATTGTTGTGTGGGTGTAGATGATTGTCCTCCTCCAGGATTGTTGTGTGGGTGTAGATGATTGTCCTCCTCCAGATTGTTGTGTGGGGGTAGAGATTATCTAGGTGTACACGGATAAATATGCTTTAAGGGTCAATCTCTAACTCCCTGAGCCCCGCCTCAAGGGCTCCTGGTCGCAGAATGCAATGATCCCCGACACTTCTTCCTGTGTCTTATCAAATCCTCCTTCGAAACAGCTGCCTGAATTACCTTCGACAATATCTCTCGCTAATCTTAACCTTCGCCAGCAAATTATAAGGACCAGTGTCCAACATCGTCAGTGTGAGGCGTCGGTGCCTAGAGCCTATACCTGCAGGCTCTCCCCTTCCCCCCCCCCCCGTCCCATCCCATCCCATATCCTTATCCCAACCCAGTGGTTGGGCACCATTCCTTCCCCCCGTTCCATCCCAAATCCTTATCCCGACCCTTTCCCAGTGCTATATAGTCGTAAGGAATTGGCGCTTTCCCCCTGATAATTCCTCTCCCTCCCTCCCTCTCTCTACAGCTCGTGTTCGCCCTTTGCCTCACCGTAACAAATGCGACTGTTTTGCCTAAGTGGAAACGCACGGAGCTAGGCAACTCAGCCTAACTCATCGAAGCCCTGGCACTCACACCTTTTACTCACCGTGGGTGTCTCCTGCCGTTGTCGTCATTTATTCATCCTCTCAGGTTACCTTGAGGTGATTCCGGGGCTTAGCGACCCCGCGGCCCGGTCGTCGACCAGGTCATTCAGCAACTCATGAGCCCTTGTCATTGTAGCTTGGTTACCAACACGTGAAAAAAAACCTGACCTATTAATTCAGAGGACGGGTTAATAACGGTAATTCATTGATCGTCTTTTGTTTGACAAAACATCCAAGTTGAAATTGTTGTGTTTATTGTACTAATTGTCAAAGGTCTTGACTACCATACGCACGCTCGGAGCGTAATTAACATATCATCATGTGGACTGCGTAGTTTGGCTACGCAATCAGAACTCCCGCGTTCTGTTACACGGCAACTCGAATCACTCAGAATACCAAATATATATTACGGCTTAAATATTCATACCCAAAAGCTGCAGGTCCTTACGAAGAGGGCAAGGCGTTCCCCACGAAGAAGGCAAGGTGGTCCCCATGAAGAAGGCAAGGCGTTCCCCACGAAGGCGGCAAGGCGTTCCCCACGAAGAAGGCAAGGCGTTCCTCACAAAGAAGGCAAGGCGTTCCCCACGAAGAGGGCAAGGCGTTCCCCACGAAGAGGGCAAGGCTTCGACCTCACCTCTGACCATCGGCTTCCAGTCAGCCCCAAAGAAGAACTTCGGTGGAATTATTGAAGCGTCTCTTTGTTGACCTGAGAGCAGCTATACGCGATGCTCATTTATCTTGCGTGATCGTCATTTGTCTACGCAACTGTCTTTGTTTCCCCGGATCGTCATTTGCTTAGGCGATCTTCATTTGTCTACGCGATGGCTATTTGTCTGTGTGATCGTCACTTGTCTCCGCGATCATCATCTGTCCCGGCAACTAATGGCGGGAACGTCCCCAGCGCTTGTCATCTCCGTCGGGCTTATTCTCTCGACTACACACCCATTCCCTAGCCTGTTTACACACCCCATTCCCTGGCCTGCTTACACACCCATTCCCTGGCCTGCTTAAGGGCTGGCGAGCTGCTATCCTTTAGTGGAGACTGATGAGTAATGGTGGTGTTGTGATGTTCTGACATTCTCAGCACCGTCCATCACCTGGGTAATGTGTGGAGTAACCTGTGTCCCCTCCACCCACACCTCCACCCACACTACCACCCACACCTCCACCCACACTTCCACCCACACTCTCACCCACACCTCCACTTCACCTACAGCAAACTATTTCTTCCCTATTTCTACACAAACACGAATTCGTGGAAATGCGTTTATTTGTATTTAGGCTAATATACAATGAGCTACTGAACTAACCCAGTACCACTAACAAGCATCCACTGCAACTGACTGAAAATGACCTTTAAACATAAACATGACTTCATAATCAAAATCAAACAAGAGAAAGTGTTAGGCAGACTGCACCTTCTATGATCGCCAGAGAGTATTCGACACCGTCACACAAAAAGAGACTCAGAGACTGATATTGAAGCTGGAAAAAGCTCCCAAATGTATCTGGAAGAGCAAGTTGGTGAAGGAGTACCTACCAGGGTGGAAACAAAGAGTTCCAGTGAGAGGAGAGATAAGCATGAAGAGAGTATGACATGGATCACTACATTACCATCTTCTCCCTAATATACATCAACGACCTGATATAAGCAATTAACTAATGTAAGTCAAAGTCTTACTAACAGTATTAAACTGAAGAATAAGAACCGAACTAAACTATACTACGCAGCCAAAATGAACTAAACATAGCCAGAGGTGGTCTGTAAAAAATGGCTTGTAGATTTTAACCCAAATAAGTGCAGAGTTATGAAGACAGGAAGAGGAGCGAGAAGAGCCACACAACAGTAAAGGAGAGGAGCAAGACCTCAGAGTTATCAACCTGTATCCCGAGTCCGAGGCCAGACACAGACAAGAGCAGAACGGGGGACAGGTTAGACAGACAACGGGGCCACGATTACTCAATACAAATTTTCAATGTAAACATAATGAAAAAAACAAGAGAGCATCTAACAAGAGAGCATCTAACAAGAGAGCATCTAACAAGAGAGCGTCTAACAAGAGAGCATGTAGCTGTGTACTATAGATGCAGTGGGAGAGGACGCGAGTGTTACCACCCACGGAGCACATAGTGTATTTACATGCACAAAAACACACATCTTCGCCTACAAAGTCCCTAAAAGTGCAACACACGAAAAACAATCTACAAAATATCCTTGCAAATGAGTTGCGTCTTATACGCCACCAAATACTGCATATCTAGATAAACACACACACACACACGAGGTAGGGGAGACATGATCACTACCTATAAAATTCTCTGAGGAATTGACAGGGGTAGATTAAGATATACTGTTTAACACGGGTGGTACGCGAACAAGGGGACACAGGTGGAAACTGAGTACCCACATGAGCCACAGGGACGTTAGAAAAAACTTTTTTCAGTGTCAGAGTAACTAACAGATGGAATGCATTAGGCGGTGATGTGGTGGAGGCTGACTCCATCCACAGTTTCAAATGTAGATATGATAGAGCACAATAGGCTCAGGAATCTGTACACCAGTTGATTGACAGTTGAGAGATGGGACCAAAGAGCCAGAGCTCAACCCCTGCAAGCACAACAGGTATCCCCACACAGTAAGTTCCTTTCCTATTGTGGAAAGAGCGATCTTTCTCTCGTCTCATTCAAGAAAAGATGAAATGTTCTGGATGAAAACACTTTCTGGAGTTGCTTCCTCCCCACGTCAAGGTAGTAACCTGCTAAATCCATTCAAGGATATTGTCCGAGACCTCTTTTACCCCGTGGTTCCTCGATGCTCCATTGTTCGCTCTCTTCAACACAAGGGGGGGATAAAAACATGTGAGATGCGGGTTGACTTTTATTGATAGTAACCGGAGTATATGACTCTGTTCGTTTATATGTCAATGTCTGTCTATGTGTCTCTTTAGCAACCTGTCTCTCCTTTTCTTCTCTTTTCTGACTGTCTTCTGTCTATCTGACTGGGTGGCAAGCTAGGCTAGCTTTCTGTCTGTCCGCTTGTCTGTCTGACGTTTTGGTTGTCTGTCTGTCTTCATTGTGCATTTACACTATAATAAATGATAAATATAAAATAATTCCATTAAATGGGCATTTTTCCTCTGTGTAAAAGATCTTTTTCTGAGGAGACGCAGTCTTGGTGTGGGTGTGTGTGTATGGATGTGTGGGTGTGTGTGTGTGTGTTGTTGTGTGTGTGTGTGTGGGTTGTGTGTGTGTGTGTGGGGGTGTGTGTGTGTGTGTGGATGTGTGGGGTGTGTGTGTAGATGTTGAGCGTGTGTGTGGTGGATGTGTGGGTGTGTGTGGGGCGTGTGTGTGTGTGTGTGATGTGTGGGTGTGTGTGTGGATGTTGGGTGTGTGTAGATGTGTGGGCGTGTGTGAGTGTGATGTGGGGCATGTGTGAGTGTGGATGTGTGGCATGTGTGAGTGTGGATGTGTGGGCATGTGTGAGTGTGGATGTGTGGGCATGTGTGAGTGTGGATGTGTGGGCGTGTGTGAGTGTGGATGTGTGGGCGTGTGTGAGTGTGGATGTGTGGGCATGTGTGAGTGTAGATGTGTGGGCGTGTGTGAGTGTGGATGTGTGGGCATGTGTGAGTGTGGATGTGGGCGTTTGAGCTCACACCACCAGACGAACAAAACCTCCCAAAATATATATAATCAGAGATCACCAAAATGCGTAAGATTCCCAAGGCGGATCTGCCAGAGACTCCAGCACAATCTTGCCGACAAAAACAGGAAAGTGTCGAGTCAGTTTCATCTCTGGGCGTGATTGCCTTGTAACCCACCGTAGCTAAGTAGCGATAACTTCTTAATGAAGCAACGTTTCCACTCAACGCGGCCATCCCTACTGCTTTTTTTCTCTCTCTCAAGTTTCCCATCAAATGACTATCTTACATGTGTAAGATTATTGGGTCTTCAGCACTTACCGTCGCGACAGAGTGATACACATGTGTCGACAGACAGAGCTCCGTGACCGTGGCACACAAGAGCCACACTCTACAAGTTTTTAGTTAGTATAATCATACTTGGGTACATGTATATATATATATAAAGATAGATATTTTTGTCACATAATGCCATCAGTATTCGGGAACCGGCTTTTCCCAAGCTGTTATCGATAACTCTTAGTCCATTCAAGAGTTTATGTAAATGTTTTTGTGTGTATATGATATAAACATTAAAATTGGTATAAATATGTGTATATATATATATATATATATATATATATATATATATATATATATATATATATATATATATATATAGGCACCTGCCCTCCTGGGGCACAACCAGAGGGTTTATTAGTCAGCTCAGACATTCTGCTGGGGTAACATCTAGCTTCTGAAGACTTGCTAAGGCGGCTCATTAAGAGTTATAGAGTTAGGTATTGTATCTTGTAGCACTGTACCTTTTAAACTGTATTCTTGTTGTTGTCAAGTGTTCGGCTCGTTGGTTTGAATTTAGTGTTCATGCTGTTATTTGATTTTGACTTGTAAATTACGTGTACGAAGACAGTTGAATTGCATGTGTTAAAATAACTTTTATTGTGTTGAATTAAATTTAACTTTTGTTTTTACTTTGGCTTTAATTTTCTCCTGCTCCCCATTATGCGCACTAAGTTGTTTATGCTTCGTAAAGCATGCCATGAGCTGGGTATAAATGGGTATACACTCAATATATATTTATTATTATTAGAAAGATATATGAGACTTAAAGAGATCAAAATGTCAAATAACGGCATTTTCCGGCATTTGAGAGTCTGAGATATCTCTCCTATCAGATCCGTAAATATGATACAACATAATCTTAACAACAGAGATCGGGTTTCCTAGTTCCTGTTCAACTTCATCCTGAACAAAGCCACAGGGCCGTGACGAGGATTCGAACCTGCGTCCGGGAGCATCCCAGACACTGCCTTAATCGACTTAATCCCGGACGCAGGTTCGAATCCTCGTCACGGCCCTTGTGGCTTTGTTCATTTGATGCATCACGTTAGTGTGATCTGTGTGTGTGGCAACTTCATCCTTGTTGCATGCTAATTTGGCTGCTGTCAGCGTCATCATGATGAGTAATTCTTGTGAGAGATGGTATCCATACAAAGGCTAAATTCTTTATTCTGCACAGCGAGTAGATTATTTATGAATGCTAACATGAGGTTCTTGCTGTCTCCTGGAGTTATTCTCAAGTTCTTGAACAGCAGATCTGGAATCACTGAAATCTCTTGTGTACATGTTTGTTAGTGTACTTGTAGCTACTTGTAGCACAATGAGTGTTGTTAGTGACTGTAGTTAGTGATCGTCTGTTGTTTATACTGAGCTGTGACTGTGTGCGTGTTTTGTTCTAGAAGATTTACTCTGTGCTAGAGGCACCTCTAGCGCCTCCTGCTGCGGCTTCGACTGAACCATCAGCGCGAACACGATACTCGAGAGACCTGAGGTTCCTGACAGTGGCGGCAATTGCTTAAAGTGTGACTGCTCTTAGACGAGGGAGATTCTCATCAGCCATCACGGTGACGGGTGAGCGTGTCGTGACCCAGCGACCAGTACACTGCCTCTCCACACCGCCCGCCTCCACCGCCTACGCCCCGCTAACTTTATCATACAACGAATTAATGAAAATCAATTCATGGGCTGAGATAAACACGTGTGTTGGGAGGGAGGAAGTGGGTGGGTGTTGGGGGAGGGGGAGGTACGAAGCGGTCCCTCCGCCCATCATCCACGTCCCCCCACATCTTCTAGGTTCTTTACCTCCGCCTAGTCTAGCCTCACCGCCCTGCGCCCATCATCCAGGTCAATATTTACCACCCATTACCACCGCCCACACATGCACCTCAGCGCCCCCGTCCCCCCGGAAAACTCCGACTTTTAGAACCTATACCAAGCAGACAAAACCACACTGTAAATTTTAAATGAGACAAAATTTGAAAGACTGTATGTACCCCCTAGGAGGCCAGAAAACACCCGCCTGGGAGACGTGCATCTCAGCTGTGATCCACAGGAAGGCGGACACTGAGGGAGGACAAAAGCTCAAAGTTTCATAGGAGACAAAGTTTTAAGAGAGGTAAAATATTTAGTGAGGAGGACGGCCGGGATGCCAGAAGGTTGCTGTGAGGATAGGTATCCTATCCCTTCCCCCTCCCTCCCTCCCCCCTCTAGCTCACTCACCGGACCTTGTACTCCCTCCCTACACCACGCCACTACCTATCCTCTCAACTCCCACACCCCTCCCTCATTCCTTAAATCCTTTCCTCCCTCCTTCCAATCCTCTCTCTCTCTCTCTCTCTCTTCTCTCTCTCTCTCCTCTCTTCTCTCTCTCTCTCTCCTCTCTCTCTCTCTCTCTCTGTCTCTGTCTCTCTCTCTCATCTCTGCTCTCTCTCTCTCATTCTCCTCTCTCTCTCTCTCTCTCTCTCTCTCTCTCTCTCTCTACT
>WNGS01066681.1:8473211-8528875 GCA_020271785.1 Procambarus virginalis | reverse complement strand
GCAACTTTAATTTTAACACTATGTACAAGAAATTTTAGTATACAATAGTTTTCATAACTGTATTGTAGTACTCAACATACAGCAGAACTACTTAAACAACATATTGCTAATGGCATAATATGCTACAGTATGTATTTACTGTTCAGCATTCACAACTTCAAGATGGACATAACTCCAACAATAAGGTAAATAACAAATGTAACAGTATTTTTTAGTAGAGTAGTAATATATAGGTACCGTATATAATGATAATGCATTTTTATTGTGTACAAGAAAAAAAAAGACCGATGCAAATGCCTCCTGAAGGTCACCTCTTGCAACGAATCCAACGCTGCAATGCACTGGGGCTGGTCCCATATAGTTTGTTGAATCGAGGTTGTACTTATATATATATGTGTGACAAAAAAAAATTATATTTTGCTTAAGTAGGTTTGTTGAAACATTGCCATAGAAACCTTCGTGCAAATTGCACTTATCACAAAGAAGAATGGCATAACATTGACCATTTTTTAACCCTTTGTCTAAATTGCCCAGTGAGCATTTTTTCTACACCATTAGTGAATATAATGCAGTATATCAAAACTTTATTTTACATAATTGAATTTCTTATACAGTATAGCTAATAATTTAAGGCTGCATCTTCCTTGCTATTGTAGTTGGTAATTTCCTATTTTGATAAGCAGTGAGAATGCTAAACCTCTTACACTGGGTCAAGTCATATGTTGGCCTTCAGAAAGTTAATTTTCTACTTGTTAAAACTGCATACTGGTTATATTGATAGGATGGATTGGTTTAAATATTTATTGGTAAAATGTCTTTGGGTATGAACTTATTGTATCATTATACTATCATTTCTGTTGGGTGCATTTTTGTAGATTTTCATTACATAATTCTACACACAGTGCTGTGTATGTAAATATATACTGTGTGACCAGTTTGATCTTGGCCCGGAAAGAAATCACTAATGGGCAAACTCGTATAGTACGCTGGGAGATGGTGCCTTTTCCTTTTGTTACTCCTTTTTGTTTTCCTATTAATTACTCCTTTTAATTTAAGGAGTTAATATATAGTATTCTTAAAGGTAAGTCCAAATTTAAAAAATGTTCCCAAAATTGTTTTTTCCACCTATTTTACATTTAAGTACAATATGTTCAAAATACATTTTTTGTCATTTCTTGTTTCTACTGTGCTATCCAGATTATCTGAACCAATTAGTATCCTCAGATAATTAAAAAAAGGTAATGACTATACAGGAGCTAGGTCAGGGCTGCTTCAAGTATCCTCTCGCTAGCACTCCTTAACTTGTGATGCTTCTCGAGGTTTTCTACGTAGATAGTACTGCATTTTGAGTATGTTGTGCAGGTTTCAAGAATACTGTAGACTGGGAAGGTACATGGCTTGAGAGGTGGTGGATTTAAATGGGCTCCACTTCGTATGGGCCAATAGGGTTTCTGGGGTGCTTCTTAATTTTTGTGTGTGTATATTCACTACTGTAATTTGAAGGCCAGCATTAGTCTGTGTCCCTCATTTTAGGTTAGAAGCCAGAGTGTAGAATTGCCAAAAACTTAGAAATAAAATGGTGAACAAATTTCCATATACAGTACAGTATTAGTCATCTTTGAAAAATGGACTAAGAGACCACACTCAATCCAGATACAGAAAGATTGATAATTTGTTCTGATGGACCAGTAATGAAGGATAAGAAAATAGCGTTTCAAATGTGCATGTAGTCCAAGATGGTTGACAAACGACCGAAATTAAGTTAACTTTAAAGATGTTAGTTCACTGGCAAGTTTCATTACAGATTATTATAGGTGACCAAATCACACATCAGAAAAAGGGAAGAATTTACGACATTTCGGTCCGTCCTGGACTTTCAAGCCGTGTGTGATAGTGGTCCAGGACGGACTGAAATGTCGTCATTTCTTCATTTTCTGATGTGTGGTTTGGTCGTCATATCTTCACTCATGTTATTGTCACTCATTGTCTGCAGATTACTATAGACTTCTACCAATACGGTTCTACACTTTGAAAATACTTTAATTAGAAATTCTATTGTAACAAAATGTCACGATAGGTTACTCTAAATTTGTATTCAATAATCAAAGGGTATGTCAGTTCAATCAACGCTGTCACATAGATAAGCAAAAGTGTACAACTGTACTCATCATATATTGCTTTGATGGTACAAGTCTTGCTTGGCCTATGAATTAGGATATGTATTTATACATCAATAAATGGATCCAGTACTAAATGTGAAAGACATTAGAACTCGACCGACGACTTTAGTGTGTGATGGTTTGTAGGTTGGAAACAGTCTTGATGCAGACTGTTTGAGACAAAATTTCCATCTCAAGACACTTGTATTAATAAGATTGGGAGTCTAATTTATAAGACAATGGGCCAATTTTTGGCTTTTGATAGAATATAGATAGAATATTTTGATAGCAAGATGTTAGGTGGAGTGTGTAGTCCAGTGGCATCAATATTGTTTCATTGGTTTGCCTAGTTTTTGGGGAATGCTGTAGTTACCTCTCGCCAATTCAGTATTTTAGTGTCTGGACACTAAGTAACCAGGAACAAACCCTTCAGGTGTCGTAAGATATGACAGTCTAGCAAAAACGAGCATACAGTATCTCGTGCATCCCTCTAAGATTTCAGCAGGTGAGCACCCTATAGTAAGTTGTGGCATTGCGTGTGGCCCACTGCCTCTGGCTCAGTTATCAGTTTGATTTATTTAATTCGTAATTTTTACAGCGATTATAGTTTCACCAGCGCTTAAGACATATTAACTTTGATTTCTATTAAATTAAATAATAGGAAATCACATAATTAACTGCTTACTATGCATTTTTTTATATAAAATTTAGATAGCCTAGTTTTTTTTTACACACGCACTCACACGCATGTTTATGTAAACACTCGTACATGTGTGTGTACATACACAAAACTAGGCGAGTACAAATGTGCGTATTGTTTATGAAAATTACTGTTACTACTTTATAATTGAAGGGAATTTATTGGTTCGATGTAAGCCTACCATCGTACAGAATGGCCAAAAATTAAACATGGGCTTCCCCTTTTTACTAATTGGTACAGAAATATGAATTACAATACTTTACAGAGTACCTCACCTTTGCACTACCTCTACCTCATCCACTGTATAACTATACTCTCACCCTGGTGTTTCTTTACATTGTGTTCAGCGCTTTGTGCTCTTCACTACTGCAGTGACTGTTTATTGTAAACATCTCATAGTACTACACTAGCAATTGTTTGTACAAGTCAGGGTATTGAAGGTGATTTGGCAATGTGTTGAGTATATCATTGATTTAAAACCATATCAGTATACTGTATTTTTGTTTCCTACTTGCAGGAATCTTGCCCCTCCTCCAGTTGCCTGGGCACAGAGGAAACACCTGGTGTTCCTCACCATTTGTGTGGAAGATTGCAAAAGTCCTACAATTAATATAGAAGAAAATAAAATATATTTCAAGGGCACTGGTGGAACAGAAAAGAAAGACTATGAATATACGTATGATCTCTTTAAAGAAGTTGACCCTGAAGTAAGTAATTTATTTTATATAGTGAAATTGTAGTCACGTGTGTTGGTTTAATTTACTTTGTAAGTTAGCTTTCTAGAAACAAGTTTTGGGAGTTATTGCCATTAAATTAAGACATTGGTTTCCTTGGGTTTAAAACAATAGTGGAAGTACTGTAATTTGATTAGCTATTATTGAAATAGAGATTGTGTAGTTACAGTATTAGAGCTATACCTATGGTGCCCAGTCTTCCTAGCTATGTTGTATGACACTTTGAAACTACAGTACTACAGTGGTTTTGGTATCCACTGCCTTTTCACTTGTTTCAATCGTCTACCACGCTGTTGGCAAAGAATTTCTTTGTCAGTTCCTATTAATATTTTGTATGTAATGATCATAATGTATCTTTTTCCTTCTATTTTCTAGCTTTGCCGTATTTAACACCTCTAGCCTCTCCTCTTAGTTTTGTTTTTTCAGGGCCAGAAGCCAGTTAGTAACATGTCTTTCCACCTTTTCCAGTTTGATATGCTTTTTGAGGTATGGGCACCATATAACTGCTGCATGTTCCAATTTTGGTCACACAAGTCATGGAGTTTCTTCAGTATTTCACAGTCCATATATTTCAGTGATTCTAAAGTTGGAAAGTGCAGAGCATAGGCTTCTCTCACAATTTATTCATTTTTTTATGTAAAAAGTTTACTATTTGGTACCATTCCTAGATGGTCCCAAATGGTCACTATTTGACTTTTTAATGGCTTTTTACATATTTTGTAGGCTGTGTGGGGCCTATTTCCTCCTATTACACATTCCATAACATGGCATTTATTCATGTTCAATTCCATCTGCCAAGTGTTTGTTACTTCATACTTTGGGTTATCTCGAAGGGCAAAATAATTATCCGAGTCCTTCCCTCAGTAGCATAGGATCATCAGTAAACATGTTCATATGATTTTGTATTTCCTCTGGAAGATTGCTTATATTGACAGTGAACTTATCTTGTGGATACATACCTTTGCTTGCTGTCAAAAGCATGTTTTCAGTAGTTTTTTACCATTATTCATACCGTTTTCTTTCATAAGCTCAATTGACTGTAGATTTGAATATAATTGCCCTTCACTTTCTTTTCAGTGACGTGCATTATCATTATGAATGAAGTATTAGGGATCATTGTATTGTCTTATGGCACTTGCTGATATCCAACTTACTAACCCTAACAGAAAAGCCGTAGCTTTGTCCGCGCTCGTAACATAGAGCTGATATTGACCAAGAAGGACGATGGACCTTTCTGGCCACACCTTCTTAAACAGAAAATGAAGCAACATTGGCTTAAGGTAGACTTCAGCAGGTGGAAGGATGAAGATGATAGTGATGATGAAGGAGAAGGTCAGAACCAAGATCTTGAAGAGGTAGGCATATTAAAAATATTTGTGAACTGGGTATCTTATAAGCAATGATATTTTTGTTTACTGGTGCATCATTCGGCAAACATCAATAGCCTGGTCTCGGATTCATGTAAAATGTTGCTTTTCAGGTAATGCGTCAGATGGGTGGCTTGGGTGGTGACAGCCGGCCATCTTTGGATGACCTTGAAGATGAAGATTCAGACGATGAAGATCTCCCAGACTTGGAGTAATTGTACCTCAAGGCTGCAGGTTAGTAATTAAGGCATGTGTTTGCTAAATGTATTAATCCATTGAATGTAGTTTTTTTATTTCAAGCCAATATTTATATAAACAGTTGGTAAAACTTGTTTTTTCTATATGTACAAATGTGTTAGAAACTGAACAAATTCCCAATGTTGACAATCTTGCTCCAGCTCAAGAAACAATACAATAGTGTTTATATATTATTTCAAGTGGCCTTTATTTTTAAATATGCAGTCATTCTTAAATTATCATAACGACTAGTGAAGTCAATAACTATAAAATACAGTATTGTAGAGTATTAACGTTAAAAGTTGTAATCAAGCATATACTCTAGCATCCATTGAAGCGTTGAAAAAATTATTGTATAACAACCATAATGATTCAAGTTCATCATTGTAAATAGATTATAAAGTGTCAAAGTATGTATTGCTTGTATGTTGCAATTTAAATCTTTTGTTGCTGTTCCTTTTGAGAAGCACCCTTATCCTAAAAATGGTATAGTATGTATAATCCTCCTTGAATATTTTTATTCCTTTTGTGTAATATATCAAAACTTAATCCTAACATTCAGCAGAGGAGCTTACGTCTCTTAATTCTTTTGCCATGTTCGTACAGTAATGCAATTGCTTAATAATGGGGTACTTTTGTTAGTAAACAATTTTTGCTCCTTAGCATTCCATAAATAAGATGGTAAATGTTATAATTTAATTTCATTGTATCAGAGATGTATTTAGTATACTCACCTAGTTGTGCTTGCCCTTTCTCCCCCACCCACTTCCTCAGGAAGCAATGTTAAACAGTAGCAGCTGTCTTAACTCCCAAGTACCTTTTACTGCTAGGTGAACACAGGCATCAGGGTGAAAGAAACTGCCCGTTTGTTTCCACCTCCACCGGGGATCGATCCCTGGGCCGTAGAACTACGAACCTCGAGCAGTGTTTTTGTACAGCGCATAAATTTAGCAAAGTTAATTTTAGCAGAGGGCAGAATTTCTGGTTGCAATTGTCATTTTTCTAAACAAAAAAATTGTTCTCTTATGTAGTTCAAGGGCAGTTTCCATTAATGCAATTACAGAACTGTATACCATACTTTCAGCATTGAGTCTCCAGGCTTTTTCAATCTCTCTTGTACTTCATAATCACATCTTTTGGCCATATGCCTCCAAGAGAGCAAGACTTGAAATACTAGCTAGCATATTTATGCTTTGTTAATGCACAACCCAGTTTTGACAGCTTTAAATAATAATCATAATTTTAAACACTATATGTATTTGCTGAAGATATTTACATAATTTTAAATTATAGCTATAGTTAAAAGGATTTTACTAAAAGGCCTGTTCCTATGTGAGTTTAAATAAGACTTTGCTGTATAGACTATGTTTTAGCTTTATGGCTCCTCAAAATTTGTGTATATCTAGTAATTTGGATTACATTCTAGAATTCAGACCATGGCACCTCCAACGTGTTCTCTACTTCATTTATGTGATGTATTTGTGAATGGAAAGAGGAAGGACTATTAATAATGTTTCCAGAAAACATTACTGAGAGTAACTCTTGGAGGTTTCTGGTATGCATTCATATAAAGTTAACGTTTCTTTACATGCTGTTTTCAAAGTATGCCTGTACTAAAAAAAATAGGAATAGAATAAGAGGCGATTGATCATTAATAGTTGTTTATGGTTTCATTTTCAGAGGCCTTCGTGGACCACATCTGATCATGGGGGCAAGAATGCTACGTCCCACATTTAAGTGGTGTAGCTTCTGAAGTTAAAGTGTGCATATTCCATAGTTAACTCCCAAGGGACAAAGTTAATATGTGATATTCATCCAAGTTGAAACAAAACAAAGATGACTATCCTATGGGGCCTGTGCGCTTGAAAGACTTGACTATCTGCCCCCCATGTGAAAGGTTGCAGTGCTGATGGACTAGTGGCTTTATACCATTACAATACAAGGAGAAAAATACCAAATTCTTTCAATATACATAACAGAAATAAGCTATGCTTGCACCAAACATACCTTTACAGCTTTTATAGAAAATTCAAATACAGTACCAAATTCTACTGGCAGTGGAAGAAAATAAATTCTGATCTGTGAGGATTTCTTTTCAGAATCCTTAATTAAAGTGTGTGTGTTGGTGGTACTGTATATAGAATTTACAGATTCCTTTCAAAAGTTAGGTAGAGTAAGTAGATGGTCTTGTTTATACTGGGAGAAATTTTCATATTTGGAGTCTGTTCTTACAATAAATAATCAGATAAGAATGTGTTGGTTTATTCAACAGGTCAGGCAACTCAAGGTTATTTTTAACCAGATAATGGATTTTTTTATTTGTAGTAATAGGTTGACAAATACTGGTATATAGAAACTGAATTTGAGGAAAATTAATAATGTAGTTAAAGGAGTACCTGTATGTAATATTAAAGTTGAGTTGGTTTCATACATTTTGTAAAAAGAGTGTATCCATATGCGAGGTGGTGATCTTGACGTGTGTTTGTGAATGTAATGTGGGATGCTAATTTAGCTCTTTACCCCTTAATTGTATTTGCAATTGTATGTTAAGGCATAGTTATCTGGTATAGCCACTGATATTTGTAAATTATAATAGACCATCTATTTGCCTTAATGTTAAAAATGAAAGTTTCTTACAAATGCCATATCATAAGAACTCGAAACATCCACATTATAAAAATTAAACTTCCAATACACAGAATACAAGTTACTGTTTCACTTATCCTTTATTTGAACTTGGATGAATTAAAATGGTTTAGATTTTAATTTCCTATACTTTGTTCAGTATTTTTTGGTGTCAAGAGTGCTTTGTATAATGTGAAAATTCTTTTTGCAATGTGGTAGAAATTTATATACTACAATTGTCATTTGCGAGAGATGACAAGAAATTGCTGAGGAAAGGAAATAGTTATTTTTAATGCAGCGCTATAAGAGATTTATCAGTTTAAATGCATGGTATGTGACTGATAAAAGGCATTTGTACTACTGAAGTTAAGAATTGCCAATGTGCAAACCCTGGTTGTCAAGAGATGCAGCTTAATGGTGTAATATAGGAGTGGTAATGCAGACCATTATGTACCACTGGTGTGGCATGAGCGTGAAAATGAAACGGCAATAGATGTGAAGACTGATTAGCAGGTTTTGTATTAGAATGAAAATGTGGTATAAACCGCTGCTGATATAAAGCCGTTTTGTGTCATCCTTGTCTTATGAGATGGGTTTTACATGATGGAGAAGGGATCAGTGATACAACCATGTGTGAAGTAACTTAATTTGTTACTTACTCCTACATACATGGTCTGAGGATTTCTCTTAGCTAAGCATCATAAACAAGATATTAAATTGTGACCTGTACTAGTCCTATGGAAAATATTTTTAAGATTAGAACACTTTTACGAGATTAACACTAATTTACAACGACACTGCACTATACAGCTTTCTAGTGACTTGTAATTCAAATTGTTCATATGAGTTCCAGTAGGATACGTGGGACGTTAATTTGCATACACAATATAGTATACATGTGTGGAAATTGACACGCGTGATATACCCACTCACGATGCTGTCATTCAAACTGGGCACGCTAAGCTTGAACCAGAAACTATCCCCAGTTTCTACAGATACATTGCATAGCTATTGCAGTTGGATCTAGCTGGGTGAGACACGTTAAACACAATGGTGCAATAATGAAATTGTATGTATTTGTGTCTTGTATTTCCTGACTCCACCCTTGTGTGTCGTATGCCCCCACAGACTACCATCTTCACGGCAGAACTGTATGCAATTTTATATGATCTTTAACTGCTTTCTCGCTGTCAATATTACTTTGTTGTAGTTGACTTGCAGTGCCCTTGTGGCTCTAGAGTTCTTTAATCCAGTCCATCCTGTGATAGTCGAAATTCAATATTGGCTGTTTCTTATCTCCAGCTGATTTAGGACAGAGGAGTTTTGTTGGGTTCCCAGCCATATTGCTCTTTCCTTAAATGAGCGAGCGGATGCTGCCGCTAAGGCGTACTACTCCTTAGTAGTACAAGAGCATCCGTACTTGTTTCATCTCCCGTAAAGGTGTTTCATATTTGGACTATACCCAGCTATTTATCCCTCAATCCGTGCCCGTTGGGAGGGTCGTTGGTCTTCTGTTACTGGTAACAAACTGCGTGCTGTTAAGAGTCTCTCTCCATGACCTTTCCTATACCACCGTTACCGGCGGTGGAAACGGCTGTATCGAGGTTACGTATTGGCCATACCCGCTTAACTCAAGGGCACTTAATGGAGCGCCGCCCTGTTCCTTATTGTCCAAACTGCATTGTCCCTCTTACGGTCGTGCATATCCTTGTTGAATGTCCTGACTTCCAGGACGAGCGTGTGTCTTGTTTTCCGACTGTCCCCCGCGGTCGTTTGTCCCTCGATAGAATTCTTGGCGACTCTGATACTTTTGATATCGTTCGCCTTATGCGTTTTTGTTCTCGTATTGGCATCCTTGGTGATATTTAGCGCCCTCTGATTATCCCGCACATTTGATGGTGCTACATAGCCTTCCCGGTTTGGTGCTTTCTATTGATAATTACTTACTTCCCACCTGTCCCTCGATAGAAGCCTTGGTAAATCGAATACCTTTGATATCATTCACCTTATGCGCTTTTGCTTAGTGATATTTAACGCCTTTTGAATATCCCGCACATTTGACAGTGCTACATAGTCTAGTCTCCCCGGCTTGGTGCCTTCTTTTGATAATTACCTACTTATGTTAAACACCAGCGCGCATGCGTACATTTCATGGTCGCTGTGACTGCAGATGACTTCAGCACTGATAATCTCATATCCACTGCATGCTTTCTTGGTACGACAGCAGGAGAAAAATTACTGGGAATGATGCTGCTGCTTCAAAGATTATAACAACGTCGAATGATATCAACAAAACTAAGACTATCCTCACCATTACCTGATAACTGGTAATGTATTCTGTAATGCTTGTCATGTCTTAAGATGAGAGAGGACAAGCACGTCTAGCAAATGCAGTCACCGAGGAGTGAATGAATTTGCTAACCCACACGTGGCTCAAACCTCGCTCTTTCATATCACCGCATTGGTCACCAAGTTCATGCGACGTGAACCTAATGTGAAGGGTAGAAGCCTTGCTTCTCCCAGCCTGGTTAAGTGAGGTCAAGGTGACTTGACCGCTTGTAGCTCGTTCTCATCTGCCTCGGTTTACACCATCTAAAATGGCACCAATCACACGACTAATGAAGCTTCCCTCATCCCGTGGTACAACCAGACATCGTATAACTACATACTTTTCATAGACATGTTGCTGGATTTGCTATACAGGGACATCTGACAGTATTGCACTTCAAACGAGTGGACAGCATTTTGCAACTGTGAGTTTGCAAATTTGATCGAGAAATAAGCGCACGTATAATTAGAATTAGTAAGTTGATGCTGCTTTATTGAGGAAATCGAGCAGAGGTGGTTTGCGTTTTGAAGGAATGAATGATGAAAATGACCTGCTCCCAATAAAAATGTTTTGTACTATGGAAATACTAAAAGCATTGAAAAACTTACAGCCTAACCTTTCTCAGACTTAATAATTGTACGTATATGTATTGTAGACCTTGGAGAGTTTAGAGTGTTTTCTATTTAATTAGGCCCTCTATAAAATAATAGTGTGGCATTACTAATCCACGTTTTGTACATATTCAAATTTGTTGAATATGTACAAATGTTGAACACGTATACACTGCTGATCTCATCAAAATTTTCAAATTATTTGAATAATTTGCAGGATATTGATCCAAACCACTGCTTCAAAATGTCAGATGTAACACGAACAAGGAGCAATGGATCAAACTCAACAAACCACAATGCAGGATAGAAAACAGGAAATGCTTTTTCACCCATGGGGTAAATTGTATGTATGTTGGGTCATTGTATGGCCCTTGGAAGTCATAAATGTCAAAACTACTGAATTTCAAAATCCAGCTCGATAAAATCATCAGGACAAAAGGCGGGACCTTTGACAGATCTTCTTATCCTCGTTGAGTCCACTAGAGAGATAGTGGTCCCTCGGGTAAATACAAATTGGGCTTATATCGAGGTCTCTCCCAAGGTCGAATTACTGACCCTTCCCAGGATGTAACCCCCGCAACAAGCTAACTAAAGCTAACTATCTTGAGTACCCCCAATCACTTTACTGGACGGTAGAGCGACAGACTCGCTTCATGCAGGTCGGCGTTCAATCCCCGAACATCCAAGTGGTTGGGCATCATTCCTTCCCTCCGCCCCACCCCAAATCCTTATCCTGACCCCTTCCATTTTTTAGGGGCCCCTTCCAAGTGCTATATAGTCGTAATGGCTTGGCGCTTTCCCCTGTTAATTAAAAAATTATCTTGGGTACCTATTTACTGCTAGGTGAACCGAGTGATTGGAAGCGGCCCCAACCATTTCCGCCCCGCTTGGAATTCGAACCCGGAATTTCCCATTGTGAGTCGAGAACGAACCTGACTGATCAGCCCCGCAACCTTAACGGTAAGTAGGTAGGTGCTGTTAGGATGTTGTCTAGTGGTCTTTCTAGTGTGAACACTGATGTAAAGTATTCATTCAGAGCATTGGCTGCCGTTTTATCAACAATAATTTAATTTGTATCATCTTTTAAAGAGTCCTATATCGAGTCTTGTCCACATCTTAGTCATTATATAGGCATAAAAAGACGGGATCTTTTTCAAATGATGTTCACACCCTCTTTAATCTCTTGGTTTGTCATTTAATTTGCCTTCTTTTCCCTTTATGTGGTTAATAAGTTAAGATAGACTTTCCAATACGTTGCTGTTGATTGAGGGGCGACGAAGATCGAGGGATTCCAATAAGTGCACCGAACAATAATCATGATACAAGAATGTGCCTAAGTTTATATATAAAAAAAGTACATTGACATTGGTTTGCGGACTTGTTGGTGAAGCAGCGAAGCTGACGACGTCATGGACGTCACCTGATTAATACAGTAGTTCTGAGCTTAATTAATAGTCTCTGTGAACAGGTTTATTGATTATCTCAGAGTTATTTTTGTCCCCTGTTAGTATATCATATATTGCAAATATTACTATAGAGAAAGTCTGTAATAGCTCATTTCTGTTCGAGCGTTTCAGCACTTTGAACCCAAAATATTTTGATTCAATCTTATTTAAATTTCCTATTGTTTACTATTGCAGATGGCCATTTCTACTATATATCAAAATTGTATAATAAATTTAGTTTACTTCCCTTAAAGCTCATTAAAAATGTTCATAATAAATCAGTTTCTTTGAGATATGTAAAACGTAGTCAATTTAGCGAGAGTGAAAGTTAGGAGACTGGAAGCCCCCGGAGATCGAACCCGACACACAACCGACCACGTAATATCATTGACTTGTTTTGGTCAGGCTTGGCAGGTGACGTGAATATATGTGTCATAGGAAGTAACTGAAGATAATTTATGGCCGACAGAGAGGACAGGCAGCTGGAGGAAGATGCGGAGGAAGAGATGGAAGCAGATGGAGTGGGTGACATGGTGGGAGTAGTGGAGGAAGAGGGGCAGGTGGTGAATGTATTCCAGGAGGAAGGGGAGCCACAGGAGCTTGTGCTGATGGAGGAAGTGCTCGTGGATGAAGGTCAGTCCCTTGGCAAAGTCCTGGAGATAAGACTCGTTTAATGGCTGCTTCTATAAATGCCATTTTTCTAACAGCAAGTCACCAAGGGAATTCCTTTACTAACCAACATGGTTCTGGCATCAGAGTATAATTTGTAATAATATGATTGTGTTAACCGTGTTTTGTTCACTATCTCTGGGATCCTGGGGTCGATTCTCTGGCAGGACAAATATAGCAGGACTGGCAGCACAAAGTTTGACCTATGGGGGACTTTAATAAATGTCCAGGCTTCTTGTCCATGACAATGGGAATTATTGTTGTTAATTATTTAGCTAATTAAAATAACACCAAATTTTGTGTCATTTGACGCAATTTTGAAAAGATTCCACTCGCACCCTCTTCTTTTCTCATGTTCTATATACCAAGTTTGAGTGAAATTTAAAGTTCAACTTGTCACATTATGGATAACAACTAGCGGAACTTTATTGTACTGAGTTTTCACTTGCATATTCAATATTTCCCATGCTCCATCCCCAAGATGTAAAAATGGGGACTTTGGTCGCCATTCATAAGATCGATTGGGTGTTCTTATTAAGTTGGATGTTCATAAGTTGGGGAACCGCCTGTACAGCTACCACTTTAATTTTAAAATATACCTAGAAAAGATCATCATGGGAAATTTGGGTGGGGGGACCTTGGACAAGCCGCCGGCTTCCTGTCCTCATTGAGACCACTAGGGTTAGTGGTTCTCGGGTAAATCGTGTATGCAAACTTACGTATAAGTTTGTAAAAATAAGTAAAATATTATGTATAATCATGTAAGCAAATGTTCAGTAATGGCAAACTTGTTTATAAATATGATCAGTAGTATAGCACTAAGAATCCTATAATATTCCAGATTTTTTACTCTACAGTACATGTTGGAAATTAGTGAAAATTTGGGTCTGCCAAATTTTGACAAGTTCTCTCGTTAAAAAAATCCTTCTTGGATTTTAAGAATTCAACTATTTTGAGGTCTGGATTTTTTAAGTCCCCTTGTCCTGAATGAAATACATAAATATCAAATGAATAATGTAGTGTACAGATAACCCATATTTTCAGATGCTGACAGCTGGGCTGAGTATGAAAGTCGTGAGGAATCGGATGGTGCAGACAGTAATGGAAGCGGTGATGAAGGCTGTGGTGAACAGTATGACACTACATTACCTTCTAGACATGAAGTAAGATTGATGCTATATAATTTGTAAGAAATGCCATAATTTAAGAATATTTACTGATTTTTGGGGAGAATTGTTGAACTGGGGTACTTTACCTTGAGGTGATTTTGGGGCTTGGCAATCCCTAGGCCCGGTCGTTGACCAGGCCTCAATGTGCACATATGTGCATATGTGATGTGCACAGTGTGCTTTTTGTAGCAGGTGTGAGAGAGAGAGAGCGAGAGAGAGATATGGGGGAAAGGTTGGGGAAGAGCAACTATAGAAGGGTAATGTTACTCATATCTGGCTGGTTTCAAGTCTTTAGACATTGATTGACATAAAACCTCAATTTCCTTGCATATTTGAGTAAAACTGCAATAAATGTGGTAGATAGAATTGAAATAAATTTATTGAGGTATTAATACACACAAAGGGATGAGGTAGCTCAAGCTATTCTCACTCCTTTATGTGGTAGATAATGTGGTAAATGTCTATAAATAGAACATTTCAACACATTCACATCAACTGCTCCACAACACATTATCATCACAAGTTTGACCACCACAAGATCACACCATAACACAATTACCCCAAACACTACAACATTACTACTATCACCATAACACCACTACAACACAACCACCTTTGTCTCCTCCTATCACTCCTTACAGCAGTTTGTACTCAGAAGCATGTGTTCATTACAGTACCCTGTATTCATTATAGCATCTTTTACTCATTACACCTCCCTATACTGTACTCATTAGTGGACCATGTAATAATTGCACCTTATTTTCTTATTACTCCATTCTATTTATACCTCTTGATTGGCTACGATCAGAACATGTTTAGTGTAATTAATATTTGGCATGGCTGTTATTCTTGACTATATCTTAAAGGATTACTACCCATTCCCCCAGTGAAACACCCTTTCTGTGGTGGGATGGACTGATTGATCTGATGACTAGAAATATTGATAAGTGTGACTTGTGAAGCTCCTCTGCTGACCATGTGATAGGAGGCAGTCTAATAGGGTTCTCTCCCATAGGGTTGAGCTCAGGGTTGAGTGAGTGGCTGGGAGAGTTTGATGGGGGTTACAATTCAGGAATAATGATATTGCCTTGATTGTACTTTTGTCATTGTGTGTGAATAGCAAAAGTTCAAACATACATCAACTAAACTTGGCAAAATTTTACCACCAAACATATATAAAATTGTTTGTGGTAAAGACCCTAAATGGTAATTAAATTCTAAAACTAGATATTTTTTTCTTTTGTATTAGTATAATAGCACTGACTTCATTGTTAGTGAAGTCACTGTAACCAGTGAAATTCACTTATTAATGGAATTTCATTGATTATAAGTAACTCACGTGCACTATGTAAAAATGCTATGTTTTCATTTTAGTATCTTGGTGAAACGGAGGAGTTGCGAGGCCGTACTGTACAAGAAGAGAATGACTACGTGACAATACCATTATTGATGCACAGTTCACTTATGAACCTGGTATTAGTGCCTACGCAAACACTCCCTTTAAGCATCTTCCATCCTTTACACGTTTCTATGCTTCGCAATGTCATCGATAAGGATCGTACTTTTGGCATTGTTCATTCAAAGTAAGTATCTATTTTTGTTTCATCTTTGCTTTCACGATGTACCATAGTAATGTACTTGATTTGCATTATGGAATGTACAGTACTGCATTTGCATTTTAATGATAAATTGTATAACGAAAAAAGAAAGCCAAGTTGCATTTTTACTTTCACATTTAAACTAACTGAAAAAAATGTTTCTAAATAAAGTACCTGTGCAGAATTTAGAACAAAAGAGAAATGTAAAATAGGCCTTACTTCACCAGGTCTGTGATGACAGCATCCAATTCAAGAGCCATGTTCTGACTTGCAGAATAATTGGTAAATGTTGAGTCCCAAAAACTAGTTACAGTACCGAACTTTGTTTGGTTTGTGCCTTGACAGCTCGTCTAAATGTAGGCCACATAAGCAGGACTAAGATTAAAAAATAAAAAGTTTTCCTGGTATATTTTCTGTATTAATAACATAGGAATAAAGGTAGCTTCAGAAGGTCTATTGGCCTGTATGAGGCAGCTCCTATTTATATGCATCCTACTTGTTCATATACAGTATATGTCTAACTTACGGGGTAAAATAATCCGGTGATCCCACGTTTAATATGTTATCCAGTAATTTGTTTAAAAATCATCTACCCTGTTTCCAAGCCGGTATTTACTGTTACCCATCGTTTCGCATTCTATTTTGTGTTTATACTGTATACGTAAAATCTTATTTATATCATCTTTGTTATACATATCATCCATTTATATTCTTATACATATCACCCATTTATGCCCGAAACGCATTGCGTAATAGTGGCTTTAGGCATTGTATGTACTAGCTCTATCTATAAACCGATCCATTAATGTAACATCATTTGTATGTATGTACCTTACCTGAATAAACATATTTATTTATTTATTTATTTATTATGCACAGTACTTCAATCATGTTTTCACTTATTGTCTATTTTTCTAGAAAAGTTAAATGAAGCTTTTTATTCTTGTCATAAGGGAGGGTTGTAATTCCTGAGATTAACTTTGTCGTCGTCCTCTGTTTGCATTCTAGTGAATTTATGTCCATTCTGTAGTATGGTGACCAAAAGTAAGCTGCATAATCAAGAGCATTATAAAGCTGAAGAATAGCATTAGATGTCTTTTTGCTAATGCTTCTAGAAATAAATCCCAGATGAAGCTGGACACAACATGTCCTAAGAATATATATAAATAATGTGTTGAAGGCCTCGTGGTCCAGGCAAGGAAGCCCTTATTTATACACATCCATGCATAGGTAATTACTGGTAATTACTTGGTCAGAGTAAAACTTATTTGATTAGGTAAAGGAACATAATGAAAGGTGCACAAAATAAATTATTATTATATATGTATAGTACCGTACTGTACTTTGTTAAAAAGAATTAACATTTATTTTCTAATGTCTTAAAAGTACAGTATTTTGTTTAAGCTCGGTACAAGAGAATTTGAGGTTGAATAGTTCAAGTGTGTCATTTAAATGTTTCTTTAAATAGAAATGAAATTGGGAGCACAGAGCAAAAATTCTACAAGAATAAATAATTAAGAGCCATTTCATTAAGGTGTCTTAAGATATACAGTAGTACATTTGACTGTGTTTAGTAATACACACTAATAGTGTTGTCCCATAGGGATGAGCTGGTTGAGAGAACCACTCTCAAAGATTATGAGACTTTGGTACTTACTGTGTTGTAACTGTACATTATAGCAGATGACTATCTTTTAGTACTTGCAAAAGAAGTTTTAGTAAAGGTAATATGATGTAGTTGTGAAAGTTATTCTAAGGTATGGGTAATATACAAATGGTTTCTCTCTCTCTCTCTCTCTCTTTCTCTCAGAATGTCACATGATGGTAATTCAGAGATGGCCAGATATGGAACAACAGCAGAAATTTATGAATACCAAGAGGAAGAACTTACAGGAACATTATCAATCAAAGCCAAAGGTCGCCAGAGATTCAAGGTTATGTCAACTCGTCGAGAGACTACAGGGTTAGTACTTAAGAAGCACTGTCTATAGGATATATATATGCTAGGAAATTCTGTCAGATGTGCATTTCCTCTTGGTTCTAAGTTGAATTAAATATATTAATTCTACATATATTTGTCAAATTATTACTATTTTTTGCTTCTTAAAGTTTGTTTTTGAATCCAGATTGATTGTGGCAAGAGTGCAGATATTGCCTGAGATACGCATGGGCAATCCATTTGAAATGATGCGTCTGCAGTCCTTAGACAAATTAACGCTACCTCACCCCCAGGAGGCTTCTATCCATGTAGCACAAACACGAGATTTAGGTAAGAAATGAATAAGAGTAGTAGGTGATTGGGGAATTAATAAGTGTGAACCAGTGCTGGGGATTGTACGTACTTGCCTAGGTTTGCTTGTTGGGGGGGGGGGTTGAGTTTTGGCTCTTTGGTCCGACATATGTGTATGCTGTGAAACCCATTGCGATTGTAAACTGGTTATATGATATTGAAAACCAAAGCTCCATCTAGAAGTACCAGTAGTGGATGACATTCGTGACTAGGGTATGAAAGATAAACAATGCATATATATACATTATTGTTATCCCATTTAATACCTTCATGGGGTTATGAAGTATCAGCTCAGAGATATGTGTCTATTCACAGTATATTGGAAAATTATAGATATTAAAAATTCATGAGTAATATTTTATTAATCTCAGTCATACTATATAACATCGCAAATAAACAATGACAGCTGAATCAAAATGTAAAGCTTTAAACATTTTTGATACTGAAATGAACCTGAACCTTTGACAGCATTGTTAAATATAAAGCTGATCCTATTCTTACGTACTAGGGTTATAGATAGCACATTGACGGAGTGGTAGGGATTTGAAGGAAAGATGCAGAGAGGATAACTAAGAAGTTGGACAGACATAGTGAGTGTGTAAGGAAATAGGGAAATGGGTCCAGATGAAGTGCTAGAAGTGGGCAATTAATTTTAAGATTCCTGGAATGTGTGATTGATAAAAAGAGGAATTTGTGCTGATGATGTTGAGAGTAGTTCAGGTTGAACAAGGAAAATGGCAGATGCAATGAAAGTCCCTGTTAAGTAAATTAAGATAGTAAAAGATGCAGCTAGAGGGCCACACAAGGAGTGGTAGCAACACTTATGTTAGTTACATAACAGTGGTATGGTACAGTATACTGTACTAGAAAAATCAGAGGTATAATAGCAGAGGTGAGTAATAAGTATGTGTGGTATTAGGAGAATGGAGTAGGGAATGAGGTGATTTTACGAGACAGTTTTGGGCGTGTTGAATGAGGAATTTATGGTGATAGACTGGTGCAGATAGGGCATCAGAAGGTAGAAGGGGAGGCAGGCCTGGAAGAAGGTGGGTGGATATGGGGAGTGAGTGTAAGAATGCATAGGATGTGGTAGGGGACAAGGATGTGTGACAAAGGTTTATAAAGGAGCAAATATATTTGATTTTACTGTTTATGATTATTTGCAGTGAGCATGTGTTCTCGTCTCGTAATGATGGAATGCCTGGCTTTGACAGACTCGGTTACTCTTGTTTATAGGAACAGCGTAAGGAAGTCACAAGCATATATCTTGTCATTTTATAATAATTTTTATCCTATGTTCCACTATTAAAAATGGGTTATCAAAGCAGATGTCTTTCTTATAACATCTGCAGATGTTGATTGAAATTTTACTTTTGGACCATAAATGAGAAATATTTTCTCACCAGTTAATTTGCACTGTGACTTACAGATAACATTTTCCCAACAGCTTCGGTTCGAACACCAAATTCATGGCGGGTAAGGGGGCGAAACGCTTGGCTGACTCCCTGGCCATTATTTGTATATAATCAGTATGATGATCTACTCTTGGCACAGAGAGTTATAAATGAAATAAAAAAAGTACCATGATCCAACCCAACATGCTCAAAGTAAGTAAAAGAAGTAACATGTTGTGTACCATTATCTTATTTTCTAATTTATGTGAATTTTAGTATTGTTCCTTATGAATATGTTTATTGCTTTTTGTGTTATTGCTACTGCAGTTTTATCTTCTAATCACATACTAATATATGTTCTGTTACATTTACTTGAGTAGTAAATATGGGTTCAAATAAAAACATTGACCTTAAATTTAATCTTTGACCTTGAAAAGGTCATTTGACATCTTGCCAGATTTATTACAAACTCAAACCTTTTATTGGTATAATGTGTATATTAGTCTATAACCTTTATTTGAACCCTGACTTAGAATATGCATAGAAACAGCAAAACGGGGTGTTTTATTGTCCAAAGAATATAATATGTGCAGTAACACGAATGTTTTTGTGTGTATCAATGTTCTGCACAATTTATTATAGATATTTGTAAAATTATACATTATTGCATAATATAACAGCAAAAAAAACAGGAAAAAAAGTCAGTAACACTGAAATTAATCAATAACAATATTTGAACCAAGTCTGCCCGAAACACTGCGTGTACTAGTGGCTTTACAAGATTGTAATTACTATGCTATGTATCCTCACAATCCCAATGTACCTTCTTGTATATATATAAATAAATAAAAAAATAAATTGAAAGAAAATAACTTTTTAAATTTATTTTTGTGTGCACTATGGAGATGTCACATGAAACAGCCCGCCAATACTGTAGTTAACTGATTATGAAAAGCCCCTAAATAGTTTCCTAATTTATTCTTTATGTTGCAGCTTCCTTGTGATCCTCAAGATTTATCGCACTGGGCAGCCATCAACCTGCCTCTGGATGACAGCCATCGCCTTGCCCTTTTGGGTCTCAACACTCCCACTCAGCGCCTTCGATACATTCTTTCAGTACTTTCAAAGGTCAGATTGGTTTTCTTCTTGAATTTGAATAATATTCCTAGTAGATTTTTTTTTTATATATACAGCATTTATCTTGCTTGTAAATAAGTTTTTGTGTATGAGAAGAAAATGTGAAGAATGTAGGCAGATGTGGCGAGTAATGATGTGTGGTGTGCTTGTGGACAGAGATGAGAAGGAGCGAGGGTCAGGCCCAAGATAAAGCAGTTTGTTTTCAAGGAAAGAATAAATCGAGATGTTTTTGTGACAATTGAAGAGTACTCCTACACACTGAGATTGGTCACAAAGATGTTTATTTGGTTTGTAGATGCTCCTTATTGTCCAAACTGCATTGTTCCTCTTACAGTTGTGCATATCCTTGTACATTCCTTTTGATACAGCTTGAATGAAACTTTGTGTGTGGGGGCGGGGGGGAGGGGGCTACTTTCCAGCAGTGCTACCAAGTGTGGGAAGTAGTATAATGGATAGGATGTCTCCAAATCTATATTGCCATCTTCTCAACAGATAATTGTCCAATTTGGTAGATGCTGCCAAACCAAATAAAAATGTGAAATGGTGTTGCATTGTTCAGCGATTGCTTGTACAATAATAAATAATTATTTAAAATATGAATTGTAAATAAAGTCTTGACAGAATTGCTGTGTAAATTATTGCTAAAATCACATTCAGAATTAATCTTTTTGTTATATTTCAGTGTAAAATGCTAACGTGTACTCAGTGTACAGAAGTAATTGGAGACACTGCAGATATCTTTTCTATGTCTGTGGAAGGACCTCAAGGAACATTTGTAAATCCTGGTGGATATGTACACGAGATGCTGACTCTCGGTAAAGCTTCTAACCTTACGTACTATGGTCGACCATCAACTGAACATTCGTGGTTTCCAGGGTAGGCAAAATTAACATTTTCAGTTTGTGATGCTATAACTTTGACTTGATGCTTCTTTTATCATAGGTATTACTATATTACAGTACTGTACTGTATAACATTACTTTATACTGTATTCTTTTAAGGCTTATAATATTTGCATAATCTGTTGTACTGTATTTTATTATGGTATCAAAGCAAGGGGGAAGGGAATTATTATCAGGAGAAAGCACCGAGCCACTATGACTATAGCACTTGGAAGGGATCATGATAAGGAATTGGTATGGTACAGGGGAAAGGAATGGTGCCCAACCACTTGGACGGTCGGGGATTGAATGCCGACCTGCATGAAGCGAGACGGCCACTCTACCACCCAGCCCAAGTGGTTTCAAAGCAAGCTTATATTAACCCCTTGTTATAGTGTTATAACACTACTGTACTTTGTAACCATTAGGATGTGTAAAAATAGCAAATGAAGTGGAAAATATAATTGTACAGTATACACTATATACAGTAGTAAGAAAGGTGTCAATTAAATTAGATTAGATTTTATTAGATTTTTAATTCAGGTAAAGGTACATACATTGAAGATGGGTTACAAACATAATGTTGGATTTAAAGATAGAGCTAGTACATACAATACCTAAAGCCACTAGTACGCATAGCGTTTCAGGCAATTGTTGACCCCAGTGTGAAGAATACATTTGTTTTCTCGAGTTATACCGTCTTGCTCCATCAATTGACAGAAAAAGTAAATAATCAAGGTCCCTTTCAATTAACTTATCTTTTTTACAGCACAATGTAGATTTGATAACTACATTTTGTTGCCTCTGGGTTATCATACTGCAGTATGTCATTCCATCTATTAAACTATTTTAATTTATTTTTCAGGTATGCTTGGACAATTGCTAATTGCTCGAGCTGTCATCATCACATAGGCTGGAAATTTACTGCCACTAAGCGTAAACTTAAGCCACAAAAATTTTATGGTGTGACCCGCAAAGCTGTCAAAGCTAAACTGGTGTGGGACGGAGACGAGGGAGAGATGCGTCATGTGATATAGTCTTAACATTTACACTGTTGATAACTGCTTTAATATATAACAACTTGAAGATAGTACACTACATCTAATCAATATTTATTATTGTGTTGGCTACTTTAAGAGCTACAGCTGTCTATAGTCAACTTGCTATTACCTGCATATTGTTGCAAATACTTTAGAAAATACATTTATAAGTAGAGGATGGAATTGTAAGGTTTGGCATCATGTAAAATAATATATGTACCTAATTGCTGTGATGAAAGTCAGTTTCTTTCATGTTACCTTATTTCCTATGTACAGTAATTAGCTTGTGAATGTCAGACAAACATTTCATTTTCATGTGATTATTAATAATTAATCATAAAATAGACAGGTAGCAAAATATTTCATGATGTGTTTTGCAAATATTTCAACATTTGTAGCCCTATACTGTAGTTAATTATTTATTCATATTGCACCCACTGACAACCAAATATTTGGGAAGACTGCAGGATGCTCCAAATTCCTATATTTTGCTATGGAGAGGCCTTGAGAGGCTCTAGTGATAAAGGAAGCTAATAGGATAAAAAAAAACACATGTATTTTATGTAAAGATTTAAACTACACCTAGTCTCTTGCACTCTCCTGAGTGCATTATCAAGGTCTGAGTACTGTATTGTATATGGTTTGGACGAGACTTAAATCTCTACAACTAATAAGATTGCTGTCTGGGATGCAGCTCTTTTGTTCTTGACCTGATCATGTTGCCTTCATTCCTGTCTGCCAATGTTTCCAAGAAGATGTCTTCTAGGAAATTTAGATAAGTCCCCCCCCCACACACACAATTTGGTACAGGAATAGACAACCGCTAAGTCCTGTTAGCAGGCTGAGAGCTTTCCTATCTCATAGCTCATGGGATAGCCTTATCCACTAGTTTCCCCAGAATACGACCTACAAATCATTTAACAACCATGTACCCAGTCACTGGGTGAACAGAGGCGTACAGTTAAGGATTGGCAGCTAGTCAATCATCCTTGGCCAGGATATGATCCTAGGCCAAATCCCTCGGGAAGTGCGGGGCGAGTGTGCTCCATGGGGGGACTGCAGTTGTCCATTCTGTCATTCTGAGATTGAGGACCATTGGTGTTGATAATGAAGATATCCATTCAGATGCTATCCCTTGTAACACACTTCATACCAAAAGGAGAGCAGTTATTGACTACTGTACTGTATTTGTATTTATCCATTTATTCAAATCTAATTTTAATTCTCTCAATCATTTTTCTTGTAAAACTATCCTTGAAAGTAGCTTTTACTTCCAGTAAAAGTATTTACACTACAGTATTAATTAAAAACCCCTTTAACTACCCTTCTAGTTCTAATATTACTTTTATAGATAATTTCATATTTTTTAAAAAGCAATATTGTAATCCTTTTCCAAACTATGGGAAATATTAATTGATTTTATGAAGTGTGATCTAACCAGTTTTCCTCAATCCGCAGCCATTGGCAGGGTTGTTTGTCTTCTGTTACTGGTCCAGTAACAAACTGCATGCTTTTAACGGTAGTATGTCCCCATGGCCTTCCTCCTACCACCATAACCGACAATGGGAAACGGCTCTGGTGAGGTTACGTCTTGGCCATAAATATTTAACTCACGGGCACTTAATGGAGCGCCGCCCTGTTCCTTATTGTCCAAACTGCATTGTTTGAGTCATGCATATCCTTGTTGACTGTCCTGACTTCCAGGATGTGAGTGTGTCTTGCTTCCCGACCGTCCCTCGCGGTCAATTGTCCCTCGGTAGAATTCTCGGTGAATCGAATACCTTTTATATCGTTCACCTTATGCGTTTCTGTTCTTGTATTGGCATCCTTGGGAATATTTAGCACCCTCTGATTACTCTGCACATTTGGTGGTGCTACATAGCCTTCCCGGTTTGGTGCCTTCTTTTGATAATTACTTACTTGCTTCCCGACTGCCCCTCGTGGTCAGGAAGGTCAGATTCCTCGATAGAAAACTTTTTTTTTTTTTAATCAAATACCTTTGATATAATTTGCCTTATGCATTTTTGTTCTCGAATTGGCATCCTTAGTGTAGTGCTTTTTAAATATCCCACACATTTGATGATGCTGCATAGTCTCCCCGACTTGGTGCCTTCTTTTGATAATTACTTACTTAAGAAGTGTGAAATTATCTATAAAATTAATATTAGAACTATTTTTTTTTTAAATACTGTAGTTTAAATATTTTCACTGGAAATAAGAGCTTTACTTCCAAAGACAGATTTTCAAGAAAAATTATTTTGAGTAGATTAAAACTAGGTTTGAATAAATGGATAAATCCAAGTACAGTTGTCTCAATAACTGCTCTCCTTTGGGAATGGTGTGAGTTAGAAGGGATAGCATCCAAATAAATGCCTTCATCATTAGCATCACCAGTTCTCTGAATCCCAGGATGACAGAAATGACAACAGATCTTAATTCCCTAGACGACATACCCTTGGGAACATAGGCAGGTGGGACTGGAGGTGACTTGATCAGGAGATAAAGAAAGATGAACGGACTGGATCTCTGAGAGCAATCTTATTAGTTGAGATGCAAGTCACATCCAATCCATATACTGTGCTCGAGACCGTGATATTGCGTTCAGGAGAGTGCGAAAGACTGTAATTCAAATCTTTACATAAAATACATAAGTGTGGATGTTTTACCCTGTTATTATGTCTGTGATAAGACATTACCATTACTTAAAGAAAGATAATGATAGTTTTTTATGAAAATTGTTACAATTATTATACATTTCAGTTTAAGAATTTTTTTTATATTAAAGAGAAAATCCACTAGGGCTGTGAGTGGGCACGAACCCATGACCAACTTCAGAAAAAGTGTTTCTGAAGTTGGGGTGTAAGGTGTGGGACCACTTTGCCCTTCCTCCTGATTGCTTGTGAGTCATACGTAAACATTTGGACTGGCTTCAATAGGGGCCTCCAGACTTCCTGTGATTTCAGTAGGAATCTGGTTGTATGACTTTTACAATTCAGCAGTGGTCTAGTGGTAGAGTATGCGGCTGGCAATGCCTTGGTCGCAGGTTCGCGCCCACCCCTCAGCCCTTGGGGATTTTCTCATTGATATATATATCACGTTAATGTGATTTCTGTGTATTTAATTTACTTGTTTGTTTCAAGATCTGTACTGTATTTATAATCTTAGGTTTGTAAAAATACCTCAGTTAAATACATTTATTTATTTCAATGTAACAAAAGTTATTAATTTCAATCCTCTAATACTCCATTCCACAAGCTGTCTCATGGTTTTTCTCCACCAGCCAGCACATTGCTCCTTCTCTGCATCTTGGCCAGGTCTTAGTTGGCTCTTGCCTCTGGCTGCAAGTTGGGGAGCTCTATGCTCTTTTTCCGGAGGCAGGGGGACTGTTTCTTTGGCGATGGTGGGCAGTCAACCTGTCCTCAGGATACTATAGTACTTGGGTCACTTAATGCAATGCTCATAGTTCCTATGCTGCTTATGTTAATTTTTTCCATGTGGTAGATTTACAATGATTAGCTATCACCAGTCACCAACCCTTAGTCACGTACCATAGTACGTTCCATAGTACTTGTCCCATCCCCGTAGACAGCAGGATAGTCTGTTGCTTAAATTTTAATGATAATTGTATTTTACCAGTCCCACTTCTGGTGTGATATTTACATAATATTTTCCATCGAATAGAATATCACGGATCAGCTGCAGCCTAATGAAGACTCGTAGTTTAGTTTTGAGAAATCTGGTATATAACACAGCATGATAACAAGGATTTAAACCTAGTATCTCCCGATTTCAAGGAAATTTGTCTCCAGTCTGCCTTGCCTGGAAAAGATTCATCAGTTATGACAATGTATGCAGCAAGTTCTGTTGTAAACAGAGAAATAATATCTGTATATCTGTCTGTCAACGGCTTCCTTGACAGCTGTATACCTATTCTCAATACAAAATTTATGCCTCGGTGTGAAGTTACCTTGAGATTACCTTGAGGTGCTTCCGGGGCTTAGCGTCCCCGCGGCCCGGTTGTCGACCAGGTCTCCTGGTTGCCGGACTGATCAACCAGGCTGTTGGACGCGGCTGCTCGCAGCCTGACGTATGAGTCACAGCCTGGTTGATCAGGTATCCTTTGGAGGTGCTTATCCAGTTCTCTCTTGAACACTGTGAGGGGTCGGCCAGTTATGTCCCTTATGTGTAGCGGAAGCGTGTTGAACAGTCTCGGGCCTCTGATGTTGATAGAGTTCTCTCTGAGTACCTGTTGCACCTTTGCTTTTCAACGGGAGTATTCTGCACATCCTGCCATGTCTTCTGGTCTCATGTGATGTTATTTCTGTGTGCAGGTTTGGGACCAGCCCCTCTAATATTTTCCACGTGTAAATTATTATGTACCTCTCCTGCCTGCGCTCAAGGGAGTACAGATTTAGGCTCTTTAGTCGGTCCCAGTAATTTAGATGTTTTACTGAGTGGATTCTAGCAGTAAAGGCTCTCTGCACGCTCTCCAAGGTCAGCAATTTCTCCAGCTTTGAAAGGGGCTGTCATTGTGCAGCAGTACTCCACTCTAGAGAGCACAAGCGTTTTGAAAAGTATCATCATCGGTATAGCATCTCTAGTGTGAAAAGTTCTTGTTATCCAACCTGTCATTTTTCTTGCAGTTGTGACGGCTACTTTATGGTGTTCTTTAAAGGTAAGGTCTTCCGACATGAGTACACCCAGATCCTTTACATTCCTTTTCGTTCTATGTTATGATTTGCCTGAGTTTTGTACGTGGTTTCCGTTTATATATTTTCATTTTTTCCATAGCGCATGAGCTATGGAAAAACTTATCTTCGTTAAACACCATATTAATTTCTGCAGCCCATAGAAAGACCTGATCTACATCTGACTGGAGGTTTGCCGTGTCCTCTATGTTGCCTACTCTCATGAAGATCCTGGTGTCATCTGCAAAGGATGATACAGTGCTATAGGTTGTGTTCTTGTCTATGTCCGATATGAGGATGAGAAAAAGTACTGGAGCAAGCACAGTACCCTGGGGGACTGAGCTCTTCACGGTTGATGGGCTGGATTTTATTTTGTTGACTATTACACACTAGGTTCTGTTGGTCAGGAAATTGTAGATCCATCTGCCTATTTTTCCGGTAATTCCTTTTGAACGCATTTTATGTGCAATAACACCATGGTCACATTTATCAAAAGCTTTTGCGAAATCTGTGTAAATTACATCAGCGTTTTGTTTGTCTTCCATAGCATCTAATGCCATATCAAAGTGGTCCAGCAACTGCGACAGGCAAGAGCGCCCTGTTCTGAAACCATGTTGTCCGGGGTTATGGGGATGCTGTGATTCCATGTATTTTGTGATCTTACTTCTTAGCACTCTCAAATTTTTTTATGATGTGCGATGTTAGTGGTATCGATATCTGTGGATAGAGCATCAATATGGCGTAAGGTATTGGGATTTGCCTCAAGACGAAGCATAATAAAGATCCCGAATATCTGGGGAAAAATTACATTAAAAATTGTCCACGTGATACATATATAATCACGATTTAAACATTTCATTTGTATTAATTGAATATATATTATTAGGAAGTTTTGTTATCTGGGTAAGTTGTCAGCTTATATGAACTAATAGCTAGTGCGGCTTGCATATGGGTACATCGGTCTCTTACCCTCGACCGTGGCGGTAACTTTATGGTCAGGAAGCCACAAATATTTACAGTGGGGCTCGGTCAGTCAATATGATTCCTTTGACATCACTCAACTTATGTATTCTGCTCTCGTATTGACAATTTGAATGATATCAAGAACATTTTCAATATCTTCTGACATAGATGGTTCAGCACCAACACTATAGTTGATTGAGTTGCACAATGTTCTATGACTCACAGGATGAGTATGAGGTGCACAAAAAATACAGGTAACAGGATAAGGGGGGGGGGGTAGAAATAGCCTAAGCTACTCTATCCCTTGAGATGTATTTATTGCTTATCTCAATAAACATACTTGAACTTGAACTTGAACAGGATAAGTATGGATTACACAATAATTTACAAGTCACAGGATGGGTATGGGTGCACAAACAACTGGTAACAGGATGAGTATGGGTTGCACAATAAATTACAGGTCACAGGATGAGTATGGGGTGCACAAACTACTGGTAACAGGATGAGTATGGGTTCACGTAATGCGACTGTTCATCTACCAGTAAATAGGTACTCGGGAGTAAGTCAGCTTGTTGTGGGGTTGCATCCTGGCGGGGTCAGTAATTCGACCTTAAGGATGACCTTGATAAAAGCCTATCGTGTATGAATATACTGTGGCTTCCTGTCCCCAACACAATAAATTATTATAATTATAATATTATGGTTTATAATTAAGTTCTTAAGAGCGATCCTGCGTCATAATTAACATACGTCTATCTTTACCTCAACATTTTATAAGTTAATTTTTGTCTGTATATGATGATGATCATATACAATTAAGGTAGCATTGCACTGAACCGCTATATATATATATATATATTTATTTAAACAACAGTTATTCACTCAATTATTCCTTGTTTATGAGCATTCTTTTGGATATCCTTGATCCTGACGACAATGAAAGCATATCTGAGAGCTGTTGATATCCTGCTCTATGAATATTGTAGAAGGCATCGCATCTATGGATATCTGTTTTCCTTTGATATAATTCTGGTATGTTGTGCCTCAGTGGGACTCCGATTTACTCGTTACAGCCGCCGGATTCCTTCGCGGGTATTCTACATCCTGATTATAGTGTAGGATGTCCAACATCCTGAGATATCCAATATGATTAAAATAATGAGGGTAAATTCCTCATTGTGGACATCCATCATCCTTATTCAGGCAGGACTCTCTCAGAGGACATTAAACATCCAGATTCTGACAGGACTCTCTCCAGTGGATATCCAACATCCTGATTCTCGCAGGACTCTCTCCAGTGGACATCCAACATCATGATTCAGGCAGGAATCTCTTCAGTGGACATCTGGCATCCTGATTCAGGCAGGACTCTCTCCAGTGGACATTAAACATCCTGATTCTGGAAGGACTCTCTCCAGTGGAGATTCAACATCCTGATTGAGGCAGGACTCTCTCCAGTGGATATCCAACATCCTGATTCTCGCAGGACTCTCTCCAGTGGACATCCAACATCATGATTCAGGCAGGACTCTCTCCAGTGGACATCCAACATCCTGTTTCAGGCAGGACTCTCTCCAGTGGACATCCAACATCCTTATTCAGGCAGGACTCTCTTCAGTGGACATCTGGCATCCTGATTCAGGCAGGACTCTCTCCAGTGGACATTAAACATCCTGATTTTGGAAGGACTCTCTCCAGTGGAGATTCAACATCCTGATTGAGACAGGACTCTCTCCAGTGGATATCCAACATCCTGATTCTCGCAGGACTCTCTCCAGTGGACATCCAACATCATGATTCAGGCAGGACTCTCTCCAGTGGACATCCAACATCCTGTTTCAGGCAGGACTCTCTCCAGTGGACATCCAACATCCTTATTCAGGCAGGACTCTCTTCAGTGGACATCTGGCATCCTGATTCAGGCAGGACTCTCTCCAGTGGACATTAAACATCCTGATTCTGGCAGGACTCTCTCCAGTGGAGATTCAACATCCTGATTGAGGCAGGACTCTCTCCAGTGGATATCCAACATCCATATTCAACCAGGACTCTCTTCAGTGGATATCCAACATCCTGGTTCAGGCAGGACTCTCCAGTGGATATCGAATATCCTGATTCAACCAGGACTCTCTCCAATGAATATCCAACATCCTGATTCTGTCAGGACTTTCTTCAGTGGATATACAACATCCTGGTTCAGGCAGGACTCACTCTAGTGGATATCCAACATCCTGATGACATTGTAGATAGATAAATTTTCTACACAGTGATTGTAGGCTGTTATAGGCTTGAAGATATAAAAAAGTATCTACGTAAATGACGAAGAAAGAAATTCATAATTTTTTAATATCCATTTACTATTAGGCTGATTATAATTATTATTACTTGTTCATCAACTCATTTTTGTTAATAATATGTTGAGAAAACATGATGATATGATTGATATTTGAATTGGTTGTATCTCGGTAAATATATGTGTTAAAGCCTTAATATTTAAAATTAGCAAAGAAAGATTTAATAGGAAGAAACGTCCAGTGATGCGGTAATTCTAATGGTAGCATTTTGAAAACGATTCTATGGCTGGTTTTGATTTTGAGTTTTGAGAAAAATGACGATTTCGCCGAGGTGGCGATTTTTCTGTGGCAGCTCCGCTTTGCGCCATCTTTTGACAATTATTTACTGATTTAACTGACCGCTGAGCTGTGTAGCCGTCATGTCCCGAGGCACCATGCTTGTTTCTATCTTTTGGTCAGTTTTTATTATTTGATTTAATCATTGACTATTTTCTGTTTCTATAGGAAATAAGGTAATTAAAAATCAAAAGAAAACAAAAGGTTTTTGCCGAGAAATAACCGGCTAGCTGTGTGATGCATCATACTGAACCGCTGTATATATATATTTATATAAACATGAGTTATTCACTCAATTATTCCTTGTTTATGAACATTCTTTTCGATATCTCTGATCCTGACGACAATGAAAGCATATCTGAGAGCTGTTGATATCCTGCTCTCTGAATATTGTAGAAGGCATCGCATCTATAGATATCTGCTTTCCTTTGATATAATTCTGGTATGTTGTTCCTCAGTGGGACTCCTATATACTCGTTACAGCCGCCGGATTCCTTCGTGGGTATTCTACATCCTGATTATAATGTAGGATGTCTATCATCCTGAGATATCCAATATGATTAAAATAATGAGGGCAAATTCCTCATAGTGGACATCTAGCATCATGATTCAGGCAGGACTTTCTCCAGTGGATATTCTGATTCAGGCAGGACTCCACTGGACATCCAACATCCTGATTCAGGCAGGTCTCTCTCCAGAGGACATTAAACATCCTGATTGAGGCAGGACTCTCTCCAGTGGATATCCAACATCCATATTCAACCAGGACTCTCTCCAGTGGATATCCAACGTCCTGATTCTCGCAGGACTCTCTCCAGTGGACATCCAACGTCTTGTTTCAGGCAGGACGCTCTCTAGTGGACGTCCAACATCCTGATTCAACCAGGATTCTCATCAGTGGATATCCAACATCCTGATTCTGTCTAGACTTTCTTCGGTTGATATTGAACATCCTGATTCAGGCAGGTCTCTCCAGTGGATATCCAACATCCTGGTTCAGGCAGGACTCACTCTAGTGGATATCCAACTTCCTGATGACATTGTAGACAGATAAATTTTCTACACAGTGATTGTAGGCTGTTATAGGCTTGAAGATACAAAAAAGTATCTACATAAATGGCGAAGAAATGAACTCACTGTGTACCCTATGCTCACAGGATGAGTATAGGGTACACAATGAACTACCACTCACACGATGGGTATGGGTTGCACAAGAAACTATCGCACAGAGGATGAGTATGGAGAGCAAAGTAAACAAAGATACACACGATGAGAAAGGATTGCACAATGTCCTATATTACTCACAGAATGAGTATGAGGTGCACAATAAACTACAGGTAACAGGATAAGTATGGGTTGCACAATAATTTACAGGTCACAGGATGGGTATGGGGTGCACAAACAACTGGTAACAGGACGAGAATGGGTTGCACAATAAATTACAGGTAACAGGATGGGTATGGGTTGCACAAACTACTGGTAACAAGATGAGTATGGGATGCACAATAAATTACCGCACAGAGGATGAGTATGGGGTGCACAAACTACTGATAACAGGATGAATATGGGTTACAGAATAAATTACAGGTCACATGATGGGTATGGAGTTGAACAAACTACTGGTAATAGGATGAGTATGGGTTGCACAATAAATTATCGCACAGAGGATGAGTATAGGGTGCACGTAAACAGGACTCACAGGATGAGTATGGGGTGCACAATAAACTACCATTCACAGGATGAGTCTATGATGTTCGTGCTCTATATTAAGATAACTAAAATACACCTCTGTTTCCAAAATGCTTTAATGACCAATATTTGCAAATATATTTTATGTTTCCGATTTTCTGATAATATAAAACATATCATCATATGTATAGGGGTCCCAGTATTAGTCTTGTTCGTTCTCGACACACAATCGAGAATTCCGTGTTCGAATCCTGGGCGGGACAGAAATGGTTGGGAAAATTTCCTTTCACGTAATGCGACTGTTCACCTAGCAGTAAGTAGATACTCAGGAATTAGTCAGCTTGTTGTAGGGGTTGCATCCTGGGCGGGGTCAGTAATTCGACCTTAAGGATGACCTTGATAAAAGCCTATCGTGTATGAATATACTGTGACTTCCTGTCCCCCAACACAATGAATTATTATAATTATAATATGGCCCCTGCATAATTTAAATTAAGCGGGGGAATTCTGGGAGCGAGAATAAACATATACGCAGCGCTCAGGAGAGCTGCGCGCGCCGTGGGGGGGGCGCACATTTAAGCAAACGCACGAGCAGTTTCTCCCTCTTTCCACTCGGCTCCGCTACGCTCCACACGAAACACTTCTGCTACGCTCCACACGAAAAGAAGCCTGCAGAGCACAGTATGGACCCAACAACTGCAGCTGCGGCCCCAGCTCTATTGGACCTGCCCCTTGGAGGCCCTTCTACTTCCCAGAGCGACCCCCCTGGGGCGTCGGGCATGCTACAGGACCTCAGGTATGGCCCCGCCCGCGGTGCGCACGAGGAGCGTGGCCACCTCCTAGGCTAGGATTGTTCGTTAGCCGTGTGCCCAGCGGCATGCCCCCCGGGCTAGTTCCGTGCCTTGCTGCTTTACTGGGCCCCTGTGCCCCTTGTGGTCCTTGCCCCCCCCCCCCGGCCACCCCCCGCCTCCCCGACCTCGTGCCCCAGCCGTGTTCCAGCTCCTACGGGCCCTGTTTGGGGGCCCAGTGCTGACGCGACAGCTGGCTGCGCCCTGCCTGGGCTGGAGGATGTAATGCCTACCACAGCGTTGTAATGGTTGCTCTACCATTGTAATGTCTGCTCTCATTAATTGGTAAATTTTTCCGTTGTAACGTTGACTAAACCATTGTAATGACTACCATAGTAATGGTAGTCTACCCTAATTGAAATATTATTAAATCATTTATTGTAATATCTCTGTCCACACTTAATTACCAGCAAACACTAATAACGGACCAGTATGACCCCTCGCTGGACTGTCACGAATATAAGCTGAATATTAAATGAGGAATATCACAAGAAAGGGATTATTAATCTCCTTACCTATACACTGCCACCACCTTCCAAAGGAATGAATGTGTCTATAGTTATCGGTCCCCAGGAAGGAAGGGACTCGATAATCAGGGAACTCAACGGACCAGTGATTGAAATTGAATGGATTACTTTAGTCTTATTGAACTGAACGGGGGAGGCTCTCGCTTTACTTTATTATTCCTAAGAATGGAGAAACACAGGGAAGTTCTAACACAGCACATGAAAATCGCATGAATACCATATATTAACACCAGGGGACAGATAACTCACCAAGATGAAATTAACAATTATTTTATTATTGTAACTGTATATTTAAATCACAATTGACATATAGCCTACTCTAATAACATCTACCAAAATAAAAGAGGCAATGGAAAAGGCAATCACCAATATGCAAGAAACGTAGGAGCACACTACCTTCAATCGCACACTGCGGCCAAGATGTTGATGGCGGCCCTCAGCCCCGTTGGGTGCGGGCTGGCTTGCCCTCCAGTCCCGAAAAACTCCCAAGACACACTAAATGAAATTTTGTTTTACCAGCTTATTGCTGGGAAGGATTACACCTCCCACCATCTAATACAGCCCCAGGGCTCCACCCATTATTTTGGCAATGGCCAACCATTTACACTTAGGCCTGAGGTCTGGCTCTCTAGGGCCAATAAGGACTTGGCCCTTATCTCCCGCCAATCATCTTCCCTGAGGTGCCGTGGAAGGCTACATGAATTCCTGAAGATTGAGTCAGTACTCCCCGGCTGTGCGATGGGAACAAGGTACCACTGTATTGGATTCCCGCAACTAGTGCACCTCCCAGCAATGTTTACCAAAACTGATAATTTATGTTCAAGCCCGTCTCCAGCAAGATAAAGGGTAGGGACATTTGACTCGCCTGGTATGGGTAAGGGACCGTTGAGAGGGGAAAGAGAGGGAATGATGAGAGGGGGATGGAGAGGGAAACGAGTGGGGAGGATTGCGTGGGGACGCAAGGTATCACAGAGGTCGGCTCAGGTCAACTCCTTGGACCTTGACAAATGGCTACAGGGGGGGGGTGAAGGGGGAAGACGAATGACGGGTAAGGGGAGGGGAGAAAGGGGAAGGGAAAAGGAAGGAGGGGAGAAGGAAGGAGGGGAGAGGGGGAAGGGAGAACCAATGATCTGAGCACCAGATCATTACAACTCCCCCTCCTCGGAAACCAGAAACCGAATAACGACCAGTATGACCCTCGCTGGACTGTCACGAATATAAGCGAATATTAAATGAGGAATATCACAAGGAAAGGGATTATTATCTCCTTACTTATACACTGCCACCACCTTCAAAGGAATGAATGTGTCTATAATTATCGGTCCCCAGGAAGGAAGGGACTCGATAATCAGGGAACTCAACGGACCAGTGATTGAAATTGAATGGATTACTTTAGTCTTATTGAACTGAACGGGGGAGGCTCTCGCTTTACTTTATTATTCCAAGAAGGAGAAACACAGGGAAGTTCTAACACAGCACATGAAAATCGCATGAATACCATATATTACAACCAGGGGACAGATAACTCACCAAGATGAAATTAACAATATTTTATTATTGTAACTGTATATTTAAATCACAATTGACATATAGCCTACTCTAANCTTCTACGACCGCAGGATAAACCACTCACAAAGAGAGTGACAATATGTCTGGAAGGATCCACAGTATAAAACAGTGAAGGAAGAACTAATCACCTTATTTAATATCGTTAATTTGACGAACTATAAATTAGAGATCGAACTGGTAAGCAGAATGGCTACAATGACTAACACAACAAGAAGGAAATTCACATTCCTGTCCTGGAATGCGCGCAGTTTGGAAAGACAATATATGGGGCACTGCGCAGTTTGAAAAGACAGTATATGGGCACTGCGCAGTTTGAAAAGAATATATGGGGCACTGCGCAGTTTGGAAAGACAATATATGGGGCACTGCGCAGTTTGGAAAGACAATATATGGGCGCTGCGCAGTTTGGAAAGACAATATATGGGGCACTGCGCAGTTTGGAAAGACAATATATGGGCGCTGCGCAGTTTGGAAAGACAATATATGGGGCGCTGCGCAGTTTGGAAAGACAATATATGGGCGCTGCGCAGTTTGGAAAGACAATATATGGGCGCTGCGCAGTTTGGAAAGACAATATATGGGGCACTGCGCAGTTTGGAAAGACAATATATGGGCGCTGCGCAGTTTGGAAAGACAATATATGGGCGCTGCGCAGTTTAGAAAGACAATATATGGGGCGCTGCGCAGTTTAAAAAGACAATATATGGGCGCTGCGCAGTTTGGAAAGACAATATATGGGCGCTGCGCAGTTTGGAAATACTATATGGGGCGCTGCGCAGTTTGGATACACAATATATGGGCGCTGCGCAATTTGGATATTTATTTTTATATATTTACATACGTATTAATATACAAGAAGGTCCACCGGGTTGTGAAATTACATACACTGGTGTGTTAGTGTTACGTCAGTCCTGTAAAGCCAAAAGTACTCTAAAAGCTTCATCGATGTATTATATCGAGTGTGGGACGAGGACAAATGAATGGGGTGGGACCCACGAGGACAAGCTTGTGTTGGCTTCCTGTCCTCGTCGAAGCCGATTTTTTTTTTTACCTGAATTTACCTGAGTGCCACCCATCTTTTTGCAGTGGCCTCGACTATATCAGGAAGCCGGCTCCAGCCTGCTATTATATATATATATATATATATATATATATATATATATATATATTATATATTTCCTGTATGGTAACAGTTTTGTTTAATAATCAACTTTATCATGTTATCATGTGTTATCTTGACAGGTATATATATAAACCCCCTGACTCAAATAAACATTCCTCACGGTTTATTAATGTTTGGAAAGTATCAACCATTTTTAATTCAATAATGTATAAATTATGAGATACGGAAGTAATTTTTTTTTGTGAATGGTCTACAGTTTATTCATCATAGCAGGAACTAACTCGTACTCTCGGTCTTCTAAAAAGCAATAGGGAGTTTCCCGCTCAAATCTTCCTGGGAATAATCGCTATTACGCAATCGGAATTAGTAAGGAGGATATATTTTGCGTTGATATATTGATATTTAGTCAAGTTTAGAGATTATACGTAGAAGAGTTGCGTAATACGAGGCGCCCCCGAATGCTTTAGGGGTTTGGTTACTGATTCACATGGAACCAAGTGCTTGCCATCTTCCTCCGTTTTCTATTCCACACCCATTATAAAGCCCAATAGAAAACGGCAGTTCCCGTATTTCCCTATTATTCTCTAGTTCGTCACAAATATTTGTTGACATGATGGAAAACATATCACCGCAATCATTTGGTTTTAATTAACGAGGATAATCGAATTGGTTATACAAGGCGGCAGGACTCCCACGAGGTGGACATAATTCCCCCAATTCAAACTTGGCGCCAAGACCGGTCGCCATCTTTGTTTTGTCAAGTCCCCGGATGCTTTTCTTGCTTCTTGTTGTTTGTCACACCAAAGGCCACGCGTTCCCGCCATAAATTTGCACAATGTCCGATAACGCTGTAAGTACGCCATTTTCTCATCTCTAGGGTGTATGGGGAGCTTGCGGGGATGCTCTACTGTGATTATAGAGAGGGGTTGAGGCTGTTAAATAGCTGACTTGAGCAAATAAGTGACTTTGTAATTCGTCTTCCCTCCAGGACGCCAAGCCAGAGGGTGAGGGGAACGAGTACATCAAACTTAAAGTCGTAGGCCAGGTAAGTTGTGCAAGTTGTTCGTCTTGAGATGTTCTCCTGGGGGGGGAAATTGGTTTTTTTTGGGGAAGGTTTGGGTAAATTTGAGATGCGTGGCGTGGGGCAGGTGCCCCCCTAGCATGGGGTGTTGTAATATTCTCTCTCGCTCTTGTAAAGTATTTGAATGATTTTTGTATTTTTTTGTACATGGATTTAGGTGGCTGTATGATTATGTGGTCATTAATAGATTTTGCAAGTTTGCATCACTGTAAATTGCATTTGTTAAGCCTTGGGATTTGGAGTGTGGGGGTCTGAAGACTTTAAAGACTGGTCTTAGCCCCCACTCTGGTCTAAGAAACTAAGTCTAAGAAGCATTTTACTTCTCTTCATCTTTGCTATTTATTGTTTTTAAACAAACATATCCTAATAAATACAAGGATTTATATATATATATATAAATGTGTATATCACGAAAATAAACACGTGATTAAAAATGTGACAGTGTCAGACCACGGAGGAAAATTGAAACAGGAATTTCCTTAAGTACTTTCGCATATTAATACATCTTCAGAAGACTCCTTCTGAAGATGTATTAATATGCGAAAGTACTTAAGGAAATTCCTGTTTCAATTTTCCTCCGTGGTCTGACACTGTCAAAATTGACATAATTTTGATGCCTTCTGAATATTGGCCACTAATTTTTTTCACGTTTACCTGGTATTTAATATTGTTAGCAAATTGTAGTTTTTTTTTTTTAATGGAGTGATACTGTGGACTAAACCTAACACGAGCTGTGGACTAAACCTAACACGAGCTATATTGTTATAGAATTTATAGCCAATTTTACCACTTTCTATTTTGTAGGTAAATTTTTACTGTTACGCATTGGTTTATGAATACTGTACACGACTACCGAGGCGTGACAAATATTAGTAGGCCTACCTCCAATTATTAAACTAAATTTTCCTTTGGTTCTCATGCTTTCAATTAATGTTAGGATAAGTTGAGGTATATTATGTTACATTGGTTTGAGTTATTTTGAGTGGGGGAAAACTCTTACGATAGTCAAATTTTACATCTTCAGTAATGCTTCATGATTCACGTGGGTATTGGCTAATTTTATGATTTCAATAAATATATAGAAAAATTATTAATTTTATTGGGGACAGTTAGCATGCATATATATATATATATATATATATATATATATATATATATATATATATACACATACATACTTTAGGCTTATATTGAATCCCTGAGGGTACAGTACTGAACCCCTCCCCCCCCCCCAGATGCAACACCACATCATTTTGACTTAACCCCTGGGTATCATTTACTGCTAGATGAATAGCAGCATTAGGTGATAGGACTCTCCCCTCCTCCACAACATCCAAACCTGGGATCACAACTATTGTGGTTCATGACTTACCCAAACTATTGTCGGTTGAGAATTGACACTGGCAATGACGTTTACGCAGACATTAAAACAATGCACAACAATATGTCAGTCCCCGTGGTGTAGTGGTTAAGACGCTCGCCTGGCATTTTGCGAGTGCTTTGTCCCTGGTTCGTATCCTGGCCGGGGAGGATTTAATGGGCGCAAATCCTTAACTGTAACCTCTGTTTAACTCGACAGTAAAATGGGCACCTGGTGATTGGAATTGAATGATAGGATAGACGATTGTTCGCGGGGTCATATTCCAGGGAACATAGGATTAAAGCCTTGCCCGAAATGCTACGCGTACTAGTGGGTGTACAAGAATGTAAGAACTGTTGTCTATATAAATCGAAAAAGAATATACGCAGTTAAGGTCATGACGTTAGTGCTGTCATCAATTAATTTGTGCATATTCATATTAAGTATAAACATTGTGATGAAAGAGTTTAACATTAGGTTGTGTGCTCACTGACAATACCCGGCCTACCTTCCGGTGTGCCGCATGTGGCCCACCAGGCCAGGCAAAGTGTTAACCAAACTGTACTACCGAGATGTAGGACACTTATTTTCTAACCTACGTTTACAGATCAAAGGGTGCCGTGTTCTTTAGAGACTGGGGCACTGATTTTTTGTATCAAATGCAACAGGCTAAAATAATTTATTTGGCATATCTGAAAAAAAATAGATTTTTGTATTATAGTAGTGCTTTTCATTTCTCAAAGGTTTCTGTATTAAACCTCAAGCACATCATTATGTTGTATCAAGGAAGCCTTATTTATAGATTTAATATTTACAGTACATTGCTTATTCATTCATGGATATGATTCATTCTCCAAATGGTGTGCATAACATCATTGAAGTAAATGCATTTATAAAGATACACAACTGGTAGCCTTTAGGAGTAAAGTGGTCTGCTTCACATGGGCTAGCATTCTTGCCGTGTTAAAGTCTACTCTACATTGTGTTTGCTCATCAAGGACACCACAACACTTAAAAATGTTCTGTTAGACATATAACATTCTGCAGTGATAAATCTCACATTGGTGATGTGCCTGTGGCTCTGAACATCAAACCTCTGAAAATCATTATTATTTACACCTAAACCTTTGATAAGCTTACTCTAGGAGTTTTATAATGTACTAATTTTAGCAAAACCCCAAGCTTGGTCAACAGTAAATGACATGCTGCATTGTTCAGGTTTTTAAGAATCTACGGTTCTCTTGTGATTTCTGACCCCCCTAGTGTAATTTACCACCAAAACATGATGAAGCGGGTTTTAATAAAAGGGACCTTGCTGCCTTACCTACAATTTGTAATTTTAGTATGCGAACTATATATTGCCTCGCAATGAATTCTCGTTTTTTCATTAACCTTATGGCCCAACACTTTCCTCTAGCCTACTAGTCATTAGATATCAGAAGACATAACTTTCCACACAAGGCCATGATGTATGCATCTATATCCCTCCTAGGGGCTGAATTCGGAAACCTTGATTGTGATTTGAGAATGTAGCTGCTACTACAGACACATACCTGTTAATGATTCCAAGGATCAACATCCCTGTGACCAGGTCTCTGACCATGCTTCCTGGTGGATGGTTTGGCCAACTAGGCTGTCTGATGTGGCTGCTCACAGCCTAATGTAGGAGTCACAGCCTAGTTGATCCTCTGAAGGTGTTTATCAGGTTCTCTTTTGAACACTGCTTGAGTTCGGCCAGTTATGCCCTGTATGTGTAGAGGCAACCTGTCCTTGACTCAAATCCATTACATCCAGAGGTCGACCCCACAGACACATTCATAAATTTTAACACACTGTTCATTCAAAACAGGAATTTTCTCAAATATAAATTAGTATTATAGCATATTGTGCATATATACAGTAGGTTAGGTTAGGTGCTTAGGTTCTGTTGGCAATTATTTGTATTTGTAGTACGTGGGTGAAGCATTTACAGCATTGTGGTTCGAATAAAATTCGTCAATGAAGCACTTGTTCTGGAAGTGTTCAAACGAAATCAGTTGAGTCGTGTGTAAACCATTTTTCATTCATAAACGGGGGGTTTCGCGGGTGCACGGAAACACTTTTGGATCTTTGTTTGGAGGACGGACTGGTAGAGGGAGTGTGTTGAAGAGTCTTGGGCCTTTGTTGCCATTTATGGCTATTTGGATGCCAAATTTATTGTTATAATCCAAAATAATTTTTACAAAATTATTATAAAAGCAGAAATGCAATAAGCATGCTGAAAGAGAACTTGATTAATATCAAAGGCCCAGGACTTTTATAGATACATCCCAACACAAGAAGCCAGATTAAATCGGGTAGTAGGGTGGTAGGTAATTATGAGGTGAGTGTGGGAAGCCAGTATGATTGTATAGTCATACTGGCTATATCATTATCTTTTTGATGTGTCACAATGGAAAGATTGATGATATTCTGGAGAGAGAGATAAGAATTTTGCACTAAGATTGTAACCTTTGGTTGAATTGTCTGAATGTTTATGGACCTAGTCATAAAAGTATGTGTGTATATCTGGTATCATACTGCACGAGTAAAGGAAGAAATGTACATGTTTATGAAGCAGAATGAATTTCAGTATTATGCTGATTGTGATTGTTATCTTGGTTACCTCGAGATGGTTTCGGGGCTTAGCGTCCCGAGCGGCCTTTTTGTAAAGGCCAGAGTACCTTACGAAACGCATCCCTAGGCATCAGACCATAATAAAGTGTGAAAATGAACTTTGAAGAGTTCATTTTTCAACTTCCCTTAACAGTGAAGAAAAACATAAGAAATATTGAGAAGAGTCGTGTTAGAATCATTAATCTTGCCCTTTCGGTCATATTCAACAACATACGTTTACAATAATGACTGCTACCAATATATATATATATATATAATGGGGGTAGTAGAAGAAAAGATTAAAGTGTTCAGTGAGAATCCACAAGGTCTTCTCTGAATACTGTTGTTTTCTTCTTCGAGGCTGTGCGTCCCTACAATTGCACCCGAGGTGGTACCCCTCGGGTGTACCGATAGTATTTATAGCACTCGTCCTTACCTTCACGCACTCGTCCTCAGGTGTGGTCGTATTTACAGTCACTCTCCATCCGGTCCCAGGGAAGAGAGACCACCTGTGAAGAGTCCCATACTGTGGATCACCTCTCCTTCATCCTGGTTTTCCACTCCTCCTCCTCCTCTTCCTTCTACCCCTCTCCCCCACACCCTGCTACCAATATATATATATATATATAATAATGGGGGTAGTAGAAGAAAAGATTAAAGTGTTCAGTGAGAATCCACAAGGTCTTCTCTGAATACTGTTGTTTTCTTCTTCGAGGCTGTGCGTCCCTACAATTGCACCCGAGGTGGTACCCCTATATAATATATATATATATATATATATATATATATATATATATATATATATATATATATATAATTATATGTGTATATGTATATGTGTGAATCGACTTGAGAGTGGTCCAGGACAGACCGAAATGTCGTCGTCCCTTCACTTTCTAGTGTATGGTTTGGTCAACATATTTCAGCCACGCTATTGTGACTCCTCGTCTGTGTGTGTGTGTGTATATATATATATATATTATATATATATATATATATATATATATATATATATATATATATATATATATATATATATATATATATATATGTTATAAACACATTGTACTGAACAGGGGTGAGAATAGCTTGAGCTACCTCATCCCTTTGTGTGTGTTTATTCCTCAATAAACTTGTTGCACGTTCAGTGTTCATGTAGGGTGAGACCAGGCCTGGTTGATGGTGTAATCAATCAAGCTCTTGTATGTCTTATGTCTTACCTGGGGAATCACCCTAGTTCATCAGGCACCTTTTGGAGGAGGATCAGGAACAAATATACCCAACAGACCTGATACCTTACAAATGTTATTGTGGGTGGTGTTGCTTCACTGCCTTCATTGCTACACCTGCCACCGATGGTTGCCTTGCATTGGGATCTAGCAACACCTCTAGCATTGGATCATAAATTGGAGGAATGAGCTATTTTCATCAGATAAGGTATTAGGTGCTGCCTTGTGTGTCATCTCTTTGTGGTAGAATGAGCAATTCCTTTGAAAGGGGCAAGTCATTGCTGCCATGCTCTTCCTCTCTCTCTCTCTCTCATTCTTGCTGACACACCTTTATCTTGTGCTTCTGTGTCATATTCAGGTCAAAATGCACTATAAGCAGTACCCTGAGTACAGAAACCTGGTCTGAGTATACCTATATACCTGTAAGTGTCACTGGGCTAATTTGTAATTAAAAAGAAACAAAATGGCACATGATTGCCAGAGACATCTTTAAACTGAAAATGAAACCATTGACCAAATTTGATTTGATCTTGGTAATACCCTGGAAACACAAACCTTAATTGTCTCTATTTTCCCACTTGTTACAACTTGTAATAAAGTTGTTACATCTTGGCTTAACGTATTTATGACGTATTAGAACGTTGTTCCAACTTGCTATATTGGTTGTTATAACTGGTTAGGAGGTGTTAAAACTTGTTCGAATGTTGTACCAACATCGTAGTTTCGGTGTGTGTTTGGCGGGTATAGTTTGGCAGAAAACTGATGTTCATGAGTTAGGACCAGACACTTCATTATGCTTATTAATTTCTGGCTACTTTATAAGAAATAGTGCTATTCTCCAGACACTTGTCAAATAAGCATTTATATCAATAATATGTATGATTTCCTGATTGTCTGTCATGGTAATATACTCCATCCTTTTAAGTATTTTTTAATTACATATGGTATTGTAACTTAAACAAAATGATTTCATAAGATACTTGAAAATGGATTGCCTTGTGTTTTATTGATCCCCATTTATCAGTCTTTGAATGAGGCATTTGTTGTGCTCTACTCTAAATGTACAGTATTGCTGTAATACAAAATTATTATAATGCCTTATACCCTTCAACAGGATTCCAATGAGATCCACTTTCGGGTGAAAATGACTACTCAAATGGGCAAACTAAAGAAGTCTTACAGTGAACGTGTTGGAGTTCCGGTAGCATCACTCCGCTTTCTCTTTGATGGACGACGTATAAACGATGAGGAGACTCCCAAAGCGGTGAGTTAATTTTAATATTTCTGTACCACATGAATATTAAGCAGATTTGTTTGCTGTACCTTCCCCCTTCAGAGCAGGCGAGATTGTTGAAATAGAGGGAATACAGAGAACATATACGGCACGCATAGACGAGGTAAAGCACCTAAATTATTGGGATCGTCTCAAAGCTCTCCAAATGTACTCACTAGAAAGAAGACGAGAGAGATATCAAATAACATACACCTGAAAGATACTGGAGGGCCAAGTACCAAATCTGCACAGTAAAATAACGACGTACTGGAGTGAACGATATGGAAGAAAATGCAGAATAGAACCAGTAAGAGCAGAGGTGCCATAAGCACAATCAGAGAACACTGTATAAACATCAGAGGTCCGCGGTTGTTCAACGTCCTTCCAGTAAGCATAAGAAATATTGCCGGAACAACCGTGGACATCTTCAAGAGGAAACTAGATTTATTCCTCCAAGGAGTGCCGGACCAACCGGGCTGTGGTGGGTATGTGGGCCTGCGGGCCGCTCCAAGCAACAGCCTGGTGGACCAAACTCTCACAAGTCAAGCCTGGCCTCGGGCCGGGCTTGGGGAGTAGAAGAACTCCCAGAACCCCATCAACCAGGTACCTTTAATTTGAAAAAGCTGAAGTAGAAATTTAAATAAGTGAGTAATTTAATGTACTGTTGTTTGAAATTAGCAGCCCATTCTCCAGTAATGATAGTATTTATAGCAACTATTTGGTAAACCGTATAAAAATGGACTGAAAAAAGAGTATTAGATTAGCCTAATTGATACGATTAAAATGGGAAAATAACTAAAGAATCTTAAGTAATCCTAGGATTGATATACTGTATCAGCTGTCTTAGGCCAATTTCTGTTATTGTCTATTATCTAATACTGTATCTATAAAAAGAGGTGCTTAGGGCAAGCTTTACCAGACTTTGCAGGGTGACCATTTTTTGCCCAGAGATGGTTATAAGTGACTTCAAGCCCCTTTCCCCTTTTGCATGAAATGGCAATTCATACTAATTTACAATCTAGCTAAGACTCCATCCTCACTAAGACTACAGGAATAAAAGAAAAGTAGCAAAGGGTAGGGAATGTGGTGAATTATAAGGAGGGCAGTGAAGAATGATTGTAAATGGTGATGGTAAAAACTCATCGGAACACAAAAGTGTTAAGATGGACTCAGTGATGAAGATAGTTTGTAGAGAAAATGGTTACGATGATGTAGGGGGAGGTTGGAGTAATTTATTCTCTAATGTATGATAGAACATTCCTAGATTAGTATGTTTTAGATTCAGCAATTCGGAACAAAGTTCCAAGCAGCACGGGCTATGGTGAGCTCGTAGCGGGCTTGTTTATAGATTAGGAATTATGTGAGCATCAATTTGCATTTAAATGAGTTGATCCAATGGTTACGGATAAATATTGAAACAATGTGATGTCCAAATACCTGTACATTAAGATGAAACTGTCAACTTCATGTGTTGTGAACACAGTCCAACAAGATTTGGCTTTTGTTTTGGAAGGTGGTTCCCCCCATCTTCCCACCCCCCTCTACAATGCCTTGTGAACTTTTAACTTAATTTCTTAGGTACTAAATTGGTTAAAATTCACTTCTTAATGAAATAATTGAATTGCATGCTAATAGAAAAACTTGAATTCTTGTTTATTTTAAGCTTTGCATTGATGTATAAATATACTGTACAAAGAAATATGATAGATTTTGCAAAATTTTATAACACGTTCCAATTAAAACAAATTAAATTTCTTTTTCAGCTGGAAATGGAAAATGACGATGTTATTGAAGTTTACCAGGAACAAACTGGAGGCCATTGATGTAACACATTCCCACGAGTGTAGGACTAAGGCTATGTTAGGTTAAGGAAGTTTATTTTTTGCCACACAAGTACCTTTATTTTTTTTCTGATTGAAAAAGTTTGCACAGACCCAGCTATGTGCATCTGTGGTTTTTAGGTAGAATTTTGTATGAGTCTCCTACAGTGTATATGCAGTATATAGTATTGGTGACTGAATTTAAAAATTAATAAAATTTCCTTGATTGTGATACTCCTAAGTGGATGGTGCAAGTAGATTATAGAAGTGTAATTATACTCAAAATTATGTTGAAGTTAATAAAAATAATTGTCAACTTTTTTCAGGCTTAAGTACTGGATGCTATTTTCTTATTTATAAATTAAGCATTGAATACTATTGGTAGACCATCTATGGCTCAAAGGTTTTATCACAAATCATTTAAAGTTTTGACCCAAAAGAACCTTGTTAAACTGTACAGTACAAGGTTTACAATTAGCCGATAGATAACCTTTCATGTGTATGGTTTTTGTGTATTAGATGCAGCTGGACATCTTAATTGCTGTGAAAGGAAATAGACTCTATGAGTTTTATGTGTAATTCTTATTCAAATACATTCTGAATTTGCCCCATGAGCAAGTTTTTATTTTCATTCATAGTTTTAAGCTAGTATAAGCCATGAGACGCTATTGAAGTATCATTGTAGAATCTTAAATGATTTGTATAAAATTTAAATCAATATATGCAACTATTTTAATACAAAAGTAATTGGCTAAACTGATTAGGATACATAGCCTTCCCGGTTTGGTGCCTTCTATTGATAATTACTTACTAAACTGATTAGGACGTTAAAAATTATATTCAAAATGCAATCCATTCTGGAAGAAAAAGGTCTTGGAAGCATTTTGTTCATTGAAATCTAGTGACATCTGCAAGACAAAAAAGGTTGAATGAATTCTCTGGATAGTTTCAAAGCTAATTTGTGAAAAAGAGGAAACAAGCAATGAGAGAGAAATCTAGCAATGACTGCTTGCCATATAGTGTGCCGAGTCATCATTGTTAACTTGTATTCCAACTTTCTTAGTGGAAAGCTTGGAAAAGTACTATAGAACAAAGAGGCTAAAGCATTTCTACTAAGTGTACTGTAGACATAGTGTTGCTTTTATCTTCCTACCTTAGTCTCCCTGGCTCGGTGCCTTATGATGATTACTTCCTACCTTACTTTGCTCCACTTTTAATACATCATGCATGTGTATCTGGGTATTTCTCTACTACCTATGAATTTGTACTTTTGGTTTTATTGGAAGTTTTTCTCCATATCCCACGAAATCGAGCAGGAAGCTGTCGTGATTTCTTAATTGCTGTTAAAATCCCATTGAGGCAGTTTAATGTGCACATCACTCTGTAACTGGGTTCAATACATTGCCCTAGGCTAACAAAACCTCAATAAACAGACGAGTCGGTAACGTGGCTGAAGATGTGACGACCAATCCACACACCAGAAAATGAGATGACGTTTCGATCCATCTGGACCATTATCAAGTCGATTGTGTCAATATGATAATGGTCCAGGACGGACCGAAATGTCGTCGTCTCTTAATCATCTGGTGTATGGTTTGGTCATCGAAATTTCGATAAGCCTAATAGTTTTTCAGTAATGGTATTCTGTAGTCATAAACAATGTGCTGGTTCTTTCCAAGTCAAATTAAAAATAAAAATCTTGGAATTCAGTAGACATAGTATACTGGCTTTGCCATGTATACCCCTTTTGTTGCCTTACACGTGTGAAGTTATCTTGAGTTTATTCATTGATAGATGCTGGTAGCTTTTCTGCTACTTTGAACTTCATTCGTGGTCGTATGGAATTTGTTCATTCCATACAACTGTTGGTAATGTCGATGATCTGGCATTACAGGTAACAAAGTGCACACTCTAACATTGTCCTTCCTTCCTTCCTCAAGATCATAAATCTTATCTTAATATCCCTCTGGATCACTTGTCACTCGACAAATTCTTGAAGGATCAGATAAATTTGACGTTACTCTTGGGTTCTTTTGTTCTCATATTGGCATTTTACAGGATATTTGGCTCCTGAATATCTCGACACAGAAGGTGCTACATGGCCTTCGTGGGTTGGTGCGTTCTTTTGATAATTACTGTACTTATTTTTATGCAATTTTTGCTGTGAAAGAAATACTTTCATTATAATGTACAGTATATTATGTTTACTATCCAGTTGCTGGATTTTATCCCCACTTGCACAATCTTGGTATTTTTTTTGGCCCATTAACTTTTCCCTATCATGTTTGTTGCTATATAATTTGGTTAATTCAACTTTGCATTCATCTGCAAAGCCATAAACAGCATCTCTTCCAATTTTTTTTGTTTAATGCAAGGTCTTGATTTGTGTACCTATAATCCCCAAACCCAAATGTTAATTTTTATTTTCATCAGCCTAAAAACTGGTATTGCCTAGTGCCCTGCATAAAACTAAATATATTTTTCACTGGAAATAGCTGTGTCACAAGTCACTGACGCTAGACAATTTCTAAACCAGTTTCTTGAAATCTGTTAAAGGACATGGGCAAGAAATTAATTTTTATCAAAACTGTTCCATATAATTTTCTTATTACTAGCTGCTGCTCCCTTTTAAGGTTGGCGAATATATTTGTGCTGTTTTTACAGAATTTACTAAAGAAAAAGAAAAACGTTTGGTTCCCTTATTGGTATGGTGCTGGGGATGTATCATTGCTTGGTCGATCAGGTTAAGCTCCCATTCAGACTGCTGGTAGATTGATGGACCACATGTACATTAACACTGGATTACACAGCCACAACACTATGCTGTTAAGCCTTAATTCTACTCTAGCTATCTACCACAAGACAATACCTTGTCCTTGGACAGGGTGGACCTCAACAACCCATGCATGTTTCTTTTTTTTTTTTGGCAATGTACAGTATACATATCCATCTTGAATACAGTCTGATTGAATTTCATTTTAGTCCCAGGGTTCAGCATTTTCCAAATCAATACTGTATACAGCTCTGCATAACATCTTATCAACTAAACTTCGCTTGAACTAGATTCGCAATATCCATAGCACAGTAACTTAGTTCAGAAAAGTACTATAGTCATTCTTCAGGGTTTAATATACCAAATGCTAGTGTGCGCTTCATGACAGTAAGGCTAGTGACCTTGATCCACTATCACTTGCAGTGCTAATGTACCCGACTTTGTTCACCTTTATCTATAGAAAACGTCCGCCTTTATTATTATTATTTTTTAACCATTTTTAATGTCAAATTTATTAGTTACATTAGTCAACAGGTAAAAATTTGACAATTTTATTTTGGCATGACTTATCCTTGTTGAGAACTGGTGAAGGAAAATGAAGACTAGCTGGTAGGTGCAGCATAGCAGCTTTTTAATAAAATAAGAACTGATAAAACAGTTGCTGATAAGATATGGTATGGTAGCACTGTGCTAACGGTGAAGGAAAGCACTCAATATTAGGCAACGGTGCCAGGCTATCATTGGTATATTCTCGGTAAGAAGAATTAACAGTAATGTTGAGGAAATTGGTCATGAACATAACCAGCTAAAAAAAATATATGTAAAAATGTAAATAAAATCGCATCTTACTATTGCTTCTCATTTTTGTCACCAGTTACTAACAGCTTAAAAATACCTCTATAGCTAGCATCACATGGTAGGGTGAACCTTGAAACCAACAAGCAATGCGTGTTTTGTTACCCTTAATTTCCACAAGCCCATGACATCACCCTAACAAGAGACATGTTGAATAAAAACACTTATAATTTACAAAATCCAAGATGTAAGAGTACAAATTCTTGAGGCAATCCACATGAAAATAGAATAACCCACCCTAAATACTCAAATTACGGAACTATTAACTCTACCCACCATGAGAGTATATATATATATATATATATATATATATATATATATATATATATATGAGCAATAATCGTAATTAAAGCCCCCAATTATGCTCATCAGAAAACGTGTCCTCTTGCAAGGAACGTCGCTGTTCAATCGTATGCGTTACATAAGGCCAAAATTTGTCGTACTAGAAAATGGAAGCGGCTCAGGAAAAGTGACGTACTGTCCCGTTTTCTGTTTTGGGTCCTCTGGTACGTTGGGAGAGAACACTTTAGATTGACCGTTTTCTTGACGTTTGGAAACCTTAGGCAGACGGGCTGCATCGCGATGTTGCAGCAGCCAAGTCCTTAAAATAATCTTCTCTTGACAGTCTCGAGACGTTTCTGGTAGCTATTGCACGTTCATGAGCCGTGCATTTCTGCACTCGTTCTTGGGTATGTTCTCGAACACGCACGTTCTTGAGGGTATGTTCCTGAACGCACACGTTTTGGGGTGCATGTTGAGCTCGCGTTCCTCAGTGGCCGTTCGTGTGCAAGTTGCACATTCGCACACGATAACCCCGCTACTTGGTTGACAACTGTGGCCATATACAACCCATCCTCCTGTTTAACTAGAACTTTTTTGTATCTGTGGGCCATCGTACATGTATTGACGTAATGGACAATTACATTTTGGCACTAAACGTTCGGAAAAAAATCAATCTAAAAACCGAACATGAATATTCCTAGGCCTCATAAAGTACATATAGGTACGACGTTAGGCTTCAGATCGCGTATTAGGGCTAGAATAGTTAGGTTAGGCTACGTTTGGTTAACAACAAATTAAAAATCTTTTCCGGTTTGTCTAAATTCAGTAGTACCAAATTATACTTTCTAATTGTCCATTACGTCAACATATGTACGGTGGACCGCATGGTTACTGTAAGTACTATTTAACGAGAAGGATGAGCGAACTATCAGGGGGAAAGAGCCAAGCCATTACGACTATATAGCCCTTGGAAGGGATCTGGGAAGAGAAGGGTGACCTGCATATAGTTTGGAGTAATTCACTTGGATTTTACCGATAATACAGTCACTTTAGTTTTACCTCTATGCAGACCTCTACCTCTACTTTTAACAGTTACCATTTTATAATTCATAATAATTCATTGTGTCGGGGGACAAATTAAGTAGCCAGAATGTATTCATACACGATAGACTTATTCCGAGGTCCTACCCGCCGAAGCCGTAAATGCTAAACCACTGCTGCAACTTAAGTTCAATAAAATCATCAGGACAAATGGGGGGTATCTTTGACAAACCGCCGACTTCCTGTCCTTGTCGCGGTCTCAATACAGAGATGGTTGGCCTCGGGTAAACTCTGGTAATTCAATTATTTGTGGAACAGAGTCTGTTGTTATGTGCTGATACCCTGATAAGATACTTGAACAGAAAAACATATAGAAGAGATGAAGAGCATTCAGTTAAGCATGAAAATGTGAAAAAAAATAAAGAACTAGATGAGAAGACAATGGCGAGTATAGCATTTGGTGTGGGGGGTACTAGGCTAGCTAGACAGGGGCCGCGGAAAGGTGTGGGTCACAGTGGATACTTGATACTATAAATAAGGCTTCGCGCCACCCCCTTTGTCCATCCCCCCCCCCCACCCCCCTCTCCTGTTCTCTGTACTCACCTAATTGAGTACAGAGAGCAGGGAGGGGGGGGATGGACAAAGTGGGTGGCTTGTGGTACCAGTCACGTGGTGTACACACACACACACTTTTCAACCGGTTTATACCCTCTCAACTTAATTGTTGTCCTAATGCCTTTCCAATACTCCAGTAACACAGTCTCGCAGCTACAGCCTGGGCTGTAGTCACAACGCTGCATTGCTTCCCAGTGCTGTTTAGTATTCCTCGATTCTTATATTGTTCCATGCATCGTTGCTCGATCAGTATGTGTTCCGTGCAGCACTGCTCGCCATAGTGCTCCATGCTACACTCTTCTGTAGCTCTTTCTCCCTCTCGGACTCTTTATTGGCATTCTAATACCAATCATGCCAGAATATAACCAACTTTCATCAATGGTAGTTTGTCGCGCACACAATACTCATCCTATGGCGGTAATTATATTGCACATTCCATGCATATCCTGTGAGCGGTAGTTTATTGTGGACCCCATATTCATATATATGCTGTGAGCAATGGTTTAAAAACGATTGTGCATCCCATACTTGTTTATATTGTGCATATATACTCAATACACACGAAATTATCAACAATGATGCTGATAATATTAATGCTGAAAACTACAATGAAAGGTGAGTATTGCCAAAGCGTTATCAACCCTATATACCCTTTTAAGAGCGACAGTTTATCAAACTGCCACTCCAAACTTATAGTAATAATTCCTTGTGTCTGGGGACAGATAGCCTGTGTATATATACATGTTAGGCTTATATCGATGTCCCTCCTAAAGTCGAATTTCTACCCCACCCACCTCCCAGGATGTAAGCCCACTAGCTGACTTTTTGGGTACATACCTTTACTGTTGGGTGAACGGGGCATTAGGCGATAGGATATGAACCCGGAACTTCCAATTGTGAGTCGAGAATGAACAAGTTTTTGTTAGCGGTAACACAAAATAGAACATAAGAATTAAGGAAACTGCACAAGGCCTATTGACCAAATTGTGGCATGTCCCATTTTTTTTTATTATTATTTTCTACCACAGACGTGGCCACACATTTACAATGCTAACTAGCATATATACATTTTCTTCTGTCCTCCATGGACAGGGTGAAAGATTTGTCAAACATACAGTTCAGAGATTTATTGAATAACCACAGAAGGTGATCGTAGTGCTTTTAAAATGTTAGGCTAAGCTACATACCTAAATACATAGGTACATAGATTTATGAATGCATTAATGTGAATTTATAATGGTGAAATGTCCCATTTATATCCACCTTTGTCATTCTTCATTGAATGCATTCTAGTGAATTATGTTTAATGTATGGCGACCAAAACTCAACTGCATAATCTAAATGGGGCCTTAACAAGATCAAGATATAGCGAAGAATTACATTAAGTGTTTTAATTATTGCTAACGCTCCTAGAAATAAATTCTAGTATTCGTATTTGCCTTATTTCCAACATTTATGCATTGATTTTTTGGTTTTAAATTTCTACTCATCATGTTCCTCAGATCTTTTTCGCAATCAGACTTCGCAATTTCATCACCAGCTGGTATCTTGTAACTCTGCAATCATTATCAAGCCTCATAATTACATTTGTCAGTACTAAACTGCATCTTCCAAACTGCCACTCTTTCAACCATTTCAAAAGTCTGTCTAGATCGTCTTGAAGTGGTTTTGAGTCTTCTGAATTTATCTCCTGTCCAATTCACATATTGTCTGCAAATTTGCAAATATTGTTGCTCAATTCCGACTCAAAATAATTTACGTATAAGATAAACAACAAAGGTCTCAGGACAGAGCCTCGATGCACTCTGCCTACAATGATTTTTCACTCTGACTTAACCACATTAATTTGTTAAAAAAAAACACTAACTCTTTGTTTTCTTTGACACAACAATGCCCTTATCCAGTGTAAGATAGCACCCCCGAATACCGTGCGCCTAGGTTTATCTTTTTAATCAGTATTTCGTGTGGCACTGTATCAAAAGCTTTGCAAAAGTCAAGTTGCACATAACGTTACAGTCCTTTCCACTATCAACTACTTCAAATATGCTTGAATAGAAAAAGACCAAATGGGTAAACAAGATCGAGTGACCTTTAGCAAAACCGTGTTATGAATCCTTTGTGTTTCAAGGTATAGATGAATGAATGGCTTTTGCAATCCCAACAATTAAGTTAACAATTGGCCAGGTAAGTTAACCGGCCAATAATTGGACGCAAGTGATCTAACTAGTCAACCTACCATCAGTATAAAATTGTTCAGCTGAAGGCACAATTTTAAGCTCTTCTTTAAGAAGTACAGAATGAATTATTGAACTATAAAGGGAAAGCGCCAAGCCGTCGCGACTATATAGCAAAAAACACTATTACCATTCTATTACCATTTATTACTATGGCGTAAATAATACGCCAAAATAATAAATATAATATATAATATTATATTTATTACTATGCAATGCTAATTCGTTCATTGCTCTTCGAAAATAGTGAATATATAGATAAGATATAGATAAGTGCAAATAAATTTCTTTAATTATGTACAGCATAATACATCATATCATATATAGTGATATATATATATATATATATAGTACATCATATAATAAATATTATTAGATAGTCAATATATATATATATATATATATATATATATATATATATATATATATATATATATATATATATATATATATATATATATATATATATATATATATATTGAGAATTCAATTCAATTTCTTTCTTTATTATGCACCCCATACCCATCCCGTGGGCGGTGGTGTAAAGGATTACAGAGGCACATAATCGGTTCAGGAACTGAACCCTCTAGTTCGTTTAGCTGAGCAAATAACAATTTTTGACGCTAGTTACAAAATTATTAATGTTGTATACACATGTACACACTCCCATACATACATGCACATATATATATATATATATATATACGTATACATAGAGCCGGAGCAGGGAACACGTTTCGTTTTTGCATTCGTTCAGTTCATGTCCAGTACGTACTTGAGACGTGATTCAGTAAGTTGAACATGACGAATTATTTTTGTATTAATTATTTAATTAATCAACTCGTTTAAATTTGTATTTAATTGTCATTCATGCAATGACAATCTTGCCGAAGCCATATTGTAAAAATCATTCCAAATAACACGTGACAAACTCAAGAGTCCGACGTCTGAAATCGGGCATGTTTCAGTTGCCATGTGATTATGGCAGGAGTAAAATCGATTTTTAGACAATATTACGTTTAACTTTTGTTAATAATGTTCGCTTCATTTTTGTTGTCAAGTCGCGAAATCATGTCGAGTTGTTTCTAAAAAGATGCATATTCCGAAATTTCTATCGATTCTAATGATTTTGTGCCAGCTCATTCTGGAAGCTTCCGAAAATACGGGACGAGCAGCATGCAAGCGGAACCTGCCTCCAGCCCCTCCCCCATACCATGTTCCCGCGTGATCAGCCGCTAAATCAAATAAAACGCCTTAACCCTTCCCGGCATTATTCCACCAATTATATCACTGAATAATTTGGCTGCTGTATTTGAGCATCATCGTACAAATATCTGGTGCAGAGCGGTGTATAAATTTAGAAAGGATCTGAATGTAAAAAGAGAGAGAAGTGAGCATCTGAGAGAGAAGGATTGAGTGAGACAGAGGCTTTAACACCTCTCAGCCCAGGGCTGCGAATTCTATTAATCCTTAAAGTACTTATTTACGTTGCCAAGACCAAACGCCAAACACCATGTCAACCGCACAGTGAGTACTTTTATGAATTTGAAAGTGATTGTAAGGTGATTGACGTAAGGGTTTGACTGCAGCGGTTGAGAGCCGGAGCCGCGGCGCCGGAGTGATGGCGGCTGGGGGAGATTCAGTACAAGAAAGAGCTTAAATAAGCGTGTGAAGCACCGGCAGCGTGGGGGTCCACGCCACCTCATTCACCCAAGTTATCGATACCAATACCTGCCTTATAGCGACTAAGCCACTATGGGATAACATTAATAACATTACCCTAAGACACGATAAAGGTTAGGTGTTGAATGTGAGGTCATTGTCGTGGGCGACTGTGAAGGCGTGGACATGATCACGCTGTATTGCGTTTGGCATTTTTTGAAGGTTTTTATCACTTAAAATGATGAGTTATATCTCGCTAGTTTGGGGATTATTATTATTCCGCCCATATACAGTACTATGATTGACGGGAAGATGTTCAACATGCGGTGGACAATTTGCTAATTGAATGACCCCGAAATTAAACTACTGGCCAGTGCTTGTTT
>WNGS01066681.1:8388227-8468139 GCA_020271785.1 Procambarus virginalis | reverse complement strand
TCCCTCCCTCCCTCCCTCCCTCCCTCCCTCCCCCCCGTAACAGCCTTCCCACGAAAGGCAAACAGGAAATACTTACAATTACAACACACTTTCTGCCTCTATTGTCACCCATTATATGACATCAGTGTCATTAAAAGTACTATACACACCTCCAGCTATTGCTGGTAATTATTATTTACAATGCTCTAGCAACCAATCTCTCATTACTATGCTGAACGGTTTACTTTCGACGCATCATAAATTTATACAGCTGTGTAACTTCTGCATTCCAGTAAGCGATCCAATTTGCCACGAAAACCATTCAAATTCGGATACATCCAAGGAAAAACTGTTACAGTACAATACATATATTCCTTTCTTGCTATTAGTATTCTAAATTGTCTTACAATAACACATACAATCGCGAAGAATCTATCTTTTGATACGCCTAATCCAGTTATATAAAACAGATCCAGAAATATTATAAGCTGATATTAACATAATGCCTTCACAGGCATCCATTCTTGCGGCGTCGTCCCCAGCAGCGCTAGGCTCGCAGGTGGCAATTTGGGGATTATCCTATTATAGGCCCATAAGCCTCTGGAGGGTTATTACGGCCGTGACACGAGCTTACTGGTCAACCAACAAATAAATTTAGTTCTGAGTATAGTTGAAGACTGAAGTAAACTCAGTGTATAAAGGAGTATAGTCTGTCAGTGTGTATGTATTTATGCGTAGCCACTTTTCCTACTAATAACCTAAATGTTCAAAGCTGCTGTAACACGTTATTTTATTCAGAAAATTTGAAATACGAGTCCGTAAGACAGAAAAAGTGGCAGTACGGTCTCTATAACCTAATATGGTAGCCTAGCCCAGAACATTAATATAAAATATTGTTAACTTTTAATATATCTTTACCTAAATTAAACGAAACTGCTTCAAACTAAACCCAGTCCAGCAAAAAGTAACAAAATTCATTTAATATAGTCTTTCATTTAAGCTTGCAAACCAGAATTTGGTCACAGGTGGAGGCCTTGACAAATGAGGAACATCACCTGCGTTGCAAGACACGATAGGCTGGTGCAGGTACGCGTGCAAGGGTTACAAGGTCATCATGCATCACCACTACACAAAAACAACACTGCACCCTAAAGATCAGAAGAGGATATATAAATACTGCAAGGCAACCCAAAGGATTACTCTTCAACCCACTAAACAATCGAAGATTCTTGTTTTAACTAGATTAGAAAAGCTTCATCACTGACAATAAAAGCTTCATCACTGAAAATAAAAGCTTCATCTCTGATAATAAAAGTTTCATCTCTGATAAAAAAACATCAACTCTCGATACTAAAGCCCAATTCCTTTGGTTCAAGTTTCCCGCCCATTTGAAACCTAAAGGCATGGCAAAGCTTGCATTTACTTTTAATGTCCTCACCATATGGCGGTGAGAGGGCTGAGGATAGATACATGGATCCTGCGGCCGGCAACGACCACAAACAAGACTTGAAGTGGTGCACACTGTTGAACATGACCTGCTCTTCCGGTGTGTTTGCTTATCTAAATGTAGTGTTTTTGTTTGTGCTACATCCAAGTCACGTTTTACAAGCATTGATCTATAAGAGATATCTGACGGGTCCAAAGCTGGAGGCTCGACACTTGGGACTATCCTCACCAAACTTTGCAGAGAAAGTGGTCTAGGGTACGGGACGGACGTAGGCTAGTTGTACTCGGTCTAAGTAGTGTACTTGAGAAATATCAGCCTTTAACCCAACCCCCCCAACGTGCGATTTTCATTTAGTCTAGTTGAATTTTTATTTAGACAGTATTTAGTGAACATGGTCATAGGGATGAAGGGAAAGTGGTGAAGAGTAGAGAGGGGTGGTAAAACGTAAGGAAGAAGGATAGGAAAAGAGAGAGAGAGATGGAATGATTGGGAGAGAGTGGGGAAAAGGGAAGAAAGACCCGGCACAGCTGAGTACCCCTCCTAGTGTATCCACTGTATATATATATATATATATTATATATAGATATATAATATATATATATAGATATATATTATATATATATATTATATATATGTACCTAGTAGCCAGAACTCACTTTTTGGCCTACTATGCAAGGCTCGATTTGCCTAATAAGCCAAATTTTCCTGAATCAATATATTTCTCTAAGTTTTTTCTTATGAAATGATAAAGCTACCCATTTCATTACGTACGAGGTCAATTTTTTTTATTGGAGTTAAAATTAACGTAGATATATGACCGAACCTAACTAACCAACCCTACCTAACCTAACCTAACCTATCTTTATTGCTTAGGTTAGGTTAGGTAGCCGAAAAAGTTAGGTTAGGTTAGGTTAGGTAGGTTAGGTAGTCGAAAAACAATTAATTCATGAAAACTTGGCCTATTAGGCAAATCGGCCTTGCATAGTAGGCTGAGCAGTGCGTTCTGGCTACTAGGTACGACATATATATATATATATATATATATATATATATATATATATATATATATATATATATATATATATATATATATATATACACGTTCCTTCAATGTTACACGGAAGTTAAATTAGACTGCGACGTAAATTTAATATGAAAAATATGAAGCACTGTCTTATACTTTATACCAGCAGTAACGGCTCCATTATCTCGTTTTGTTGGGGTCTTATCCGAGGGACATTCAAATGCTCTTAGCGCTGTCATTTTTTATCATTACTCTTATAATTTAAACCTCTTTCGTGCACTTTTAAAGATGTATTAAAGCATACACGAAAGCGCTCAAGTAATTTATTGTTTAATTTTTATTTTGTGGTCATAAGTATTACCATTATTCCTCGTGATACACACATATACATGGTTGTGGTTAAGAGTATTAAACTTCAACAGAGACCACCAAACGACCAGTGATAAGGGTTAACCAGTGAGGGCTGTTTGCAAAGCACCTGATGCCAGCAACTGTCCCACTAACACACAGCAACACCCAATCAAAAACAGGTGCTGAGAAGCAGCTGTCACAGCCACCCTGCCTCACCGTGTGTTTGATCCTGCTCCCAATATCTCTGCCACTTCTTTGCTTTTCAAAGGCCTGTACCTTCCGTGAGAGATAAAGATAGAGCAAGAGAAGGAAATAGTGTAACATGAGAACCATCTTAGCACACTGTGAGCGTGAGAGCGTAACATCCCCGGCAGCTAGCCTGAGCCAGTACTGACTCATGCAATCCCATTTTATACAACATATTTACATGAATTTACCTGAGGACAGGAAGCCAGCGTCTTGTCAAGGGTCCCCCGATTTGCCCTGATGATCTTTTCCAGCTGTATTTAAAACCCAGCAAAGTTTTGGAAATTAATGGCGGGTTAGGGAAGATACTTATCTATCAGTCTCTACGAGGAAGTGAGGTCTTGCTACCTACTACTAAAATTTGGGCACCAGGTTAACAAAGAAGCCACGTAGTAGGAACAACGAGAAAAGACTGCACCAGTTACAACTCAACAAAATTCCCCGATGTACTGACGAAATTGTTGACAATGACAAACTAACTGGAAGAACCTGGACCAGGAAACATAGGTGGAAGCTGTACGTGTGGGGGAGCCTGTGTCAATATTAAAAGCGGTGAAGCTGTGCAACGAGCTAGTTAGAGAAGTAGTAGACTGGATCCGTATGGCTTCAAAAGTAGATACCGAACTCAAAGCTCAACAACGTTTGTCGGTCGAAGGCTGAAATACAGACCAGCAGGGAACTGAAGTTTAAACGTGCAGTCATCGGGAGGACAAACCCTTCATGCAAACTCCACCTACTATCAAGAAGTCTAAACTCTGCAAACGTAGCGCTCGGCCCAGTAAGTGCATTTAGGTGCCAACACATTTCACTCCTTTTCTATGTTACATTCCATACACCACCTTCCTGTTCCTAGCGCCCCGCACCACCTGCACAACAATGGCAGGACCATTCTAAGCGCTTCATTGTAGTATTGTGTGGGAGGGAATGTAGTCCACATTATTCTACATAAACAATTACCACCCGACATGTGTTGCTACAACCGCTTTCACAAATGTTGTTACTGATCTGACGAGAATACAGTATATATATATATATTTGAGATATTTTACAAATGACAATGATACAAATGACCTTAATACAGGTACATATTCAACAAGAATACGCTAGACGTCCTGTTTAATTCTTCCTCCGTGGTCTGACGCTGTCACATTTTTCATCACGAGTAAATTTTCGTGATTTACACACACACACACACACACACACACACACACACACACACACACACACACCAAAGGAGGCGGGACCAAAGAGCCAGAGCTCAACCCCCGCAAGCACAACTAGGTGAGTACACACACACACACCAGACAGCCACACACACACACACACACACACACACACACACACACACACACACACACACACACACACACACCACACACACCACAACAGAGTGGTAGACGGTTGGAACAAGTTAGGGGAGAAGGTAGTGGAGGCCAAGACCGTCAGTAGTTTCAAAGCGTTATATGACAAAGAGTGCTGGGAAGACGGGACACCAGGAGCGTAGCTCTCATCTTGTAACTACACTTAGGTAATTACACACACACATGGTGAAAAACGCAGCATAAACAGATCAAAATAATGGGTGCCAGAAATATGGTCAAAATACCAAATTCATTTAAGCTGAAGAGAAAGTTGAAACTCAAAATCGTTTTCAGGAAGTAATGATCTAAATACCATAACACGAGAAAAATAACCAAGCGCCATATACGTTTATCATGTTTTTACAACAGGTTTTTCGACAATCATTTTTTGTATAATTAAAACATTGTCCAGCTTCTGAGCTATTATTTACCACTGACTGACAGCCGCATATTAACATACAGTATATAATTTATCAAGAAATATCAAGATTTTAACGTCCTTAGCTAAAGGAGTTGTGGGGTTCAGTCCCTGAGCCTATTATGTGCCTCTGTAACCCTTTCCACTACTACCCACAAGATAGGTATAGGGTGAATAATAAATGTACTAGACTAACTCAAGGTAAGAATAATGTAATACTATATCCTCAAGCATAGAATAGGATAAATAGGATTATTGTGGACCCCATACCCATCGTGTGGGTGGAAATGTCAACGAGTCACGTAACTGGTTCAGGAATTGGACAACAATTAATGTTCTCTAATTTCCTGGAGAACTTAAACATGTTAACCGAAGTTCTTATTAACTAAAATGTCTGGCAACTATACATGTAGACCTGTTATACAGTATACATGTTATTCAAATAAAGTAGAATCCGTTGGTTAGGATGAAAATACATTCTTCAGTATACAGGAATATACAATCCGAACATCTTTACCATTGTGATTATTGCTGTCTTCTTATATGTGCTGTTAATCTGCTGTATGGTGTCTATTAATCTTGTTTAAATTACCAATCAAGCTGTCAATGTAATCAATCAGAGCTTTAATATACCAATGTGCTTTAATATACTTACTAAGCTCTCTCATCTCATTTTTTCTTGTAATGTATTTGTTATCATTTTATTAATTCTGCTAGAATTTACCTACTTAAAATTATCTGTTAGATTAAGGACCTGCCCGAAACGCTGCGCGTACTAGTGGCTTTACAAGATTGTAAATACTATGCTATGTATTCTCACAAACCCAATGTACCTTCTTGTATATAAATAAATAAATAAATAAATTATATGACTAACGTTTATGCCATTCCCTATTTAACTGGGTATAGGGTCCCACAATAATCGTATTTAACTGTGTGTGTACTAGCCATATACTAGCTTTACACAAATGTACTTCATTTTTAAGTCATCTCTAAAAATTCGATATAGCTATTGACTGTTATTAGTTAAAGCTGTAATAGGATCACTATCTTTATCCAGATTCCCGAAGACTAACAAAAGGTCCCAACACATGGGAATATCTATCGCGCCTCCCTAAACTACGAATATCTGGATGAATGATGAATATATATATATACTGGAGACCAAGAGCTGAAACCTCTGTCTCAACCACGCGTTGATGACGGAGCGTTTCTGGATCACAACACCTGGCGTAAAACCAGTTTCTTATAGAAAAATATTTTTGCTTTCAAATGAGTGAGTAACGGTGCAGCCAGATTAATAAGCCACATACCTTCGTTCTGATTTTGATTATGTGGTAATATAACCAGGATGTGATACAGGTTATGGATGCCCCCGCGTAGTTACTTTTGGTGATTAACTTTATGGGGGGCATGATAATACCGTAAAAAGTACCCTAGGAAAACCCGCAACAATAAAATGGTAGTAACCCCGCATACTTACGCGCTTAAATGCAAGCCGCGGAATGTGAGATGCTAGGACGAAAATGCCCCCCTCCCTCTGTAACAAAAAAATGTAATTTCTTGAGAGAGTTTTGTGGTGGGAGGAAGTAGAGGAGGCGGTCTACCACGTGAACGGTACAAAATGCCAAGCGCGACTGGTTCACCATGCTGGGCCACCCGCCTCTGTTCCCTCCGCGGCCGCTCGTGTTGCCGCTGGCCTCGTGGCATATACCTTTTATCACACCTCACTCGCTCTCCTGTGTCACGCCTGTATTTATGTGGTGTATCGCTCACTTGAGTTCCTTTACAGCTGATAACATACATTTACCTGTCAAGATAACTAACTGTCTGAAGGACATACACCAGAAACCAAAAAAAAGACAAACTCCTAACTCGCAAATACCGTTGTCAAACTATGTTATCATATTTGTACCTCCTTTCTTCAAAGCACGAAAGTAATCATATTGCTTTCTGGGATACCGGGATAATTTTTTGGATAACTAAAATGTACACTTGTGTTTTGCCACTGTAATACAATCGTACGAAAACGAAGAACAATATTGATAAGGGAAGGTCACGTTATGGCAACGTTTGGCAGCTGGTGGTTGAGTTGCCAGGTAGGAGATGCTGAGGCGATCAAGGCACCTTCAGCACCTATTGCATTCATTTCCTACACTACAAGTTAACTAGAGTTTAGCACGAATTAATATAGCATTTAATAGAATTGTCATTAGCTAAGTGAGTTTAGCAAACACAGCTAATTGTCATACAGAGGGCATGTATACATGACAATTAGCCAGCACTATCAAACGTTGGGTGAATGATGTTTTTTTTTTATTAAAAAGCTTAGATATACATAGCAATGTGCTGCTACCCTATTCTACATGAAAGATTACACAGTGTAGATAAAACACTAGCTATACGTTCATAGGATATATATCCTCATTGCGAATCTCCAGAAATCTTGCAAGTCACAAACTTTAGGTAAAAAGTTTGTGATTGAAAGTTTTATTTTATTTTTAACAAACTTAGGTATACATAGCAATGTGCTACTACCCTATTCTATATGAAAGATTACACAGTGTAGATAAACAAAAAACTATCTATAATTTCCTCCAATATTCCCACCTCTCAGGATGGTTAGTCATACATGAAATCAGGAGGAGAATTAAAACACCAGCCTCAGTACAAAAGCAAATTAACTCTGACTAAAAAATCAGGTGAGAACGTAAAGTATAAGACTGGTCTATTAGCCCCCACTAGCAAAATCTTGGTACAGCACAAGAATATCTTCCAATATTCCTGAGTATATGAAGTAATTACAGAGCGCGAAAAGATACGTGAATTTAGAGACAATTCTATAACCAATGTTCCAGCGATGTGTAAATATTTCATTCAAAATGATCTGCTACCAGAAATTTTAGCCAAATATCCCCAGTTTGCTAACTGTAGGTAGTAACTAAGTGATTGTAACCTATCCACCGCTGCCCGCTGGATGGGGGCGGTGTGCAGGACAAACATATCAATTGTGACACTAGCTCTCCACATATGTCAGTTGCTTAATTTAGAACCTGTACTTGAGGTCGATCTCGAACCCATTGTTGATGTGACGACTTATATTGAATTTGTAACTAGCTCATCAAGATTGTAACTTGCTTAGCTAAATGAATTGTGGGGTTCAGTCCCTGAGCCCATTATGTGCCTCTGTAACCCTTTCCACTACCGCCCACAAGATGGGTATGGGGTGCATAATAAATGAACTAAACTAACAGGCAATCACAGATATAGTGTTGGAGAGTATGTCCTAAATCTAGTTCATTAAAGTGCATTAGCAGGTAGTGTGACTCTTTATCGTGCAATATGACACGTCATGAGTTTATTAGCTAAACACGTTATAGTTAGTTTAGTTCATTTATTATGTGCTACATACCTATCATATGGGAAAAGTAGTGGAAAGAACATAGAAACTGTTTTGGAGGGGACCTAAACATCCCTTCTAATGCGCTATGTGTGCTTTCCTCCGAGGCTAAAGGTCCCTTTTTCCAGTTAGAGATGGTACTCCCTCCACCTCCAGAAACTGGTAGGCAGTTTCAACAAACAATATCATTATTGCCTAACACTTCATTTGTTCCGGGGTTACGTTAATATATCTAGTGTAGTTTCTCTAGTAACACAATTACGTTTTCTTTGAACCATTAACCGCCAAACCGTACAGCTTGATGGTGAGGTATTATAAATTCGGTGACATATAATTGTGTAGAAGATTTACTGGAGAGGATAAAACAACCAGTCACAAGGGATACCTCGAGTTGAATACTTAGAATTATTAAGGAATTAACGTCACAAAGAGATGACTTATAACAATTGCATTTTAAATGTTGTTGAAATCATGTAGTTCTATATAGTATATATAAGTTGTGTACTGAAAGTGGTATTGATACTGTTGTACATGAATCTATTGATGTAAAATTATGAAGCTGTGCAGATTTCTATAAATTTGTGGTACCTGGAATAATTAGTTTGTACTGTCGGGTTCGTTCTCGACTCACAATCGAGAATTTCCAGTTCGAATCCTGGGCGGGAAGGAAATGGTTGGGGATGTTCCCTCTCACCTAATGCATCTGTTCACCTAGCAGTAAATAGGTACTCAGGAGTTAGTCAGCTTGTTGTAGGGTTACATCCTGGAGAAGGTCTGTGGTTTGACCTTGGAAGGGGGGTTAGACCTCGTTATAATCCAAACATGTATAAGAACATAAGAAAAAAACAAAGGTAACTGCAGAAGGCCTATTGGCCCATACGAGGCAGCTCCTCGTATGGGCCAGAGTATATGTATATACTCTGGCTGCCTGTCCCCCGACAAAGTAATTATTAAATTGTATTCATCTTAGTGATTTGTGCTTTAAATTAAGTTATTGTTTTGACTATCTTTATGATTTGTCACTTAATGTCTGTAAAATGTAAACAATTATATCAAACAATTCCACTTAGCATCATAACAGTATATGGGTCTTGTCGTTTATATTATACAGTTTATGATATTATTTTAATATATAAGATCATAGTTAGGTGAACAAATCCACGAGGCCGTAATGGGGGATTCGAACCAACGTCCGGATGATCCCAGACGAGCCTAAGTCGACTGCGCCACGACATGGAAAAGAATTTGGGTCTGGCATCTGGGATGATCTGAGTCTGGGATCATCCCGGACGTAGGTTCAAACCCTCATCATGGCCCTTGTGAATTTGTTAATTTGATGCATTACGCTTTGTGATTTCTGTGTGTATATCAGAGTTAGGCTTTTAATGTTACCATTTTCTTTATTAAATGAAAAATGTAGCTTAGTTTTTGGTAAACTAACATAATTAGAAGTGAGTAGCCATTTTGATGAATTAAATTGTCTTGATATTTTAATAAATATTTATGTCATGCATTAATGAACATAGACTTTAATTTTAATTAAACTTCTTACTGTTACTGCTACTGTTACTAGTATTATTGCCAGTGTATATTTACTCATTATAAAATAAAAATAAATCTCTTATAAATAAAAATAAAATCTCTTATAATGTTGGTGCTGAATTTAGAACTTCAAACCTAGTTTTACTCTGAAAAATATAACAATTTTCAGAAGAATGTACAAATACCATTTTATGAAATCTCGCCAACCCATTGGCTCATACTTTATTATAGTGGATGAAGAATTAATTCTTGTTTTTTTTTCTTTGGAATAAATTATTTTGTCAACAACTTACTTCAGTTCAAAACCCGATATAAAATTCATCAGGAACAATGGAAGTACTTCGACAAGCCGCCGGCTTCCTGTCTCCGTCGAGGCCCTAGGAAAGTATTAGGCCTATGGTAAATCCCATGGTACTCCTTCAGAGGTTTCCACTTTTCTCAACGTGGTCCAGTTCCAAACGCCGCACATCATTAACCTCCCTAGGAGGCTCCTAAATTATCTCCATATGTGTTTGTAATTAAAATATAGAGTCATTTCCATATATTATAACTTACATTTTTTATTACAATGAAAGACGTGATAATTGAACTTAAATGTTTGTTTACCAATAGGGCGCGCGTTTTTGGAACTCCTTCAGCGAGGCTGCACCTTCTCGTACTTTGTTTACTCTCAAAACGGCGCAAAAAATTCCGATTTTGCGGCTCTTCTCAACTATTCAAATATTTGTTACATAAAATATACAGTGCTTATGTATTTACCAAAGTGTATTGGTAATACATAAAGTTTAAATTTGTTTAAAATTATAAAAGGGAATTGAAATTAAAGTAAAGATGATACTGTAGCTTGACTAAAATATAATACAAATCTGTAACATCAGCTATACTGATGATCATAAATCGTAACATTTGATGTATAATGCCTGCGTTCGGAATTACGAGCTATTCATGCCCGTGCCACCTTTTGGGTGGTTTAATCTTTATCAATCAATGCGCTCGGAACGATTACACTCCAGTTATCAGGACAAAAATAGAAGAAGCATATTTATTACTATCCCCTCTACTACACCTTACTTTGCTCCTCAGCTCTCTCTTGCCTATTTATTACCTGTCTCTACTTCCTCATCACACACGGGAGACATCTCCTGTCCACGAGGCTAACCATAGCCCGTGCTTCTTGCCCAGCTCCTGTGCCAGGTAAGTACGGGCTCACCATAGCCCGTGCTACTTGGAACTTGTTCCGAGTAGCTGAATCTATAACAACAAACAACATTCCTCATCACAATCGACTNAAATAGGACTGGGGGGGATTCTACACTAGGCTGCTTTTCAAACAACTTCCACCGCGCACACGGGGATTATATACACATTTACTCGTTGAGGCTACATGCAGGCGAGGAGTCACAATAACGTGGCTGAAGTATGCTGACCAGACCACACACTAGAAGGTGAAGGGACGACCACGTTTCGCTCCGTCCTGGACCATTCTCCAACCCGTTCTCGCACTTTCGTATAGTCAATATTGACTATTAAATACGTGCATATGTGACATACTAAAAATACTAGTTTACCTTGAAAAGCTTCATAGAAAACACCGACTTTACCTAACCTTCTTAGTATGTTAAGATAAGCATCTTATTGCTTCGTAATTACAATTATTACTTAAACTATTATAGGTATAGTCATATACCTATAGAGAACGGGTCATTCTCAAGTCGATTGTCATCGACTTGAGGCTACACTTCTCTGAAGGTTTTTAAAGCTGACCTTGCTGATTTCTAACATATATGCGTACAGTGTTTTTTTACAGGAAACGACAAAATAGATTAAGAACCAATGTTAAAAGTGAGGAATATTAGAATGAGGGAGATAAATGGAAACAGACATAAATGAACCAGAGATATCACAAAGAACATTGATCAATGTAAGAATGGCACATACATGATGCAGCACTGAAGCTGAGAAAAATTAGGGAAGAATGTCATATTAAACCAATACCTAGAAAGGCGGTATTTAGGAGCTAGAGCTCGACCCTTCAAGCTCATTTACATGATCACACAGCTATATGTGATCAGTAAGTTCCGAGACATAGTTTACTAATAGTTCGATAAAGGATAACAAAATAACGCAGTATGTATTCACACTACATCTTAATTAACTGGAAAAAATTAAACCGTTTAGTCATAAATATAAACTTACGTTGTATGATATTACATCACTAATTGTTCAATTATCTGAAGGTATATCCGGTTTCTAATGATGTGGTGTCCCCACCACAGTGTGCACTCAGACATGTGTTGGGGCCACGAGTTTGTTCCAGAAAGAATCATGATGCAAGCATCCTGACTTGAGTTTCTGACGTATCCACTATGTAGCACTAGAACGATGCCAGTGCTACATAGCACTAGCATCCAGTGCTACATAGCACTAGCATCCAGTGCTACATAGCACTAGCATCCAGTGCTACATAGCACTAGCATCCAGTGCTACATAGCACTAGCATCCAGTGCTACATAGCACTAGCATCCAGTGCTACATAGCACTAGCATCCAGTGCTACATAGCACTAGCATCCAGTGCTACATAGCACTAGCATCCAGTGCTACATAGCACTAGCATCCAGTGCTACATAGCACTAGCATCCAGTGCTACATAGCACTGGCATCCAGTGCTACATAGCACTAGCATCCAGTGCTACATAGCACTAGCATCCAGTGCTACATAGCACTAGCATCCAGTGCTACATAGCACTGGCATCCAGTGCTACATAGCACTAGCATCCAGTGCTACATAGCACTGGCATCCAGTGCTACATAGCACTGGCATCCAGTGCTACATAGCACTAGCATCCAGTGCTACATAGCACTAGCATCCAGTGCTACATAGCACTAGCATCCAGTGCTACATAGCACTAGCATCCAGTGCTACATAGCACTAGCATCCAGTGCTACATAGCACTGGCATCCAGTGCTACATAGCACTAGCATCCAGTGCTACATAGCACTAGCATCCAGTGCTACATAGCACTAGCATCCAGTGCTACATAGCACTAATATCCATGATATTAGCCTTTGGAAGGCGATAAATCCAGAAATTCGAGCCCTTAGGTCCCACTAAATACCCAAACATAATTCGGCAGTACCCTAACCGTCCAGCTGACTATAATAAGGGCCTGACAGCTGAGTGGATAGCGCTTCAGATTCGTAGTTCTGAGGTTCGGGTTCGATCCCCGGTAGAGGCAAAAACAAATGGGCACAGTTTTTTTCATCCTGATGCCCCTGTTCACCTAGCAGTAAATAGGTACCTGGGAGTTAGACAGCTGCTACGGGCTGTTTCCTGGGGGTGTGTAACAAAAAGGAGGCCTGGTCGATGACCGGGCCGCGGGGACGCTAAGCCCCGAAATCATCTGGAGATAACCAGTATTTATTCTGTATGTATGTGAGGGGTAACTTAGCAGAAATTCTTATTTGTTTTCGTATCTTTCGTTAACAGCGTTATCTTTGGTAAAACCCCAGTGAATCTGCAACTATCACACAGATTGGTCATGGCTTAATAGAGGCCAAAAAAAGTGGTTAAACCAAATGATGTAAAGCCTTGACCTATCGACGTGTGATTAATTATTCATCGATGTTTCATAAAAGAAAACGAGGAAGATAGAAAAGCGGTGAGGCTTTGAGGCGCGAAAATATTGAATAACAAATCCAACCTTTTTTTACCAGTATCAATAATACAAAATGTCTCGTACAACTATCTAATTTATATTAAGGTTGAGATAAGAAACTTTGTGCCCAACCGGACCGCAAAACACAACCAATACTCCAGAGAACGATAATGTACCTCAAAGTTCCCACAAGGTAAAAAAAAACAAAGCAATCGTGAAATTGTTGACCAGACCACACACTAGAAGGTGAAGGGACGACGACGTTTCGGTCCGTACTGGACCATTCTCAAGTCGATCATGATATTAACATTACTTGAGAATGGTCCAGGACGGACCGAAATGTCGTCGTCCCTTCACCTTCTAGTGTGTGGCCTGGTCAACATACTTTAGCCACGTTATTGTGACTCATCGCCTGCAATCGTGAAATGTTCCACAAAATACGCTGTTGCTTCATGGAGCGATTATTCTTACGGGCGACCATTCCCACGTGCGACCATTCTCATGGAGTTCCTGGCTGACATTAGCCCCTCACGGTGAACTTATGTCAGAAACATGCATTTTCTTCTTATATGTGTAGTGTTCGTCAAAATCTTTCACATAGTTACTTTACCTAACTACTTGGAGAAGTCGTCAAGATATCTGAAGGAGGGACGAAGCTTTGTTTACCCCAAGGCATGAGAGGGAAGGGTTGGGGGGGCGGATGGAGAGGCAGGATCGCATCCCCTTGAAAACATTATAAAAGGCAAAGCAGCGTGTAATTACAGGAATTAGCTCGTCTATTTTTACACGTTTTAACCTTTATTCGAGTGAATTAAATGATGTGGCGTAGGAGTCTTGCCCTTGAAAGCAGACTTCTCCTCTCACCCCTGAAAGGCCGACACCCCTCCCCACTCTCACCCACCAAACATCACCCCCACGTCAACTCCCGCAAGTAATGCCAGGGACTCCGACAGCTACTCTCAGTGGACATACTTTTCAGAAAAGCAACACGGCTACGTAATGTTCAAATGTATGTGAAGGGTCTCATTGATTCAACTCACTTTTATGTTTGAAAAGTTTAAGGCGTCTTGTACATACCAGTTGCGTTGCTCCTGGGAGTATGGGTTCGAGTCACTTCTGGGGTGTGAGTTTTCATTCGCATATAGTCCTGGGGACCATTCAGGCTTGTTCGCATTTGTGTTCCTCACGTGTGCCCCAAAGAATGAGGTGATTTGGTAAAATGCTATGCCCAAGATAACCATCCGAGTGCCGGCGGTGAGGTGGTTCAAATAGCTTCGGCTATCACCTCATTATGTCCGGTCGTGATGGTCAAGTGGTTTAGGGCGTCTTGTACATACCAGTTGCGTTGCTCCTGGGAGTATGGTTCGAGTCACTTCTGGGGTGTGAGTTTTCATTCGCATATAGTCCTGGGGACCATTCAGGCTTGTTCGCATTTGTGTTCCTCACGTGTGCCCCAAAGAATGAGGTGATTTGGTAAAATGCTATGCCCAAGATAACCATCCGAGTGCCGGCGGTGAGGTGGTTCAAATAGCTTCGGCTATCACCTCATTATGTCCGGTCGTGATGGTCAAGTGGTTTAAGGCGTCTTGTACATACCAGTTGCGTTGCTCCTGGGAGTATGGGTTCGAGTCACTTCTGGGGTGTGAGTTTTCATTCGCATATAGTCCTGGGGACCATTCAGGCTTGTTTCGCATTTGTGTTCCTCACGTGTGCCCAAGAATGAGGTGATTTGGTAAAATGCTATGCCCAAGATAACCATCCGAGTGCCGGCGGTGAGGTGGTTCAAATAGCTTCGGCTATCACCTCATTATGTCCGGTCGTGATGGTCAGTGGTTTAAGGCGTCTTGTACATACCAGTTGCGTTGCTCCTGGAGTATGGGTTCGAGTCACTTCTGGGGGTTTGAGTTTTCATTTCGCATATAGTCCTGGGGACCATTCAGGCTTGTTCGCATTTGTTGTTCCTCACGTGTGCCCCAAAGAATGAGGTGATTTTGGTAAATGCTATGCCCAGATAACCATCCGAGTGCCGGCGGTGGGGTGGTTCAAATAGCTTCGGCTATCACCTCATTATGTCCGGTCGTGATGGTCAAGTGGTTTAAGGCGTCTTGTACATACCAGTTGCGTTGCTCCTGGAGTATGGGTTCGAGTCACTTCTGGGGTGTGAGTTTTCATTCATATATATATTATATAATATATATATATATATATATNAGTCACGGCAGTGTATCTGAAGGGATAAACATTTAGCTTTCACTATTCAGTTAATAGTAAAGATAACCACAGCAGACATCAACCCGGCTAGATGCTTTCTTGTGATAATTTCTATCGTAACTTATCAATTGTGATTAATTCTTAAAAATATATCAATCATTCCCATTGCATGACACTGTGTGTGCACTTAGATGTTCATTTTTACTGTACGTCCTGTAAAATTCAATTTTTTTATCCAAATAAAAAAATAATCCAAATCCGCAAAAAAATCCAAAATGTACACACACACGCGCACACACACACACACACGCGCACCACACACACACCACACACACACACACACACACACACACACACACACATAACGAGGATAAGACAGGACAGAGATGGTTGGGCAGACTGCATATTTCTGGACTGCCAAAAAGCCTTTGATACAGTACCGCACATGAGACTGCTGTTCAAACTCGAGAGGCAGGCGGGGGTAGGGGGAAAGGTCCTAGCATGGATAAGGAACTACCTAACAGGAAGGAGCCAAAGAGTTACGGTAAGGGGCGAGAAGTCGGACTGGCGAACAGTAACAAGTGGAGTACCACAAGGATCGGTACTGGGACCAATTCTATTTCTTGTATATGTTAACGATATGTTTACGGGTGTAGAGTCCTACATGTCGATGTTTGCGGATGACGCAAAGTTGATGAGAAGAGTTGTGACAGATGAGGATTGCAGGATCCTCCAAGAAGACCTGAACAGGTTGCAGAGATGGTCAGAGAAATGGCTATTGGAATTCAACACGAGCAAATGTAAAGTTATGGAAATGGGACTAGGAGATAGGAGACCAAAGGGTCAGTACACAATGAAGGGGAACAGTCTACCTGTGACGACGCGCGAGAGAGACCTGGGTGTGGACGTAACACCTAATCTATCTCCTGAGGCACATATAAATAGGATAACGACAGCAGCGTACTCTACACTGGCAAAAGTTAGAACATCATTCAGAAACCTAAGCAAGGAGGCATTTAGGGCGCTTTACACTGCCTACGTGAGGCCAGTCTTAGAGTATGCCGCCTCATCATGGAGTCCCCATCTGAAGAAGCATATAATGAAACTGGAAAAGGTTCAGAGGTTTGCAACGAGACTCGTCCCTGAGCTACGAGGGATGGGGTATGAGGAGCGCCTGAGGGAACTGTGCCTTACGACACTAGAAAGAAGAAGGGAGAGAGGGGACATGATAGGAACGTATAAAATACTCAGAGGGATTGACAGAGTGGACATAGACGAAATGTTCACACGGAATAGTAACAGAACGAGGGGACATGGATGGAAGTTGGAAACTCAGATGAGTCACAGAGATGTTAGGAAGTTTTCTTTTAGCGTGAGAGTAGTGGGAAAATGGAATGCACTCAAGGAACAGGTTGTGGAAGCAAATACTATTCATAATTTTAAAACCAGGTATGATAGGGAAATGGGACAGGAGTCATTGCTGTAAACAACTGATGCTCGAAAGGCGGGATCCAAGAGTCAATGCTCGATCCTGCAGACACATATAGGTGAGTACATATAGGTGAGTACACACACACACACACACACACACACACACACACACACACACACACACACACACACACACACACACACACACACAGTGTCAGAGTGGTTGACAAATGGAATGCATTAGGCAGTGATGTGGTGGAGGCTGACTCCATACACAGTTTCAAGTGTAGATATGATAGAGCCCAGTAGGCTCAGGAACCTGTACACCAGTTGATTGACAGTTGAGAGGCGGGACCAAAGAGCCAGAGCTCAACCCCCGCAAGCACAACTAGGTGAGTACACACACTCACACACATGCGTGCGCGCGCAAATTTCCACTCCTGCGTATAAAAGTTGCATTTTTTACGTAGATGTCTAACAGCATTCCAGCAGCAAGCGCACACCATGTCGTGCTAGCTGCTACAGTTACACCAGTTTCGCTAAGAATCGATAATCAATGATAAATCACAAATACAAATTACCCTAAAAAATTAAATCACTAGTGTAAATGATAGGGTAATCGGTTTATACAGGTACATAATTTTTGTTTTGATCTGGCGACCCATCTGATGTCCACCATAATCAGGGATAGCAAGCTTGTTAGCTACACTTACCAACACCCCCCCCCCATTTGGTAACGATTAACCTTTCCCAGGATGCAATTCACAAAATTTGCCTAACTTCCATGGATCTATTTACTGGTTGGCAAATAAGAGACATTGGGCACGTTTCATGACACCCAATCAGACCTCAAGGGAACTGATACCCGGCTCAGTACATCAGCCACCTTACCTCGCCCCTAATGTAACCAAAATACCCTTGTGCAAATTACCTCCTTAACCACCTCATTTTCCAGCATTAACCTAAACACTCATACATACCACCAATCTATCAGTCTCATACATATACATCTCTTTTTTTTCAGTTTTACCCAAAACATCCCTGCCCCAACCATTCCTATTTCATCCCCATACGTTAAATAAAATACCCAAACTGTTCCCCACGACCACTTACCCCCCAGCGTAACCAAACTTTCCTGTACCAAACAACCCATTATCATGCAAAGTATAAACAAATTATTGCTGTAAATCAACAATATTGAGATCAGATGTCTACTTTTTTACTGCAACTAACGGTGAGGCTGCCTAACCTTGGCCCAATGCATCACTTGGCTATCCCCTTCCCCTCTCCCACACCATCCCCAGCGCCTCTCTTGACCTCTCTCGTTAAATCGCATCCTGGAAGGAAGCGTGTGAGCTCTGGCATCCCGGAGAGCAGTCGAGTGTGGATTGCGAAGTCCATCTTCTGACCAAAGGATGAGACAGACTATAAGAATGTTTTATCCACTTAGAATGGGTTCGACTGTAGCTTAATTGGGTACAGGCCCCCTGTCCCTTCCGGTTTGACTCATGCTGGGGAGTCTAACCAAGATTTGTAAATCTGATGCAAATATTATATGCTTAATTTTTTAATACGGCACCAGTGAAAGAGGTACTATTGATAAATTAAACTGTCCTAACAGACCCAGCGGCTCATCAGTAACCTACTATACGCTTTAATGAACAAATCCACAAGGGCCGTGACGAGGATTCGAACCTACGTGCGAGAGCATCCCAGACGTTCGGACGTAGGTTCGAATCCTCGTCACGGCCCGTCATTTGATGCATCACACTATTGTGATTTCTGTGTGTGTACGCTTTAATCTTTCTTCTTAACTAGGTGGATATAACCGGGAAGAAAAATCTCACAAATACTCTACCCAGCTTTGCATAAAACACCGGAGGTGAGAACCAATCAGCCTGCACTATACAAATCCATTGGTTCGATAAACTAAAACTCCACGAGCTTCCACTCTTATTGCGAGGGAGCCCTTGGGTAATCTGATTTAAACAGTTTGTATGCATGTAGATGCGCTGGTGGAGTTGACCAATGTGAGCTTAGCTGAGTAATCTGAACTCCTGTTACTTAATAGCTTTGGTGTTAATATATTAATCATTACCAGGTTTATTTAACCAGGGCACTCACTCATGCCACCTCTCACTCGATATTTGGAAACTTTCTCGTTGTATCGTATGGCTCGGTATGCCTCACCCTTTCTGCTCCTAATCTGAAAACAACAACGCCAGCGTTATCCTCCACCGCTACTATACTCTCATCACCAGCATATATATACAGAACTGCAACAACTCTTCCCCCCAAACATCACAACCTCTCCCTGCTTGATCATCTCTCCCCTCCCAAGCGTCACCACTTCCCCTTCCGCAGACGTGAATCGGCGCCACTTCCTGAGAGTGGTCAGTACCTCCAGACCGCTCCTCCCGACCCTCTTCCTCCTCCTGAACAACTCCTTCCCAATGCTCTCCCTCCTCCCAGACCCCCTACCTTTCCTCAAGTTCAACGAAGTAGGTTATCTATAAGTCCTACCGTCTGCTAGCCCGTTCATCCGTCCTTCTGTACATTCGACTAACTTTCCGTTTGTATATTCCGGCCCCATGCAATCATTTGGCTTGGAAGTCCTCCTGCGTTTATGCGATGGTTCCAGTTACAGTTCCTGAGTATATATATTCGTCCGTGCACTTTTTGTCTATATACCATCATATCCTCATAATTCATCCAAAGTTTACCATCGTGCAAGGTGGGGGATCTCAATATCATACTGCTAGTTCTTGACACAGTCCCTGTAACTTATATTTTTTTTAAGTTTAACTTGTCATGTAGTTTGAGCTACGGGCGTGGAAAGCTCTAAGCCTGCTAATAAGAGTCAGACGTTCAGATATCTTCTGTTCCTGTACCCACCTCTGAAAAAAAACTGAGTAGGAGGTACAATACGTCCAGGAATTGGCTCTCACAGGAAACGTATGACTAATGTGTACATGCCAACATTTGTGGAAGGAAGGAGGTTGGACACAAATATCCGCTTACCTCACTGGGAAGCGGGTGTGTAGGTGTATGTCTAAAGCCAGGTGTGTGGGAGAGCCTAGCAGATGTGTTGAAGGGCGAGGGTGGTGGGAGAGGACATGGGAGGGGGGGATAGGAGGAAGTCCTCCAGGAGTGGGGGGTGGGAAGGATGGGAGGTTACGTGAATGTGTGGTGGCTGTGGGAGGGAGGGTGAGGCACCTAAAGGTCCAAGAGGGTAAACTGTACCTGCCACCACAGCCTCATACACATTCCAAGCGAAGCAACTTTGACAAAAGAACTTAGCGTAAAGTTCCCGAAGAGCGCTCTGTACACTCTTAGTAATATACATCTACAAAAATGACATCAAAACGCTGATTAAATTCAATATTTCTGCGGGTATTATCGTAGGTTACAAATCCTATCTACGTTATACAGGATTTCCACAGCCACAGTTAGGCTTGCTCAGAGTCCCGGCCGCATGGACATTCATACTCGGGACCAACTCAAGGCAACTTAGAGGCAAAGTTCTACAAATCCACCAATTTCAGAATTCTACTGCAATTTTTTAATACAGTAAGTATCCACTTTTTTTATCAACACTGCCGTTGTTTATTCTTCAGTTATTATTACTAATTGTAAATATGAAGTAGTTTTGAACACTATTCTGTCATTCCGTGAAGTGAACATTGTATGTAATTTGTCACTTACAGTAAACAGCAGTTGTTGTTGTTGTTAAAGATTCGCTACCTGGAACAAGAAGTTCCAAGTAGCACGGGCTATGGTGAGCCCGTACCAAGTAAACAGCGTATAAATGTAGTAACATAAACACAGTATTATGCAGATAATGGCGTGTAACAACCCATATATACATAACCCAGACCATTGCATTTGTCTTTAATTTACTTCTTGAATGTGTAAAATTACTTTTTTTGGTTGATTAAATTTCTTTGTTGAGTGAATGCCTTCGTATAGGTTACATATTCAACGCTCTTGCTTCAGCTTGGTAGAGCTTTATATATATTTTCCTCCAAACCAGCAAAATTTGTTAATGCAATCTGGATTTACAATAACCGATTTTGGTTATTGCAAATTGGCACAGAGGGTGCTCGGATTGAACTGTTACTCTGGCCGGATTTACCACTTAACGCTGGCCTAATTTTGCACCTACGCTAGCCGGATTTAGCACCTACGCTAGCCGGATTTAGCACCTACGCTAGCCGGATTTAGCACCTACGCTAGCCGGATTTAGCACCTACGCTGGCCGGATTTAGCACTTACGCAGGCGGGCGGGGTACTATTGTCGGCTTTACACAAGAGCCCATTGTTTACACTGAACATTATTTAGGTGTAGCGTGTGTACCCCCCCCTCCCCCACTCTCCCACACCACCTCCCCCCCTCCCCACACACACACGTGTGGTTATTTAATTCACTGTGTCGGGGGACAGGAAGCCAGAGTGTATGCATATACGTTAGGCTTTTATCGTGGTCTCTCCCTCCAGGGTCAAATTACTGACCCCGCCCAGGATGCAAACCCCTCACAACAAGCTGACCGTGACGTACCTATACTTGCTGCTAGGTGAACAGAGGCATTAGGTGAATGGAAATGTGCCCCACCATTTCTGTCCCCGCCCGGGATTCGAGTGTGCGTCGAGAATGAATCCTACTGTACTACCAGAACCCTCTTTATGGTAAAGTGTGTTGTGTTGTGTTGATGCCTATACAAGGTGAGGTAACGTGAGCGTGGCGACCCTTGGCCGTCCTCGGAGGAAGACTGACCGGGGGGGGGGGGAAGTAACTGTGGTTGGTCATTGCTCCTGCAGGCGCTGGGGAAAAAGTTGTGAGTGGTCTGTGGAAGAGGCAGGTGGTGTAGCGCGCCACCAGGATCTTTAAACAATGACGTGGCCACATCCACCGGGCCTTCCAGAGGGTTTCGGCCACACCCTCAGCCACACACACACACACACACACACACACACACACACACACACACACACACACACACACACACACACACACACACACACACACCTCACCCCTACACACATAAATACATATAATTTACCAGCACATTCACACGCCCTAACCTCCAATCAACACACACTGAATTCAAAATCACACACATATGCACTCCATATGTAAGGCCAATCCTGGAGTATGCGGCCCCAGCATGGAGCCAGTACCTAGTCAAGCACAAGACGAAGTTGGAAAAAGTTTAGAGGTATGCCACTAGGTTAGTCCCAGAACATAGGTATGAGTTATGAAGACAGGCTGCGTGAACTGCACCTCACGTCGCTGGAAGACAGAAGAGCTCGGGGAGACATTAGTATGATCACCACATACCCAATTCTCAGGGGAATTGACAGGGTGGACAAGGATGGATTAATTAACACGGGTAGTACACGCACAAGGGGACACAGGTGGAAGCTGAGTACCCAAATGAGCCAGTGTCTCTGTGGCTCATGAACTTTTTCAGTGTCAGAGTAGTTAGTAAATGGAATGCATTAGACAATGATGTGGTGGAGGCTGACTCCATACACAGTTTCAAATGTAGATATGATAGAGCCCAGTAGGCTCAGGAATCTGTACATCAGTTGATTGACAGTTGAGAGGCGGGATCGAAGAGCCAAAGCTCAACCCCCGCAAGCACAACTAGGTGAGTACACCGCCATACTCATGCACTCACCCACACAACCCCATACCCATACACAACCTACACAACCCCACACCCAGACACACTCACCCGACACCACCTTATATAGCTTAACGAACCTACCCACTTGAGTTTTATGATAGGACAACAATAATACAACTTAGACTAAAGTTAGTTCAGTCATTTATTATGCACTCCATATCCATGCCGTGGGCGGTGGTGAGCCCTATACCCATCACGTGGGCGGTGTTGTACCCCATACCCATCACGTGAGCGGTGTTGTACCCCATACCCATCACGTGGGCAGTGGTGCACCTCATACCCACCCCGTGGGCAGTGGTGCACCTCGTACCCACCCCGTGGGCGGTGTTGTACCCCATACCCATCACGTGGGTAGTGGTAGAAAGGATCACAGATGCACATAATAGATTCAGGAACTAAATCCCATGGTTCATTTAGCCAAGCAAGTGGTAATGTTGTGAAGATAGTTATTTTCACAACATTATTTTTATTATTTAATAAACACATTTGTTTATTAAAGGGAGGGGCAGGCTGTCTTTCTGGAGTGACACAAGGCATTATTATACGTCCACACTGAAAGTTGCCACCAACTGGAAAATAAAGTAATTAAGTGCTGCAGTTGAACAGAGTGTCTTTCAAATAACTAAAGAAAACTGGGATGCTCTCGGACGTAGGTTCGAATTCTCGTCACGGCCCTTGTGGATTTGTTCAGGATTGTCATGCACTCTTTACTGAACAAGCAATATGAACCCCCCAACAAACACACACACACGCGCGTGCGCAAGCTTGGTTACAACAGAGCCTGTAGTAAGTATCTGTGAAGGAGGTGGCCCAGAAAGGCTTCCGGATCGCTGTGATAATCCCTTTTACCGTGTCACAATGTCAACACAGCGTCGCCCTCTCTAGTGTGAATTTTGTAACTAGCTCATCAAGATTGTAACTTACTTAGCTAAATGAATTGTGGGGTTCAGTCCCTGAGCCCATTATGTGCCTCTGTAACCCTTTCCACTACCGCCCAAGGATGGGTATGGGGTGCATAATAAATGAACTAAACTAAAACTAACTAGTGTGTCTTCTCTCGTGTAGGCACACATTTGTCAAGACGACTCGTGGGTATATATATGCCTAAGACTGCATCGGATCTACGCTCAAGTCATTCCTATATAAAACAGTTGCATATATAATGAGTATATATTAAAACTTTAAAGTTTAAATCTTGAACCCATTTGGCATGAATTCCGAACGTTTTACCAAGCCACATTCTCCAATGACTTAAGATGAGAAGAGACTCGATGCCTTTTTCTTTTTCTGACTTATCATCTATTATAAATTCCGGTATCACACGGTGGATTCTGGCCCTGAAAGTTACGGAGCCTGATATAAGCGGCACGAGCCAAGAGGTCCAGGATAATGATATCGACCGGCGCCAGCTGTCCCGTCCCAGGGAAGATTGCACGGAGCCTAAAATATTCATAACTTCCTTTGTCCACACACACTAGGGACCCGAAGAGGTTTGACGCAAGAGGTTCGGTAACCTCGTGTGGTTACCTAGTCTCTACCTAGAACCTAGAACCTAGTCTCTCCTCGTAGCTCATACCTCTCAGCTCGGGTACTAGTCTGGTGGCAAACCTTTGAACCTTTTCCAGTGTAGTCTTATTCTTGACTAGATATGGACTCCATGCTGGGGCTGCATACTCCAGGATTGGCCTGACATATGTGGTATACAAAGTGGACCAAAGTCTCACAAGTCAAGCGTGGCCTCGGGCCGGGCTTGGGAGTAGAAGAACTCCCAGAACCCCTCAACCAGGTATCAACCAGGTATCAACCAGGTATCAGCCTACTTTCGCAGTGACTGCCATACCAGTATGCGGTCTTGGATTCTAACGGATAAAATAGCGAACGAATCTTTGTGAATCCGGATCCAGTTGAGGTTGGTGGTCCGTTGTTGGAGATTTTAGTTGGGTAATCTATATTGCAATGACTTTACTAATATTACGCGGCCTCTGGTTCTTCCGTAAGGAAACAAAACAATGAGCGCGCCTCTGTGAATCTGGATCCAAAACAGAGGTCGGTTGTGGCTCAATACATGCTGTAGGTAGGGCATCTGGTAGTGCCAATCCGGCTCTGTACGCAACTTGATTATGAATGAAGTCATGCATAAATATGGTCCATGGTTGACCCTGACGCCCCAGTGAGGATAACATTCGGGTCAAGGGTCAGAGGACTGGGCAATACGTGTTGTCGTACCCGGCAACACAAAAAAGATATCGTACTTTGTGCGTGGAGCCCACGAACAGCTAGAACGCTCGGGCGAGTAGGAACTAATTATCTTCATAAACCGCAGGAAAATATATTCAACATTTGCTTTCCACAGTGATGGGATTACTACATACATATGTCAGTACAAATGTATGACTTAACTTACAAGCAAGGAAGGAGTCTAATATTAGCATATACTCTGAATAAATATTATACGAGTCTGTTTTTTTTTTTAAGTTCACATTATTTATGGAATCTTTAGGTCTACACAACTTGAAAGATATAAATTAACTCATTTTACAAACCCAAAACATCACAAAGCAAACAATGCAATCAAATAACGAGAGAGAGAGATTTATAGAGGTTTAGAGAGAGTGAAAGTATTAATTTATGAATAGCAGTGGCTTTTCTATTGAACCTTAATCATAATTATAATTAAAACCAAACCAGATGAACTTCCCTACGGTGAATGTACTCACCTAGTTGTGCTTGCGGGGGTTGAGTTCTGGCTCATTGGTCCCGCTTCTTGATTATCAATCAACTGATGTACAGGTTCCTGAGCCTACTGGGATGTTGTTGTTTTAGATTTAGCTACTCAGAACGAAGTGTCCATGTAGCACGGGCTATGGTGAGCCCGCAAGCCTACTGGGAATTCATGTGTGTTTATAAGCGGTGATGATGACGTGTGTGTATATGTGAAGCAGGGATAGTGTCACTCTCCCCTGTCACTGTCCACCAGTGACCTCATCAGTGTATTCCAACAGCCAAGGTTATCCACATTTTGACCACTGCGTGTCAAGTACATTTTGACCACTCTGCGTGTCAAGTACATTTTGACCACTCTGCGTGTCAAGTACATTTGACCACTCTGCGTGTCAAGTACATTTTGACCACTCTGCGTGTCAAGTACATTTTGACCACTCTGCGTGTCAAGTACATTTGACCACTCTGCGTGTCAAGTACATTTTGACCACTCTGCGTGTCAAGTACATTTTGACCACTCTGCGTGTCAAGTACACTACTTCTACCTCTACCTTTACTAATACTACTGCAAACTCAACAATTTACAGAATCACCTACATAACCATTGCCAATTTAGGAAGAATTTGCATTAGCTGATATTCAATGAGAGAGAGAAGAGAGAGAGAGAGGGGGGGGGGGGTACATCCCCCTACTGACTAACGACAAGGTATACCGTAACATAGCAGGCTGACATGACTAGATAACAGACTCCCTTACTGAATATCTTACTGGTTAGAGGAGTGGTTGAGCGCCTTGCTGGTTGACTGGTTTAATAACCTGCTCGGGTTGCCTGATTAACCGAACTGCCTTATTAGCTGATTTATTGACTCAACTACTTGGTGATTGACTGCATACGTTGCTGATTAACTTACTGCTTGAACATCCTGCTGGTTGACTGACCTGACTGTCAAGAGACTCACCATCCAGGCAAATAAACATCAACCAACATCAACCAGCATCAACCAACAGGGCCTTGAGAGATCCCCCGGTACTGGGACTAGATTCACGAAGCAGTTACGCAAGTACTTACGAACGTGTACATCTTTCCTCAATCTTTGACGGCTTTGGTTACATTTAATAAACAGTTTTACAAGCATGAAAACTTTCCCACCAACTGTTGTTATTGTTATAAACAGTCTCCTTGGGCTTCGGAGCTCATTAACTGTTTATTAATTGTAAACAAAGCCGCCAAAGATTGAGAAAAGATGTACAAGTTCGTAAGTGCTTGCGTAACTGCTTCGTGAATCTGGCTCCTGGGCTCCAAGTTGACAGAGTCCACATCTCCTCCAAGATGGCCTCTTTCGAGACCATCCCCCTCTAAGACCACGCCCTCTAAGACCACCCCCCTCTAAGACCACCCCCCTCTAAGACCACCCCCTCTTAAGACCACACGCCCTCTAAGACCACCCCCTCTAAGACCAGTGCTGCTACCCTAAACGTAACGACGCAATTACACTTTCCAAATATTCAAGACGCGATATGAAAATAAATAAGCAATATTTCACGCCAAATTTGCACCCGAGGTCATTAGGATGAAATGATGACATGGAATNTCACACAACATAATAAGAAAGCACTACAGTGCTTGTTTACAAGCACTTACAGCCTCAGGAGGGCAGAGTTGACAAATTTGCAGTCATCACTCGGAGACGATGCTTGCGATTCCGAGCCATTCCTCCTCCTCCTCGCACAGAACCTGTGTCCCTACGAGACATTATCCTGCCCACGTCTCATTCGCTGTAAGATCATACATCATTATGACACTGTAAATAAATGGACCTGTTTAATTAAAAGTTCATGGTAAGGTACCATACTAAAATTTCAATTCATTCACTAGCTACATGAACAGGTAGCTAAATCCATCATTTATTTGTGTAAAATCTCTTAACCACACTACCCATAGTCAGGCCTAGTTATACCTAGGTCATAAAAGTATTTGTGTACGTCTGGTACCATACTACTTGTGTAAAGGAGAAAATGTAGAAGTTTCTCTCAGAATGTTTGGTAATATGTTTATTGTTTGTGATGTGTTTATATGTATGTACAGTATTAACACGATGTACTGAACGGGGTGAGAATAGCTTGAGCTACCTCATCCCTTTGTGCGTATTTTACCTCAATAAACTTATTTCAATTTCATAGTCAGGCCTGGACTCGGGGAGTAGAACTCCCAAAAGCCTCTCCAGGTATGCTTATATGGACCATATAAGGATATTCCATCAAAAGGCTAAAACATGACCACAATATACAGCTATACCACATCACATACACTGTCACTGTAAAATATATAATAAGGAAAGGAAAATCAAATTACATCATGCATTACTCCACAAGGATACTCTGGCATGAAGGTCCAACTGTTCCTTACTGTAGGGGTTCAAGAAAACATTATTACTGCATAGTACCATCATATTTCATAAGATGAGCTTTCATTCATAAGACAAGGAGTGAAGTCTCCCAGACTTGGAGACAGAAACAAGAAATTGTCTTTTCTGTCTTGGAGACCAGACAGAAATTAACTCATGTTTTTCCTTCAAGTCGTAACAATTTTGTAAAATGGGGATATTAGATAATAATATTAATAATGTACTTTTACGTGAATAAACATTATTATATTATTAATGTTTATTCACGTAAAAGTACTTAATTATTATTATTATTATGAACTTGTATACCCAGCTCTTGACCTACTCTCTGTAATCCCTCATACAGATTAGGGATTATCAAGGAATAATGATATGAAACAAGCTTAGAAAACCCCTGGACTTTTACTGGACCACCTCCTGGAGGTCCAGTCAACTGGACCTCCACACACACAACTAATGGTATATCCATTATGATAAGCCATTAACCAGCTCGACTAAGCTTGCCCACGATCATCTAAGATCCACTCTTGTATAAAATATATCACTGTGAATCTCCAGGTATACAATAATCGCTTAACTATAAAACGGTACGGGGGAGGGGGGGAGAATGACAACAAAAACACAGCCATACATACATTTGTAAACAAAACAAATCGATGAATCAACATTGACAAAGCAGCAGCAGTTCGAGCCCTTGAGGCAGTAGAAAGGAAGCAGAGGAGCAGCAGCAGCAGCCACGGCTACATGTGTGTATGTGTGTACATGTAGCATCTATAGTGACTACTGGTGTGGAGCTCACCGCAGCTGAGCTGACAACACCATTCACCGCTACCTCCCGTACATCATTGTCTCCCAGTCGTCTCCATAACTATCGTACCTTCTGTTGATGGCTCTTGTACTTGTACAGCTGTTATTGTACCCTTGAATGCAGTTAGGCCTACAGTAACAATGCTTTCGCCCACATGATGGGTATAGGGTGCTTAATAAATGAGCTAAACTAACTAGTAACAACTCTTATATGTTATGTATGAAAATCCCTCCTAACGTTGTTAATAAATTTTACATGTTATTTGGTAACAAGTCCCCCAATTTGGTAACAAGTCAATCAATCAAATTAACCTAACAATTACGAAAACCAAAATTATGAAGAGTAGATGGTAAAGGCCTTGTGGATTAAGTCCAGTAAAGTTTACCCGGTTAAAAAATAAAATATACGGAAATAAAGAGATTTCATAAAGTACTGTTCAGTATAAATCATCTGACATTGAATCTCTTAATTTTAAATTAAAAATATATAAGTTAGGAACTGATGTATGTACTGTTAATAGTTATATTTTTGGGCGTGAGGGTGAACAAACAACATAGGCGATATAATTATTTTATTAATTTAAATAAAATATTTGCAACTGCAAGTTATATGAGATTTTGCAACTGTAATCGCTAGTAATTTGCAACTGAAGCTGTTGGAAATTATTGCAGCTTCGCGGTTGAAGTTTATATTCATATATACTTTCATATAACAAAGCTTAAATTGCATTCACTGGAAAGGGGAAGAGTTAGGGGTGACATGAGAGAGGTTTACAAGTGGATGAATGGATCTAGATAGTTGAAAGTTGATCTAGATAGGGTTTTGAAATGGTCAAATGATTGGCAGATGCAGTTTAATGCTGATAAATGTAAAGTTCTGAGGCTAGGTAACAATGATAGAGTTACAAGATACGAGCTAGATGGTGTTGAGATTGCGAAGTTGGATTGCGAAAGGGATCTGGGAGTTATGATTAGTAAGAATTTAAAACAAAAGGATCAATGCATGAATGTTCGTAATAAGGCAAATCGGACACACGGATTTATTAATCGCAGCGTTAGTAACAAGACACCTGGTGTGGTTCTCAAGCTATATCTTGCTCTAGTTAGGCCCTATTTAGATTATGCAGTTCAGTTTTGGTCGCCATATTATAGAATGGATATAAATTCACTTGAACGTGTCCAGCGTAGGATGACTAAGTTAATTCCCCAAATTAGAAATCTTTCATATGAAGAAAGATTAACTAAGCTTAAGTTGCATTCACTGGAAAGGCGAAGAGTTAGGGGTGACATGATAGAGGTTTACAAGTGGATGAATGGACATAACAAAGGGGATATTAATAGGGTATTAAAAGTATCAACACAAGACAGAACACGAAACATAAGAACATAAGAACAAAGGCAGCTGCAGAAGGCCTATTGGCCCATACGAGGCAGCTCCTATTTATAACCACCCAATCCCACTCATATACATGTCCAACCATGCTTGAAACAATCGAGGGACCCCACCTCCACAATGTTACGCGGCAATTGGTTCACAAATCAACAACCCTGTTACTGAACCAGTATTTACCCAAGTCTTTCCTAAATCTAAACTTATCCAATTTATACCCATTGTTTCGCGTTCTGTCCTGTGTTGATACTTACATACCTGGACAAGCTGCAGGAATACCTGGACAAGCTGCAGGAATGGTCGAACAAATGGCTGTTAGAGTTTAACCCAAGCAAATGTAATGTAATGAAGATAGGGGTAGGAAGCAGGAGACCAGATACAAGGTATCATTTGGGAGATGAAATACTTCAAGAGTCAGAGAGAGAGAAAGACCTGGGGGTTGATATCACGCCAGACCTGTCCCCTGAAGCTCATATCAAGAGGATAACATCAGCAGCATATGCCAGGTTGGCTAACATAAGAACGGCCTTTAGAAACTTGTGTAAGGAATCTTTCAGAACATTATATACCACATATGTCAGACCAATCCTGGAGTATGCGGCTCCAGCATGGAGTCCCTATCTAGTCAAGCATAAGACTAAACTGGAAAAGGTTCAAAGGTTTGCCACCAGACTAGTACCCGAGCTGAGAGGTATGAGCTACGAGGAGCGACTGCAGGAATTAAACCTCACTTCGTTGGAAGACAGAAGAGTTAGGGGGGACATGATCACCACATTCAAGATTCTCAGGGGAATCGACAGGGTTGATAAAGACAGGCTGTTTAACACAAGGGGCACACGCACTAGGGGACACAGGTGGAAGCTGAGTGCCCAAATGAGCCACAGAGATATTAGAAAGAACTTTTTTAGTGTCAGAGTGGTTGACAAATGGAATGCATTAGGAAGCGATGTGGTGGAGGCTGACTCCATACACAGTTTCAAATGTAGATATGATAGAGCCCATTAGGCTCAGGAAACTGTACACCTGTTGATTGACGGTTGAGAGGCGGGACCAAAGAGCCAGAGCTCAACCCCCGCAAGCACAACTAGGTGAGTACAACTAGGTGAGTACAATGGGTATAAATTAGATAAGTTTAGATTTAGGAAAGACTTGGGTAAATACTGGTTCAGTAACAGGGTTGTTGATTTGTGGAACCAATTGCCGCGTAACATTGTGGAGGTGGGGTCCCTCGATTGTTTCAAGCTTGGGTGGGACATGTATATGAGTGGGATTGGGTGGTTATAAATAGGAGCTGCCTCGTATGGGCCAATAGGCCTTCTGCAGTTGCCTTTGTTCTTATGTTCTTATGTTCTTAATACCAGCTCCAGGATATCCCCCTTATTAACAAAGGGGATATTAATAGGGTATTGAAAGTATCAACACAGGACAGAACGCGAAACAATGGGTATAAATTGGATAAGTTTAGATTTAGGAAAGACTTGGGTAAATACTGGTTCAGTAACAGGGTTGTTGATTTGTGGAACCAATTGCCGCGTAACATTGTGGAGGTGGGGTCCCTCGATTGTTTCAAGCAGGGGTTGGACATGTATATGAGTGGGATTGGGTGGTTATAAATAGGAGCTGCCTCGTATGGGCCAATAGGCCTTCTGCAGTTGCCTTTGTTCTTATGTTCTTATGTTCTTATGTTCTTATGATAGCAAACCCTTAACCTGTTCCCTTTATCTCTGGCACAAAACGTTCTGTCCAAATACCTCACCTGGGAATCTCCCACAACCAAAATTCGCTTCGATCCTCCCTTTTCTCTTGGGGCACTTTGAGGGACCCGCGCTTCAATGTTCCTCGCCGCTATGCCCTTACCTCCACGCTGAACCATAGGTTCACCACAGCACTCGTCCTCCAACACATCAAATGCGTTTGAAATCCTTATGCTATTAGGTGTCTGTTTTGCAAGGTCTTCTTAAGACCCCTGTCCTTTACAATATTCCAAGACGGGGTCTCTCTAATGCTGGTGAATATAAATAGGAGCTGCCTCGTATGGGCCAATAGGCCTTCTGCAGTTGCCTTTGTTCTTATGTTCTTATGTACACGAAACAATGGGTATAAATTGGATAAGTTTAGATTTAGGAAAGACTTTGGTGAATACTGGTTTGTTGATTTGTGGAACCAATTACCGCGTAACGTGGTGGAGGTGGGATCCCTCGATTGTTTCAAAAGTGAATTGGACATGCATTTGAGTGGGATTGGGTGGTTATAAATAGGAGCTGCCTCGTATGGGCCAATAGGCCTTGTGCAGTTACCTTGTTCGTATGTTCTTATGTAACGCTATGCGTGTTAGTATTTTTTTCAAGAATGTAAAAACATGAGTACTATGTACTCTCATAAACCCATTGTAGCTTCTTGTATATATATAAATAAATAAATACATAAATAAATATCTTTTTTTCCCCTTCGCTTCAGTTCCCACTTCACCCCATCTGTTTGGAGGATAGTATTTAAGGCCGGCGGCGGTGGCGGGTGGCGGATGTGAAGGAGAGTGTTTACAAGCTGCGCCGAGGCGGCCACGCTCACGTCGCGAGGCGTAGTTACCCTCACATTTCACCATGAAGTCCAAGACCAGGATCGTCCAGATCTCGAATATAGCCCCTCAGGCTACCAAGGACCAGATGTCGACGCTGTTTGGGTTCCTAGGGAAGATAGAAGACATCAGACTGTATCCCACAATGTGAGTTCTCAAGAGCCCCAGGGGTAGGAGCGAAGCTTGACACTTATTTGTTCGTCCTCATAGCCATGCTGATGTATTAGTCTTGTTTGCGTATTATTGTTGTCTCCCTTCAAAAGAATCTTAAGAATCTTTTAAGAAACCCCCTCAACATTTTTGTTGGATTGTAAAACGGTGGTCTACGTGGTCGACTCTCAACCGAGGGTGCGGGTTCAATTCCCGCAGTAGGACAGAGATGGGTGGTCTCAATGCCTTTCACCTGATGCCTCTATTCACCTAACAGTAATAGGTATCCAAGAATTAGACAATTGTTGTGGAATGTCTCCTTGGGGGAAGGTCACTAGTTGGCTTAGACGGACCTTGATAAGACTTAAATTAAGTAACGATAGTCTGTTCCCAACAACAAATTAGTACTGTGCATATAATAAGTAGAAATCTTTATATGTAAAATCTGGATGTTTATAAAATGATTTGCTGGAAGGTTAATGACAATAAATGGTTATAAGGCCAATGGAAAAATATATATTGACACGTATATTGTTTACCTGAGGGCCACTATCTCTAGTGTCCTCAACAAGGACATGAAGCCGATAGCTTGTCAAAGTTCCCCTCATTTGTCTTGAGGATTTTATTGAGTTTGATTTCTAAATTCAGCAGTGTTTTGCTATTTTCATCTTTGATCGGTAGGTAATTCCAAGGGTTTATAACCATACGGATGAAAAAGCATCTCTTGTTTTCTGTCATACGTTGTGGCTTGTTGAGCTTGAATTCATTGCTCCTTGTTGGTGTTAAATATGACCTTTTGAAGAAGTGGTCTTGATCGATAGCTTCCAAGTTTAATATTTTAAAAGCTTCGAAGAGATCAGCCTTCTCATGTCTAGTTTGCAGGGTTAGTCCTGTGGTTCTCATGTATTCCTGATATGATAGTCGACTTTGTTCTGGAATGATTTTTGTCGCCAGATGTTTAACTTTCTCCAAAGCAGATATGTTTTTGTGAAAATGAGATCTCCGTGCTTGGATACAATAATCCAAGTAAGGGGCACACCAGAGATTTGTTCAGTTGAATAACTACCTCTTTTTCTTGAAGTCAAAGTTTGTTATGCTGTAATAAAAATGAATATGCATAATGAATATATAAGAGTAATGTGAGATCTTTTTTAGACATTGAACATTATAGACAAATGTGCAAATCGACACGGGCCATGACGAGGATTCGAATTCATGGCCCTTGTGGATTTGTTCATTTTTATGCATCATGCTATTGTGATTTCTGTGTGTAATAGACAAATGTAATCTGTATCTATTTTACTGTTTGTCATACTATATTTTATTATTTTTCAGTCGTGATGTTGCTATACCAGTCCAGTCTCGCATATGCTTCCTTAAGTTCCATGACCGGGAGAGTGTTGCCGTGGCTCAGCATCTCACCAACACAGTTTTTATTGACCGGGCCCTCATCATCATACCGTTCACTACGGGAGATATGCCCGATGAGCAGCGAGCCATGGAAATTCTTGGGACTGGTGGAACAATTCCTGGAATAGGACAAGAAGCTAAATGGCCTGCACATGTTACTAATCAGGTTTGTGTGAGATTATTGTTCTTTACAGTTCTTTTTATTATTCTTTATTTTATACTGAAAGATTTTATGTCCGGCAACATACTCTTACATCTTGGTGAACAACAGTGAAAAACTAGGTGAATTTTGTGCAAAACCATATTCCTTGGCCAATGCAAATTGTCCAAAAAAATGTGAATAATTGTAGTGATTATAGTGTGATATGCATTGTGTTGATTTATTCAATGAGCAACATAGCATTTGCTCCCTTTTACTATCTCAAGTACTAGCATGTACTTTTTGAAGTCATTTTCTGTTCATTTATCCGATGTCATATTTGTATAGATAGTGTGGGGAAATTATTATTAGTAATGAATCTTACCTTCAGTGGACTGTATAAACCATATTTTATATCACAAGTCTATGATAGAGGTTCTTCAAGCATAGGTAGAAGAACTAGAACTTTCCCCGGCTATGTTAAGTTCCATATGAAAACCTTGGGGTTTAATTATTTAAAGTATGTATTATATCAGATTTTGATTTTATAAATCAATTTATGTAAGATTAGTTATTATTTGATTTATCTATAATAGTTAAATAATAAAATAAAATTGATTAGTATAAGACATTAAGGTCTCAGCTGGCAGAGTAATTGGCGTCCAGGCATGTTTTGCCCCGTCTGTGTAATATGGCCACTTGCTGCTGGTGTTGGTTTCTGGGACATGGAATTTAACCCTTCAGGTCACTGTTTTCTATCCAGAACCACCACCTAGATCTTTCTTTATCATAATTTGTTGAAGCCTTTTATAATTTGTAGATTGTGTGTGGTCTATTTCTCCACATTCCATAACATTGCATTTATTCACATTAAATTCCATTTGCCAAGTGGCACTCCATGCACTTATTTTGTGGGGTGTCTAAAGCTTGCGTTTGGGAGTGTCCAGAGCATAGGTTCTCCTATCCTCCTTATGGCTCCTACTGATTTTCTCACTAATTATTCCAGTTTCTGAGCTTTTGAACTACATATTTTTTTATTTTATTTTTAATTTATTAAATTTTATTTACAGATTGATGGGATTGTTCTGCAGACCATTGATCCACATCTTTCAGAGAATGATCTTCCAGATTACCCACCACTACCAGCAACAACCGAGTCCCATAAAATAAATGAAATTCGACGTACTGTTATATTTGACAATCTTGAGCCAAATGTAAGGAGTTTGTATTATTATTATTATTATTATTTTATGTTTTCAACTTCATTATATTATTCACAAATGGTTCACAACCAAAATATCCCTAGTTCAGTTTCCAGACTGGATGGAGACATTTGGGCAGTTTCCTTTTGCCTGATGCCTCTGTCCACCTAGCAGTAAATAGGTATCAAGGAAGAATTGTGCTGTATTTCTGGTGTATAAGGTGCACCAAATTTATAGGGATGTTTTGTGGGAAAAAAGTTTTATTATATTTCATCATATATATGTTGAAAGTGATTCTCAATTGGTTTTGTAATGAAACATGATTTTGTATATTCAGTTTGGGGTGGACAAAATGCTTACATCCTATCCACCACCAAATATGGATGGTAACTCTTCCTAATAAACCATTTTTGGGATTCTTCGAATACTGTATGTCTATACCACCTCTCCATATTGCACTCACCTGCTCAACTTGTCCACATTGCATTCCCTCCCTTTTTTTACTCATTCCACGTCTCTTATTTATCAATATTTTTTGTTCCTGTTACCCAGTGAACCCCTAACATGATGTTGTAGGTAATGATATTAAGATAGGACTGTAATCATACTGTACATGTAATGATTCCATATAGTGCTCACCATTTCTTGGTAAATTTCCTGTGGTAAATGCTGTCCCTGATATAAGTAATCAAAAGATGAGCTTGCTTAACTAGTTTATAACCCTTGATTGCATCTGGGCTCAAGTTGAACAAAGTTCTATTCAAGGGGAAATTCACTAAATTTGTATATTGTATTTATGATTTTGAATATTTTTAATATATTATTTGTTGTTGCATATTATTTACATCCCTAAAATTAATTTCTGTATTTCTCAGATAACTTCAGATCAAATAATGGAAATAGCAGCCAAGGCTGGTGAGGTTCGATATCTTCGATTAGGCATGGAGCACGATTGCTCAAAAAATGCTCTTGTGGAATATTCCGAACAACCTTCTATAATTAATGCTCTCAAGATGCACCATCAAGAACATTTGGGTCGGTTAATCAAGTAAGTAATCACATGAACGGCCATAAGATTTTCTGTTATAGTAAAACTCCAGTATTGTGCCTTGGAAGAAACTACCGACGGTTTTGGTCTCCACGTCTTCACCACCACCACACTTATTTCAGCTGTTTACTGCTCTGTTTGCAAAAGTGAACTTTATAATGTTCTTTTGGCAGTTTTGTTTAGTTAGGTAAAATCTATGACCTCTTTTTCTTGACATTCCATGTTTCTTCGATTATCAATTAAGTTCATTCTCGTTACTATTTGTACATAATGAACATATTCCCTCTCTTGTCTTTTATCTTATAGCTTTGGCATATTTAACCATACTGTAACCTTTCCTCATAGCTCTTATCTTACAGTTATGGAAGCCATTTTGTTGCATGCATTTGCACTTTTATCATAATGTTAAAAAAAATTGTATTTGAAAATTTCATTTATGCTTGAGGCTGCTTTCACAGCTCGGATATCAGTCACCCACCCAACATGTTGCCGGGCACTGTGTAGCATTTGTGCCTCTGCAGTAGATATGGCTAAGAATCTTGTTGTTAACATTTCTTATTAAGTGTTATTATTAGGTCTAGTTTCTTGAAAAGTGAATAAAAACCTGCTCTGAGGATGGAAGATTCTCTTGTTAGTAACTAGTCGTGTTTTTAAGTTTTTGTTGATAATTCAGCCTCATGCTGTTCTTTGTTTTGTCACATAGCTTGTCTAAAAAACTAAATGGTGTTTTAACTTCAAGATGCTGAGGCCAGGGAGAGCCTAGGTAGTTTATGAACGTTTTAGAATAATCTGACAGGTGGGTATTAAAATACCCACCTGTCAGGATACTTGGAAATATCTCGAGGCTTGTTGTGGGTAGTCCTGTATTGGACTACTAAGGCGAGGAGAGGAGAGATCTTTTGCCTAGAAGTGATACCAGTATTATGCATCTCGACTGGCTGGCAGCCACTTGATATTGCCAAGCATTATTGCCACGACCAATGATACAAACACTGGCCAATAATCAGACACATAATTCCATTAGCATCCATATGAGGTCAAAGGCATCAGTCATTTTGACTGTGAATTCTAATGTGGTGGAATGCTACAATTACTTATATTCATTTGTTAAACAAGTTTAAAGTTTTTGTTAATCCTTTAATGTTACTAAGAATTAGTTTTAAATATGTTTTATAAGTATAATATTTTAAAATTATTTATTAATTTCTTTCTCCCTGTGTAGGGTTAATCATTCCAATGTAGCAATTATGAAGCCTCAAACGAAGAGTAATGAGGCTGCACAACGGGAGATAGAGGAAGCAATGCGACGAGTGAAAGAAGCACAAAACTTCATAGCTTCAGCTATTGATCCTGTCATGTCATTCCTTGATTCATCAAAGGAGAAAAGATCGAGGTCTAGATCACGGTAAGTGTTATGTCATTTGTATTTTTAAGTACTGTACCTTCATCTGGTGAGTGAATGCACGTGTGTATTGCTGGATGTGGAAAGGGTTAGGTGGTTTGCCAAGTTTGACAATGTAATTGTTTATGTAGGATCTCTTATAGGCATTTGTCACTGGAATTGTTTGCTCATAGATACATCATCTATAACTGAAACAAGTAATGTAAAGAATTTATGAAGTCTTGGTATAAAGGATTACATTGCAGGAAATTATCTGCCCTGTTCATCAGGCCATAAATTATGACTGGAGGCTCCATATCCTTACATGATCTACAATGTAACCAAAAGGATGGGTGGTGGTGGAGGATAGGATCAAAGTTGTACTCAGATTGTTTTATGAATAGGTAGGTTCAGACTGAAACTTAAATATCAGCTTTGTTTGATCTTGATTTTTATAGGAGCCGATCCCGATCACGACGCCGCACTAGGTCTCGATCTCGACGCTCCAGGTCTCACAGGAGAACCCGTTCTCGCTCACATCATAGAACCCGATCAAGGTCACGGTCCAGGTACTATTTGTGGTACTATTTGTGGTGATTGTTCTGTAGTGATCTGTATAATTGTCTCTACTCCTATATTCATAGAAGTGTCTAGGTAGGGGGAGGGGGTGATATAATATTGAAAAAGTACTTTTTTTTTTTATTGGCCCATCATTAAGCACTGTATTCTTCTCTGATCAACGAATATATCCTCTTATCAGTCAAGACAAATAAAAACTTTTTTTTAAGCGAGTTCTATTAATGCAAAGGGTAACTAGTTCTATCCAGTTAGTTAATTTATTTCCTTTATTCCTCCACTCTTTTATATGTCTAGTACTGTACAGAGAGTCTACATTCCTCTTGTTTCAAATCTATGTAGTTCTGCAGTTCTGATGCCTTGATCCATCTGGGAGCTTGCCTCTCTTTTTGGATGTGGCCCCCTTGTGTAGGATACCTCTTACACCACCTAAACTCTGGAAAAAAAACTTGGAAATGTTTGAACATGTTGGGTCATCTATGACACTCTTGAAGGATTTTCCAGTTGCATGCACTGACTGTAAGAATTGTGTTTAATTTAAAGTGTTTAAAAAGACCCCTGGATGGGGAGAGTGAGGAGATTCTTCTTTCTTATATGGTAGTGCTTTCATTGCTTAGTGGAGGATGTGGTCTTTCAGTTGCATGCATGAATTTAAACGTGAGTTGATCATTTTCCTCGGTTAAAATTCCTCTGAGGTTCTCATTTTCTACCAGTTTCTTTCATTGGGAAAAATTAAAAAAAAAAAACTAATTTTAATATATTTTCTTCTAAATTTCTTTTGCAATGGGCTAGCTGGTTTTGTTGGTTTGAATATCTTCTCACTTAGTTAGCATAGTTGTCTCGGGTCTCCATTTTTTCCATAAACTGTATGTTTTCTCTTTATTCAGGTTTGATTAACTTCATATATCATTTGTTGCTAAACTGATTCTTTTCTTTCATATCTATATCATCATTGATAAACAAAACTTTCCTCTATAGTTAATTGGATAGATCCAAAAGAACCAGAACAAGTCAGATGCAGTACTGTGTTGAGCTAGAACTTTTAAAACGCATTAATGTTTTTGCAGTGGTGAGAAATAAAAGGTATTAGAAGGAAGACTTTGAAAGTAAACTGGTGAAGAGAAAGTAGAATAAAGTAAATGTGTTCCCATTTGTTATAGAGACCGACACAGACGTTCACGCAGTCGCTCACGCAGGAAGAGATCATCCTCAAAGACCCGAAAGAGGTCTAGGACAAGGTGAGAATATTTGCAATTTTGTATATACTGTACTGTAGTTAGTATTATTTGGCTAGATTTACACTTTATTATTATAGTTAAGACATCTAACAATTCTAATTCATGTACTGTAGATACATCATCGAGCAGAAATCAAGAACCCCATCAAGCAGGGAGGTGTTTGCCTGAGATATATATATATGGTACTTTGAGCTATTGCATACCACTAAGAGGCTTTGTGCCTTCTTTGATAATTACTTGCCGAGACAGGAGGATAAAATGAAAGTAACCGCTTGTGTAAATGGTTAGTTGCATGGTTGCAAGTTTTATACTTGCAACCATAAAAATTTTAAAAGGGTCATTAGGAATATTTGTGTGGTGGGGGCTGTAGTACATTACTGAAAGAGTAAATGATTAATATTTTTGTACAGTAGTTATAACTTATATATCTTTTAATTATTATTATTATTATTATTAAGTATTGCTATATAATTTTCAAGCTCTTTGTTTGCACTGATTTTTCATAATGGATTCTTCTCCAGATCTCATTCTCGAAGGAAGTCGCGTTCAAAGTCCCGTTCCAAGCGATCTCGATCAAAGTCTAAGGCCAAGTCCAGCTCCTCACGAAAAGAGAAGAGCAGCAGCAGTAGTAGTAGTAGCAAGAGTAAGGAAAAAGATAAAGACAAAAGCAAGGATAAGGATAGAGATAAGGATAAAGACAAGGACAGAGCTAAGGATAAAGATAAGGATAAGGACAAAGATAAGGACAAGGATAAAGACAAGGATAAAGACAAGGACAAAGATAAAGACAAAGATATAGATAAGGATAAGGAAAGGGATAAGGAAAAGGATAAAAAAGAAGAGAGAAAATTAGAAGTCATCAAGGAAGAAGAGCCAGAGTCTAGCAAGGTAGAGGAAGTCAAGAAGGAGGATGTTAAACCTGAGGAACCAAAGGAAAAGGAGAAGGAGAAAGAAAAGGAGCCGGAAAAGAAAAAGGAGGTCAGTTATTGGGAGTGGACTAATACTGTATAAATAAGTCATTCAATTCTGTGCTGTGCTGCTGGAATTTTGAGTTAGGGAGCATAACTTGTCAAGAATGAGATAGAAGTGACTTGTGGGAAAAGAGAACCCATATTAAAATTAGAATTATTTTCTAATTCAAATTTTTCTAATAAGAACTCTTAATAAAATCTGTATTTCTGTCTTGGTGCAAGGCTTCAAGAAATTATATTTTGTTATAATTTATTATGAGCTTATGCTTCTTGGAATTGGGGGTTTTGACATTAATTAGTATGTTTCTTGGTATAATTTCAGACTAGCAAATCCCGTCGCACGCGTTCTCGTAGTCGATCTCGTGAACGCAAGAGCGGCGAACACGGTCACGCTCTCACAGCAAGAGAGGTTCACGGTCACGCTCACGGTCACGAAGTCGCACCAAACCAAAAAGGTCACATAGGTCAAGATCTAGGTGAGACTGCAAGTATTGCACAATATTTGTTATTAATGCAATATTTATCATTAGTTTAATGTGTACTACACATTGGTTATTTTTTTTTGCTGCTTGATGAGCAGCAGAAATATTACTCAATGTTAAATGAGTGTATTTTGGTAAATATTCTTGAATTTTTTGTGAGCCAAACTGGCTTTTAATCTTAAATTTTCTTTATACAAATTAATTTTCATAAAACTGATTCAGTATCCAATTTTTTAGCCATATTCTCTGCTTCCAGCAGACTGAAAAATACAATTCACTTTTTTTCACTCATTCCAACCTTATCATGCATTGAAATGTAAGAAAAGTGAATTAATAGCCGATTGTAGATATTAAACCAAACCAAAAAGCTTTATATTTATGCTTAGATATTCATGGTATATTGATGAGAATGAAATAAAAGATGCCATATTAAACTAACTTGAAGAGTAAGAGATTGCAGTGTGGCTCAGTATAAAACTACTACAGTATTTTCGTTATTTAGGTCACGCTCACGACGCAGATCTCGCAGTAAATCTCGCTCCCGCAGGGATCGTTCCAGAGATCGTCGTGGTCGTTCGCATGAACGATCAAGGCGAAGGTCAAGATCGTCTTCAAGACTAAAGTAAGTATTTTGTTCACATAAATCTATATGAAAGAGTGACTTAAACCTTTTAGTACAGTATAATTAGAAATTACAATATCCTACAGTGAGAGATATGGGAGGAAGTGCAAAATAAATACTGTACATTCAAAAGCTGGGGGTGCCATAAGCACAATTAGAGAATACTGTATAAACATCAGTGGCCCATGACTGTTCACTCTCCTGCTGGCAAACATAAGAAATGTCTGGAACAACAGTGGAAGCTTATAAGAGAAATATGGACAAGCTTCTACTGTAGTTACTAAATCAACCTAGCTGTGATGGCTACTTATTCCTTTTACCTTTGAAGACAAACAGCTTCATAGACTAGGCAATCAACAGCGGAGTAGAAAAACTATTGAAATCATCAGTTGGTAATCAACAGGTACTACATGTCATAATGAAAGACATTGCCAAATTTTCTGCTTATCTATATATCTGATGGTGTGGTACTGTTATGTCTATGCTTTCCTGCTGTCAAAGTTCAGTACAGTACATGTATTTTGAGTTTCCTGTCCTTTCCTTTTGTGAAAAATTTTCCTTTGATCAATTGGCATACAGTGCAAATATTTTATTGCATTTATTTGGTGTGTAATAAAATTAAGACAATTTGCATCTAAGGGAATTTTCTCTTTCCCCACCAGGACGGGAAAATCCAAAGACAAGGAATCTAGCAAAAAGTAAGTTAAACTAATTTTTATAATAGCAAATTACGGTCTATTCTCTGTTGGAAATAAATTTCTTAATATATTGCTGTAATTATAGAGAAATGTTTTAAGATCTTAACTGCTTAGTATGTTTATTGCTTGTTAACCATCACTGACAGCTGTACAGTAATTAAATGCAACACCTTCCAAGTGTGCAGAAACAATTCAATATTAATATATTTTTCTTTAAAAGTGATAGTATGTTATATAACGAGAGAGAAAAATTGTAAACAAAATTCTCCTTGCCATAGTGTTGGTGTGGCGCGTTCACAAAGTCGTGCTCAGAAGCCGATTTTGCCGCCGCTGCCCCCATTCGTCAAAAAGTGCGTTTGTATATGAGTTGTGACACTATTTACACTCATTATTACACAGGCATTACTGTCAATCATATAGATTCCCTGTTATTAGAAATTGCTATATTTTATTATTACAGTGCTATTTATGACAATAACACCTACTGACAAAGTTTATAATATTCATTTTTTATTTTTTGTCATTACACATTATACATTATATTTATACTGAAGAAAATTTGAGTATTGTTAATTAGAGTACGTAGTACTTGTATTACGGGCTCTGTATTCCATGTGCTTTCTTAAAACTATTACATTCCTCATTGTTTAAGGATTGTCACATAAATTTAATATTACTGACTAACAAATTGTCGTATAAGTGTATTTTACATTACTTGGTTTAACAACTATTATAGTAAATTCACATGTTCTAGCCTGCTTGTACAGAATATCTTATTATGCATCATTTTCCAGACTTTGACTAATTATACAGTAACATAGATGAAGTTTATCACAACATAAATGATACTCAAAATGTTTTCTTTCAGTGTCATGTTTTTACATTAAACTCATAAATTTAAGTATTAATTAAAATTGAATTATCCATTTATTTTATGTTAGTATCTTTAGTGTTATGATTAAAAGAGTTATTTGAGTATGATTGGGGGTTTATGTCTTGCAGTTATTGTCTTTTATATTAATAAAACAGATAAAGCATATGTATCTATGCTAGTCACAGATTTGTTATTCGGGGAATTGTTTATTTGCTGTTTTGGCAATTTGCAGTTAGGATCACTATGTATGGGAGTTTTTTTTTTTTTTAGTAGTCCTCTTCCCTCCTTCTTTCCTTTTTCATCCCAGAATGCTTCAGTTTTATTTCAAGCCCATGAGGACTTTTATTGGTGCGAGTGCGAGGTCCATTGGCACTTCTGTATTTCCTCATGCTTACCAGATCTATTTCCTCATTGCACCTATTTCAAGTTTTCATTCACTTTGCTATTTCAGGAAAGAAGAACTTGTACCCATGTTCTGTTATGTAAGGTTGTAAGGTCAACCCTTACTCAAGCTGGGTTTTAGTCTCTACGTTTCTGGTTCTCTCTTCATTTGCCCTAATATCAGAGAGATTTAAGGTTTTGCCTACCTTTACTTCACTCTGAAGTCTTTCTTCGTGCCAGTGTTCTTCTCTGGTCTCTTTCCATTGGCATTTATTTGTACCCTTCTGCTTATTTTCTTTCTGTTGATTAATTCTTATGAATCGGCAACTGAATCTGGTAGCTCGGAAATTAGGCACAATGTGAACAATACAGTACAAATTATTAAAATCTTTCTGAATTGAATTATTTGGTCACTCCTATTTTCTGTTAAAGTATGTTGGGAACTCTTTGTGAGCAAGCAAACGAACTGTTAAGAAGTAGTCTTCCATTAGCTGTCTCTTATGTGTTGCCAGGATAATGGCAACACATGTAAAAGATTTTACTTTTAGGCTTGTAAAAGATTTGAATATTTTATGGATACACCTGTCGATCATTCTACACTGGACTGGACTACTCTCCAGTGACTCCCCCCACCCCCACCCCACTTAGCACTTCATAAATTTCTAGAGAGGTGAATAAATACTGAAGCTCTTATGATGGCATTGGATACATTACCCTGAACATGTGATTTCATTGTTCCTGCAGAGCTGTTTAAAATTCCACATGGAAACAGTTCTGTACTAAATATCATCCTGGCACACTGTTCAATATCTTTTCTATAGTTCTTATGGGGAGGGGCCTGACAGCTGAGTGGACAGCACTCTGGATTCGTAGTCCTGAGGTTCCGGATTTGTTCCCCGGTGGAGGCAGAAACAAATGGGCATAGAGTTTATATCACTCTGATGCACCTATTCACCTAGCAGTAAATAGGTACCTGGGAGTTAGACAGCTGCTACTTGCTGCTTCCTGGGGATGTGGGGGTAGAAATAGCCTAAGCTACTCTATCCCTTTGAGATGTATTTCTTATCTCAATAAACATACTTGAACTTGAACTTGAATGTGTAACAAAAAAGGAGGCCTGGTCGATGACTGGGCTTCGGGGACGCTAAGCCCCGAAATGATCTCAAGATAACCTCAAGATGAACTCCAAATTTTATCTTAGGGGGTAACTGAATGATTCTGCCCAAAAAAGGTGCTTTTCATATGCACTCAAAGCCTACATTTTATGTAATGCTAATTGAAGTGGTCTGATTAAAGATAAGGCAACACAACAAATCTAATTTTTTACCATCTCGCAGGAAGGAGTCACGGCGTGATCGTAGCCGCAGTCGGGATAACAAAGACAAAGAAAAAGATAAGGACAGATATAAGGAAAAAGACAAAAAGGATAAGAAGAAAGATAAGAAAGAAAAAGAGGAGAAAAAGAAGGAATTGAAGGTAAGAATTAATCATTGATTATATTACTATAGATATAGCCTGTGATCTGTCTTTGCTAAGTGAAGGGATGTGCCACATATTCAATAGCTCTTCAGATCCTTTCCAGATATTCAATCAGATGTAGTAGTTTGAAGATCTGTCTGGATATCTAGCCATTTTATAAAAGTTTCAAATTAGTGAAATCAAAAGTGCACTGAAATACTGTATATACCATCACCTTTTCATCAATGCGGGCTGCTAACACACACAGCCTCGCTGACTAGGCACTCACTATGGAAGCCCTGTCACAAGTTGGGCTGCAAGTGTAAGAATTTTAAAAATAAAATTTACCACAACTAAACCACACCAACCATAATTATCATTGTACCTCAAAAAAAAACTCAAAACCTAAAAAAAAAAAAAAAAAGACTGACTCCAGATCTTAACAAAGCTTCAAGTGCTCAAACTTTGAAATACTTTGTGCATATTTATATATTATCACACATAATATTTAAACCTAGTATTTATGTTATTAAAAATATTAAAATACAGTATAATAAACCTTGATTTTTAACTATACCTTACCATATTGTTTAGGAACCTTAGCCATGTTATCTACTGGCAGCAAAATTGTATATAGTATCAAGAGTTCTTATGCAATGTAATAACTCGCTGTGCAGTACAAGTGTAACAAATTAATTCATTTTTGAGAGTGATTAAGAGTAGATCAAGATTTTTTAGAGTGCCTAGCTTAAAACATTGGTGTCTTAAGTTTTATTGTTGACTAGCAGACAGTGGTGTGAGAGACTTGGAAATGGTGTAAGTTAGAAAACTACAGGCTCAAATATCTTATTCTTTAAAGCCAAAGTAGTAGGTTAGATAACAGTTAGATGTCAGAGCTGGAAGTTGTGTGCCTATTATAAGTGTCAAGGTGCCTTTCAACCTAATTTGCAAAATCTCTGTTGCAAATGGCAGAAGAAAGCATTATTCTTTAAGCCTGTCATTAAGAGTACTGCCAATTTCACCAAAGAGAAAATTCCTGTTCTTCTTGTCTTCTTGGAGAAGATGAGAACAGGAATTTTAATAAAAACATCATAAGCACTGGGAGCTTGAAGAAGTAGCATTAGGGGTATAACTCCTATACCACAGCCAGAGTGCATGCAGGCAATGCATGACTGACTGGGCTTTAATGGAAGCCTAAGGACCTCTAGAGGATTCAGCTGAATCCCAGGTTGCATTACTTTTAGCGTGGCGTGGCCAAGTGGCATATGCACGGGAGTGCTCAGTGTGCAGGTTCGAATCCTCCTTATGGCTTCTGCAGATTTTTGTCACTGGTACATCAGGTTAATGTGAGTTCTTTAAGCATGAGTTATGTTCTCGGATTGTCATCTTGAATATTGTTCAACTTTGAGTTGCATATTGAAATGCTGTGCAGTCATATTGGCTTAGCGCACTCTTCATGATTACTTGTGATTATTTTTACAGGTATCACGAGATTATGATGAAGAGGAGCAGTTAGGATGTGATGGAGAGGATGAGAAGGGGAAGAAGAAGGAAAAGGAGGAGGAAGACACAAAGGATAAAGGAGAAACAGTTGATATGGACATCTCTGATTCCCCGTGATTACAGGGCTTTCCTGTAAGACTAAATATAAATATATGAAGTAAGACTGCTTGGTCATACTCGATCATTGGATATACTGTATATGAGAAATATTGTTGGTTATAGATAAATCAATCAATTTTGTCAGGTTATACTAAGAAGGTGTTTAAATTAATAATTTTGTTTAATATTTCAATTAAATGGGTCTATAAATTTTTTATTTTAAACTAAAAAAAATTAGTGTACAGAGGATAAATATTTACAATTTTCTGGCCTGCTGAGAAAGTTTGGTTAAATTCAAGTTTAGGTTAAAATATGCTATTGAAATGTTTTACTTAAAACAGTAATGAAAATTTGGCATGCCATGTTTTATATTGCTACAAGAGAAGGATCATGCTAAATTACTTGTGTAATATGTTGTTGATTCAGTAATGTGAGCGAGTTTATTGCGTGTATTGTGCCTGCAGCCTTAAAACCTTTAAAGCTTTTCATATTGACTTGAGTATTACTATTACGTTCAGTATCTTGTACTTAGTATCTCACGTGTTTCTGAAATTTGTGTACGTGTTTAGTTATACATACATGCTGTATTTTATACAGCATATAAATATTGTATAAATCATATCTCTGCCATGTCATGTGATATGGCATGACATATTGAATGTCATGCAGGGCATGACATTCAAAAACATTACATTGACCTAATTATGTACTCAAAATCCATATTTTGTAATGGTGTTTTGCCACTCTATGCTAGGTAGCTATTGCATAGAATTTCTGATTATTTTTGTATGATCAGTTCTTTCTCTTTAAATTTCTCTTGATAATTCTTGCCAATTCATTTAAATATGTACAGTATAAAGGTTATATAACCTCCATGAGTATATTCATGTACAGTACTGTATACAATGTGTATTTTTGTCAATTACTTTGTCGAGTAGTACACACATGTACCAGCCCGTCTTCCTGACGTTTTCCAACGTCAAGAAAACGGTCAATTTAAAGTGTCCTTCAAGTATGTCACAGTACGTCACTTTCACGACCCTCTTCCATTTTCTAGTATGATAATTTTTGCCCTTGTGTAACGCATATGATCGATATGCAATGTTTGTAAGACAGGTTGTATGTTCAGCTTTGAACACTACCCTTTGAACACTTAAACACTATAGTGCTTTGCTGCACTATACATTTTTTTTCCCTCCTTCCCTGCCGTCACTTGCATCTTTATTGTCATAGAATGTTTTCTATGAGATTTAAAATTTCTGTAATAAGAGCTTCCCTCTACAGTATTCTACATGTAAATAGACTTTTCATTGTACAGTACAATGATGTATATTTTTAAATAATTTGGCTGACAACACCTTTAGCTTCTCTCCTTTCACTTTGTTATGATGAATGTATATTTTCTGTGGCTGCTCCCTCAGTCACTTCCTGGAGTTTAGATGCTTGTATCACAGATCTGCTCGCAACACACCAGGCCTCTGTTCTCCATTTCTTTCCTGTGGGATTTGATTGCTTTCTGGGAGGCTCATCAGTATTAGGTGGGTGGGCAGGTTTTTGACTGTACATTTAAAATATAGCAAGGTTGTTGCTGTGGTTGTTAACCCATAGTTAACTATCATTACTTTGTGTTACAACCTGTTTCCTCTGACCAATAATAATAAACCAATAATAAAACTTTGGGATTGCAGGGGACAAGGGTAATGGTTTGCCTGTTTCTGTCGTAACTGTTTAGATTTCCTTGTCGTAAGCTGATCATGGATGGTTACTTATTTCACCCCCAATTTAAATGAATGATAATTCTGGCCTTAGTTTCCAGTAGTTAGCTCAAGTTCACACACTTGGTATGTTGAGACACACTGGTGCCCGCACCTTGACTCTGAGAATCTGTCATGTCCTCCAACCAGACTGCTGTCTCACCTCTTGTGGACCTCTTGTCCAAAATACTGCCAAATCTTGTAGTCGAACACCAATAATTTATGCTAAATGGGGTACTGGAATCTCCACCTAGTAACCATTATAATTCAGTTTAACTCAGTTGAGGCTTTAATGAACAGCCACCGAAACAATGGGGCTAGGCACTCAAATGACTCTTTAATAACTCGATTACAGTACTTTAATTGGAATTACACTGGGATTGGAATTAGCACTGGCACTGTGGGTCTTGGCAACACTGCAGAACATCCGGTGAAACACATTCCTTCAGATTATGGACCCCACTGCTGCAGACATAACTCAAAAATGTACCAAGTCACTAACCTCCCAGAATATGCTCCAACTGTGTATTTAATATAAATTCAACTCTGTGGCAGTCAAGCATTCATATAGACAAAGAGGATAACAGAAATCCTTTGCTTCATAAGACATTTAATGAATGTCACAAGCAATGTAATCATAGCTTCATCAACTGAATATTAAATGACTTGTACAAAGCAGCTCCATGCTTGTACATGCTTGTACAAGCATTCATGCATGCTTGTACAAAGCAGTTCATAGGAGCATTCCCTTGCTCTTATGAACAAACTTCATGAAAACTTGACCACTCGCTTAAATAATTGCCAAAACATGACACGTCTCGATTAAAATATTCACGGATTAATCACCACCAAATCACTGAATTTCCTCATTTTTCACATGTACATTGTAAATAAATAAATAAAAATTAACATAAATCACTATGCATATACAGTAGTAGTAGAAACAATAGTAAACATGTAGATAACCTTACCTTGCTCTGTAAACCTCACTAACTCAACGAGGGGAAAGAGGGGTTGTCTAGATACCATTTAAATGATGTTGCCATGGCAACTGTCCTACATTCCCTTGATGCTCTAACATGCCACTCCCACTTGGTGCATTGTCGTCGCTCGGAAATTATCACGGGGCACTTACAGGTACGTCGTGGTTCTCCTTGACAAGGCTACCACACAAATTTAATGTTGACTGCAGAACCTTTTTTTTTTCTTTACTACTGATCACTAGGGAAATTATTACACAATGTAGTTGTTGGGCTGTCACTGCAACTTCTCTACGCACTAGAATCAGTGGCCTTACTCCGTAGGCCGTCACTCGATGTCACTGGAGTAACAGGAATTTCACTTGCTTGCGCTACACTCCCTTAACTTGGCCCAAATCACTGGCATTAATGTCACTAAAGTTACAAATTACCACTGGCTTACACAGCTCTCCTTATCTTGCTGTTACCAATCCTTCACTGGCCAGGACTGATCACTCGGTGCTAAACAATCCTTTTTTTTTTTTTTTTTTTTATTTACATGCTTAAAATTTATCGAGTATGACTTGACAGCAGAAGAGTGCTGCATAGATAGCATATTCATTTGTTGCATTTCAAGGTATTAAAATAAGTCCAGGTACCTATAATATTAATGATATTCAAAGAATAGTAGAGTATAAACACTTTTGACTTAAAGAAATCAAGCAAATTTGGTATTCTTGTACATTAACAACCCAGTGGTGTTCTGGCATGGAAGTTTTACTTGTAATATCTCACTATTTTGTTGTGTAGACAGACGATGTATAAGTTTTTTGTTTTTTATATAAATATTATGACAATACTGATATACCGTGTAAATATGTTTTTGGCTACAGTTCAACTTTAGTTGAGACTAGAAACTCTCATTGCTACAGTATCAACCTATTATGCTGTTCTCTGTGCATTTTCTTGTGCAGCATTCATGTAAGAAATGTCCACAATGGGTTAATTCAGTTGTAACATTTTGGAATGTCTTAAGGTCAACTTTTATGTTTGCATTTTTTGTTCCTTTTAGGGGTTTCATACGTATGGAAATGTCACTTTAAACATGATTATTATATTTAAAATAAACTAGAATATTATTCATATAAATCATTGATTTTCTCTTTTTTTTTTTTTTTAATTGAAAACCATATATAGTAGCTGTTTTTTTATGTAATAATAGTTTGTATTACATGTATGGGAATAAATATTTGATTGATTAAAAAGTGTCCATTTTCATAAAAAAATTCTTGTTTAATTTCATCAATGAGAATGCTGAACGCGTTTTCAGCTCAATTCGCCTTCATTAGAGCAAGATTGAGAGTGGGAAGGAGATTTAGCAGGTAAATCTTAGTCAGCCACCAGGAAAAGACAGGTCACCTGACCCCCAGGAATTTGGAATGAAACCATACTTTTAAGAAGGGGCAAAGAAGGGTAAAAATTAAGATAAACAGAATGAACAAATGTACTTTCCTCAATAAAATGTAGCACATTGGTACAAATAAAATCTGCACGTACGACTGAAATAGCAACGATCAGTAATTTAAAATACTACTGTACATTTAATGTATTTTGAAATAAATCAGCTGAAGATGAAAATAATATTTTGGGAGGATTGTGAAGATGTGAACCCTTGAAACCTTTATATAAAGAAAGGGGTACTAGCATTTATAGACAGAAATCCAAATAATTTTACAGGTAACGTTGGAAAAAAAGCATAATCTATATAATACATTTACATTCAAAATACAGTACAGATATTTTTAACAATTCATTCACCTAAACAACCAATTATTCTAGTCCAGTCACCCATCCAAAATTTGGATTTGGGTTCACATAAGTTAACATTTGTGGTAAAATTGGGATTATTGTATACTGTACTGTAATAATTTTAACAAGATTAATTCCTCTTATATTTGTGCTATTAGTAGATATTAACAAAATATAGTTTGATGTGGTTTTACTGAATTTATTAGTACAGCATTGAAATAGTACTGTATAATACAATTAATTGGTGACTTATTTTCTGTGGGTGGTTACCTGCGCCAATAGTGTGTTGACTTATTTTCTGTGGATGGTCATCTGCTACCAATAGTTTGTTGACTTATTTTATTCTGTGGGTGGTCATCTGCTACCAATAGTTTGTGACTTATTTTTGGGTGGTCATTGTCAACAAGAAGTTATCATTTTCGTCTGTTGTGGTGGTGGTGCATTTTTTTTTTTACAATAATTTATTTTGTGAGTAGAAAAGATGTTTGCCAGCAAGAGTTGTATGGCTAGACCAGTATCATAACATGGACAAACAAACAAAGTTATTTGTATACAGTATCGATGATGGCAGATAAATTTTGGTGTTGCATGTGGATTTATCTGACATTTTAAAAAAAGTCTGGGAAAAGAGTTCTAAGTGTTGAAAAGATTAAAAATACAATTCTCGGCTCAAATACTAATAGGTTTGATCAAGCAGTTTACAAGCACTGTGCTATATATATGCAAGCCACAGGATTGTTGCCTTCATTAAGGTAAGTACAAAATTTATCATAATGTAAAATTGCATAACAAGTCATAACCTTCTATGGCATTTGTTTATGTGCAAATTCATTTTCTATCAATTGTTCTAAGAAGGTTTGTAAACAGTTGTAAATAGCCACCAAGAAGTAAAATATTTGAAAATCCAAATTTTGTGTAAATCTGAATCAGGTCAGAAATTATAGTTTGGATTTTGCAAACTACACTGTACAGTAATTATATAGTACAGTATATATATATATATTGTACATAATAGCCAGAGTTGCTTAACAAGATGAATGCCCTTATACTATACAGTATTGTATTTTACATTTTTTCTAAAATAATGTGTTGTGGGCTGTCAAGATATTTTCATTGTAATACAGCCTCCAAATTTTTTGCTTCCAACTTGAACCAAGAATTACTTAACCTGCATCTTATTCCAGAATATCCCAAAACAGTATTATTAATTAATAAATTATTGTTCCCATTGATTTGTTAATTTCATTATTTAAGATCTGATTTTTTTCTGTAGATATAAGAACCTGTACAAAATGTTCTGGTTATTAGCCAAAACAGACCCTGCTTACTTTGCCTCTGAGTCTGGCTCTAGCACTGCTGAAAAGTTTAAGGGGCTATTCATGCCCATTCCACCTCTTTGGTGGCTTAATCTTTATCAATCAATCTACTGAAAAGATAAATTACTAATCTTCTAGTACTCAAATGTATCCACAAATATGTTCAGCAATTACTGCAATAGCTTCAGATATTCAGATATAACTATATAATCACTGGAATATATTTCAAAACAGATATTACAAATTGCATCATAAACTGATAGTTAACAATGCCATGGAACTACAAATTGAAATAATGGAGGAAATAGAAGATTCATACTTGAAGCTTGCAGTCTCTCCTGCTAGTGACTGGCTCTACCATCTTTCTTACCTATGCTTACAAGGGGCTCAGCTTCAGTTCTTGCATTGATTGATTGAGGTGATTGCATTGATTGATTGCCACAAGAGGTGGCACGGGCATGAATAGCCTGTAGGTGGTAGATATTTGAAGTGAATGTGGTCTTTGGGCCCTCAGAATTCTTGCTTTTGTCTTTGTGTGTATAGTACACTACATATATCCAATATATAGTGAGTGGTTTTATGTAAATCTGGATGTTGCTTGGTTGCAATGACAGAAAACAGAAAAGTTCCAGTCATAAGTTTAAATTGCATATTTGCTGGATATGAATGTGGTACAAAAAAAACTTACAAAAACTAGTTATTTTTTTATTTAAAATTTACATTTCTAAGGGTTTCAGTACCATATTAAAATAGTTTCAAATGTGTGCAATATTGTTACATTAATAAAAATATAATAATTGTGACCAAAAATATTAAAAATAGCTTAGATGTACATACATCATTAGACAGTTATGTTTTCAATATAAAAGATAAAACTATCTTTTATTGACAGTTACCGTGGAAATATCCTAAAATGTTTACACCCAGCAGAATGGGTAAGATACAGACAGACACAACACAATCCATTCCAATTATAGAAATGAAACATACAAGAATCATTCAGGATGTCTCTTTTTTTTTTTTCCAAGAGTTTAGCAAGTGACTAGTAAATAAATACTAATCAAAGGTAGAGGGAGAAAGTAATGCTATTGCAGATGCATTATACATTTGAAGAAATACCCATACCAGAGGTGTTAATTCATACAACTACACCATAGTCATGGTAACAATAGAGTACAACATAATAGTTGTGGTCATATACAATTGCTCGGCTAACACAAGAGGACCCAGGAAACAGTATGATAAATTTTTTAACTTGTTGAATGCACTGCTTTTGCAGATCTGAATTTACCTGCCAAGTGAGGGTTGTGTTAGTCTGAGTGGTAGAATCCACTATGGATGATATGGTAGTAACTGTCGAGGAACAAAGAAAAACTCTGCAGAATTCAGATACTGTATAAGCAAAATAGTAGAGCAATATTTTATTTTACCTTGGATATTAAGGCAACAGCTATTATGTATCCACTAACTAGAATCTAATGTTTCATTAGAAAAGAGGGAATGTCCAGAAACCTGGAAGACTGCAAAGGTGGTGCTCATATTCAACAAGGAGATAGACATGAGGCCTTAAACTTTGGATATGAATCACTGACAGAAGATGGGTGATTTGCATTCTTCCAATAATGCCAAAAAGTCTGATTGCTTGGAAAAAAAAAGACTTAGGAAATTGGGAAGATACAGGACTGGATTAAAGTATCAAAGAGGAAACTGGGTTGTAGTGGGAGGAAGTTTTAGCATGAAGTGGGGTTCCATAGGGATCAGCATCTGGACCAGAACTACTCCTGATTTATATGAATGCCATCCTGGAGGAAATAAAATAATGGCAGCTTTTGCAGATATAATTTATGAGGAGGATAAAGATCACCCACTGAATTACAGACAATATTATAAATAAATATCAAGAAAGTAATAATTTATTTGTAAAGTAATTGGTTCAAAACAAAATCCATGATTAAAATTGAAAATTACAAGTATGCCTTCAACAAACATTAATTTCTTTTCAAAAGAAAATGTGATAGGGATGAATACAAAACTAAGACTACTGTTGGTTATCATCCTTGAGTTTTTATAAAAAATAGCAATGTAATTTATTTTTTGTATTTAACACTTTATTTTACAGTACTGCAATCTATGGGCCCAGAATCATATGAAGGGTTTTTTTTCACACATGCACAGAAACAATTAATCATCACAGAATTTACAGTCCTTGGTTTTTGGCACCTGCCACAGTCAGAGACAGACCTACTATGTTTAGGACCATTAAAATAAAGATCAACTGTCCAACACCAAATACAGTACCAGTATTGTACTATTGTCACAACAGTTCTTCTCTAATGCCTAGTATAATTAAAATTAAATGAATCATGCCTATGTTTAACAGCTTACATTCGTATTAAAAATAAAGTTAATTGCATAGCTACAGAATGTCATTTGTCACTACAGTCCTAAAAGTAATGAATACTTGATACTGTAGATAGATAAAAAAAAGAAAATTATAAATGATTAAATGGTTTGATAGAGCATCAAGAAACTTATATTTAAATTATAAACTTGTGCTTGATGTTCTGAAGACAGTATGATAGCAGTTAAGAAAAGATGTCAATTCACTGATCAAGAGTTGATTATACCAATTAAATGTGACCAACATGTATATTATGCAAGTTTAGAAAATATACAATATATATATATATATATATATATATATATATATATATATATATATATATATATATATATATATATATATATATATATACACAACTATATATAAGTTGCTAAACTGCAATTAGCTTTCCTAATTTCATGAATAGTTCATGTACAGTATTAATAAAGCCATCCAGCCTATTGTATTTACAAATAACATCATACTAGCATATGTTTCTCAAACATACATTTATTGTTTCACAACACCTTAAGATAATATAATTACCATAATAGAGGAGTCATTTTAATAATCTTATTTGAAAATAGCAAACGTGAGCCTACTAAATACATCTAAACTAGAGGTGCACAAACAGGACAAGATGAGGTGAACCCAGATCATGTGTCTTCAAATTCCCGATTCCAAAATTTACGACACCTTGGCTGATGACCATCCCCAATATCCTTTAGGTCCAAAGTTCTTCCCATAGCATGCTGAAAGAGAAATGTAATGTTATTTATTTACCTTTACCTGAATTTACCTGAGGGCCATTATTATTAGTGGCCTCAATGAGGCCAGAAAGCCAGCAGCTTGTCAAACGTTTCCCCATTTGCCCTAATGATCTTTTCCAGGTGAATTTTCAAACTCGGTAGTTTTGACATTTACTGCCCATTTCAGCGGGTAGGCATTCCCACGGGGTTGCAACCCCATGGGTGAAAAAGTATCTCCTGTTTTCTGTCCTACTTTATGGTTTGTTGAACTTGAACCCATTGCTCTTTGTGTTACATCTGACCTTTTGAAGAAATTGACCGGATCGACATCCTCCAAATTGTTCAGTATTTTAAAGGTTTCGATAAGATCTACCCTGTCATGCCTGATTTATGAAGAATATATAACTACTGTATTACAATATACAGTACTGTATGTACTTGAGAAAACTTTCTCCATAGTGATGTATCACTAAGAATATACAGTATTAAGAACTTTAATTATTACAGTGGAGTCTTCCTCAAATAGACAACCACTCCAGTAGATGTCTAATTAACCAATACTGTACTCTATTTGACCCTATGTGTGCAGGTTTACTTTTTAAGCGGAAGTATTTTATATTAAAAAAATCAAAGAAACCTATTTATGACATTTTCATTCTCGAATAGAAAAATTTTAAAGTAATGCAAAATGTGGCTTGAATTGTTTCATAGTACTGAATATAATCATTCAAACATATTTCCATTTGGATTTCTTTCCATATATTAAACTTATAATAAGAAAAGTATTGCTCTTTGAATGTACAGTACAGTTTAACATTAAAAAAATGTTACTGAAGATCTGAAGTCCTAGTCAAATATATAAAAAATGGGAAATTACATGACTTCAATGAATAAGAGTACCAAGCCTGCTGCTTCTGTAGGCTTTATTTTTTTTATTTATTATTTTCTACCACAGACATGGCCATATATTTACAATGCTAACTAGGATAAATACATTTTCTATCCTCCATGGACAGGGTTAGAGATCTGTTGTACTTATAGTACAGTGATTTATTGAACAATTAACCACAGAAGATTATTGTAGTGCTTTTAAAATGCTAATCTAACCTACATATATAAGTACATGCATTTATATCTGTCATACATTAACAGTGTTCAGGGTATGTGTTTTTAAACCATATGATTAATGTGCATTTAAAAAAAGGTGGAATGCAATTCTAACCAGCTTACACATGTACACATTTTTGTGTGTCAACAAACCTATTCCCATAAGCCATTAGTTTTAAATTTGTAATTTTTCCATTCATGTATGTGACATGAGTGTGTTTCTCTTGATCAATTCCACTTAATTGAATAATTAAGACTTACTGTACAATGGAAACCCATAGAACATTAGCAAGGTCGGGTTCTGATTACTACTGTAATCCATTTCACAAACACCTCCCTTATTTTGTAACCTTAAACTTAGCCTAAATTTATATCTAATGAATGCAGAAACATTTCAGTTTTTATAAGAGCAGAAACTTACGGTTGCAGTAGATATCCTGTTCACGTTCACGAATTGAATGTGAGTCAAGACACTTGTGGCACTCACGGCAGTTGAAGCATGCTTTGTGCCATGCCCCTCCTGCTGCCATTTTGCGCTCTGCCATGAACACTTGCTTAGCTAAAAGTAAAAATGACAATCACTTGGTGGTGGTCAGTGTAACAGCATGCTAGCACACAAAACAGTAGTAGCGGGAGCCTCTCAACTGTGGGCACCTGTGTTGTCAAGGTGCACAGGTGAGTACAGGAACAGATGACTTTTCAGAGATTTCTGTTACCATATCTCATGCATGGTAAGCCTTACCGACTAGTTTTCCCTGGAACACAACCCACTAATCAGTTAACAACCAGGCACCCAATTACTGCTGAGTGAACAGAAGCGAACAGTAAAGGGCTGAAGCTTAGTGAAATCTCCTGGCCAGGATTCAAACCAAGAACAAATACTGTGCAGAATATGTACACAAGTTGTGCTCAGAAAATTTACAAAAAATAGAGGATGAAATGCAGCAGAAGGGTCCAAAATGAATTATTGAACTTCAGTAGGTTTCTATAAATGTCTATTCCAAATATAGAAGATACAAAAATTACTTTAGCTATAAAACAGTAAAACCACCATAACTCACAGCATCTGACGCAATAGTCCGCACCTCCCCATTTGGGTCGTACAGGTTTTACTGCCGGTGCAGGCTCTTTGAGTGGTGCTACATAAGCTTCCATGGTTGCCGGGATATTACTCTTAGGGGGGCCATTCTGGAACATATTGTTTGAGTTAAAAGATGGCAGAACAACTCTTGAATGGAGCATAGACTATAAAAACATAATGAATGAGACACATATGCATATCAATTATTCATTAAAAAATATAGAAAAATATACATCAAATTTCAAATTAAATCATCAATCATTACATGATTCATTTGTGGAACTCACAAATGTGGACATTATACTATACTATAGCATGCTTTGATCATAATAGATCAAGACACACATCCCCAGGCCATCATATTTCATTATGTATTTATGTATGTATGTATGTATGTATGTATGTATGTATATGTGCAGTGCAACGATTACATGGTGCTATAATGACTAAGAGGAACATAATGAAAAGAGTACATTTGAAAATGAATACAGAATTACAATGAGTTCAGGGAGTATAATGTGTAGAGAGAGAGTATAAGTAGAGAAAACAATTATTTTATAACAAATTTAATTATTCAGGGATTATAATGAATTTAATAAGTACAGCAAAATTAGCAAATAAAATATAATGAATATACTGCAATATATACATGGAGGTAAAATGAGTTCAGGGCACATAATTATTTATATAAGTACAATGATTCCAAGGTGTATTATGAATATTGCAAGCATAATTAGAACAAGGAATATAATGAGTTCATGAGGATAATAAAATCAAGGGCTATGATGAGTTCGGGAAGTATAGTATGAGCACAGACTGGAAAAATGATGGTCGGGAATAGGAAGTAGTGATGGTAGGATGATGATTGTGGTAGTGTTAGTAGTGGCAATGGTGTTAGATATGAAGATGCTGATACTGGTGATAGTGGTTCTGATACTGGTAGTGGTGGTAGTAGTTGTGGTACTAGTGGTGGTAGTGGTGTTAGTGGTTGTGATACTGGTGGTGGTGGTAGTGGTTGTAATACTGGTGATTGTGGTTGTGATACTGGTGGTTGTAATACTGGTAGTAGTGGCTGTGATACTGGTAGTAGTGGTTGTGATTCTGGTGGTGGTAGTGGTTGTGATACTGGTGGTGATTGTAGTGGTTGTGATACTGGTAGTGGTGGTGGTAGTGGCTGTGACACTGGTTGTAGTGGTTGTGATACTGGTGGTGGTAGTGACTAGTGGTTGTGATATTGGTGGTGGTAGCAGTAGTGGTTATAATACTAGTGGTAGTGGTTGTGATACTGGTGGTAGCAGTGGTCATGGATTTGTCTTTTAGTACTTACCTATTAGTGACAGTAAGATCTAGCAAGTTAGGATAATCTCCTAGTCTTCTATACCTACCTTTCTATTTAAATAAGAAGCGCTTGTCCAGCTTGTGGTTGGGCATTATTCCTTTCCCCCCGTCTCATCCCAAATCCTCATCCTGACCCCCCTTCCAAGTGCTATATAGTCGTAATGGCTTGGTGCTTTCTTGGCTTCTTGGCTGATAATTCCTTCCTTTCTTGTCCACCTTACTTAATTTCCATAGTATCTTGTATGTAGTGATCATATTTCCCCCCCTGATTCAATTTGCCTCTAAGATTGTGAGGTTGAGCTCCCTTAACTTGATCTCGCACCTGAGCTCTCTCAATTCTGTACTGTACTGTACTAATCTACAGTACTTGCACACTTCTGCACTTTCCCACATATCTCTTTACTTCACAAATTGAACATTCAATCACAGTGCTGCATAATTATCCCAGTAATGACCTCATATATGCAGTGTATAGGAACTTGAAGGCCTCCTTGTTTAGATTTTTAAATGCAGTTCATATAGTTACCAATTTACCATGTACTCACCTAGTTGTGCTTGCGAGGGTTGAGCTTTGGCTCTTTGGTCCCGCCCCTCAACTACATTACCTAAGTCTTGACAGTTTAAAAGGTGATTTGTGAAGGAATTCTCTAGAGTGGGCAGAGATGCGGGGTAGGTAGTAATACTATATAGTACTAACCTCATATTTTGTGCCATCATCCATGGAGAGGACTCCTGCACCAACACCATATCCATATCCTTTGGGCCAAAGAGCCGGCCGTAACAGCTCTTGCAATACATCTCTTCATTGTGCTCGGTGAATGTGCTGCGTNACAGATGCTGTACACTAGTTACTAAACTTTACTTACTGTAATTTAGCTGATGTACTTGGAGTAATATTTGTATACAAAACCTGTTTTAAATACTGTGGAGATACTAACAAGTTTTAGACTCTCCGCAGAATTAACTACAGTATATATATATAGTACACATTATTATATTATTGTCATTCATGCTTGATGGATAGTTATCCATCCCAAACATACATAAAAAGTGGGTTGCATTTGAATAATAGCTAAATAAAATTATATGAAGCTACATATTAATCTGCTTTATTCGGTAAACACCAATGATACTTCCGACCACAAAACCTGACATGCACATTGTCAATGTAAAGTCTCGGGAACAGACTGACCAACTACACAAGTCTCCCCAGCTTGGTGCCTTCGTATGACAATTATTTCACGTTAATCACCTCCTGTGGTCCCTGTTTCCCTTAACCACTTACATCTCTCAGTACGGTTGTCTCGCTTAAAAGATTCTCTTTCGATTCGTGTTTCAAATATTTCTCCTCGTGTCGTTTTGTCCTTGCCCCCATAGAGGTGTCCCCCTTATAAGTTTTGTAAAACTTTGACCCACATGACAAAAGCTTTTACCCCTCCTACAGTTCTGAAACGCCTCTTCCTTGAACACTTTTCTTCACACTCCCGCTCCATTTCCATCTTCACTGATGGGGTCTAAGTCTGTAGACAGGGTAGGCTGCTCTGTTGCTTTTCCTGACCACACCTATATGTGTCGCCTGCCTCCAGAGACTAACATCTTCACAGCAGAACTTTATGCTATTTTGTATGCTCTTTGTCAACTGCTTTCTCACTGTTAACCCTCCTTTGTTTTTGTAGTTGACTCTTGCAGTGCCCTCATGGCACCTTTAAGCCAGTCCATCCTGCAGGAGTCGAAATTCAACAATGACTGTTTCTCATCTCCAGTGGATTTAAGACTTGAGTTTGGTTGGGTTCCCAGCCATATTGGCATGTCATTAAATGTACGTGCAGATGCTGCCACTAAGGAGGCTATCTGCACTTATCCTATCTCCTGTAAAGGTATCCCATATTCCGACTTCTACCCAGTTATTCCTCAATCCTTGCCTGTTGGCAGGGTCGTTGGTCTTCTGTTACCGATAACAAATTGCGTGCTCGTAAGGGTAGTGTCCCCTTGGCCTTTCTCCTACCGCCATAACCGGCGGTGGGAAACAACTCTGGTGAGGTTACGTATTGGCCATATACAATTAACTCGTGGGCACTAAATGGAGTGCCACACTGCTCCTTATTGTCCAAACTGCGTTGTCCCTCTTAGTCGTACATATCCTCTTTGAATGTCCGGACTTCCAGGACTTGTGTGTGTCTTGCTTTCCTACCATCCCTCGCCGTCAATTGCTCGATAGAATTCTTGGCGATTCGGATATCTTCGATATTGTTCACCTTAGGCACTTTTGTTCTCATATTGGCATCCTTAGTGATATTTGGCACCCTATGAATATCCCGCACATTTGATGGTGCTACATAGCCTTCCCGGCTTGGTGCCTTTTTTTGACAATTACTTAATTCACGAAGTGCTGAACCAACAGAGCTGTGGTGGATGTGTGGGCCTGTTGGATCAAGCTCTCAAGTCAAGCCTGACCTCGGGCCAGGCTTGGGGAGTAGAACAACTCCCAGAACCCCCATCAAGCAGGTATCTTTATGCAAGGACTATGTACTGTTCACAAAGGGAGCCTTTGTGTCAATCAAGCATGGCCAGGGGTAGGGGAATTTTTGGTTGGAAAAATTATAGATGCCATGCATATTTGTAAACTGATAAAATACAGTATGCAGAACCACATAACCCTGGAATTGTTTAGCAATGAACCGTTTTGTATTTCAAGTACTGCACTGTATACATTTTCCCCTGGAAAAATATTTACCAAGAGCATAGTGCAACAAATAATTTGTGTATAAACTACAGCATCTCCCTTTGAAGTGATTCCAAATAACAGGAAAATTAAAACTATATTTATTTATTTTTTATTTTCACGAGGTTTATCAAGAATACAACACCTAAAAGCCAGTTCTGGTATAAAAATTGTGTTCAATAAGAATTGTAAACCTTTCTTAATACAGTATTTATTTATATTTCTAGGCTTACTGATTAACTATTTTGACCCATGAAATTAATTTCTTAACAGATACAGCATTTCATTAATAATGTACTGTACTTGTAATACTAAATATTCAAAATAATACTGCACTGTAATTACAGCTATAACAACTTTGCTGATAATGAGAATCACGACACTGATTAATATCAGAATGTCATATATTATAACATTAGTATAAGCTATTTTAATACTGTAATTCCTAGACTTGTGAACATTGAGACAGTACCAGTAGTGTAGATATGGCGCACAACAAAAATGTACAATGGTGCATTTCTTGTATTCCGAGGTTTAAGTCTCAATCCTGTCAATTTCTACACTTGGTGAGAATTTCAAAACTCGATATAACTAAATTTTAAGTTTATACTACACACTCCATATTAAAAAATTATTATTTCTATTAACTTCATATTTAACTGTCTCCTTTAATGCTTATTAGATTAGGTAACAAGATACTTGGGAAATTCTTTTAGTAGTTTTATCCACTGTATATTACTTTCATAGTTATTTTATTCTGCTGTTATCATCTGCTTGCCATTTCTAATTATATGCAAATGTCTCTTTCTGATTTAACTAGTATCAAGAACAAAGATAGAAATAGTCTTTCAGACGACAGTGGAATCTGTGTGTATCTCGAGCACAGCCTAGAATTATTTTAAGAGTACAAAGACTGAGAAATGCTGCTCTGAAATAACAATGTCTTGAATTATATATCCCCTATACTTCCATACTTACACTTATAAACTGCCAATAATATGAACATAATTGTTTTAGCAGTCAGTTTGTGTGACTTAGTCAATTATTTTCAATAATGGCTAAATGCTAGTAGACTAGGCATTACAAAATAAATACAAGGCATGGCAAACATGCATCTAAATATAATTAAGAAACGGTACAGCTTACCTTATGTAACTGAACAGATACAAGTCACGTCGTACACAAGGCGATTGATTCGCCAACGGATTTTAAGTCGCCTAATATAAATCAAGCCTAACACATCTAACATAAGCTGAAAAAAATAATAAACAGTTTTTTAACAAACGGAAATAAACTTTGTCAAACTGTCTTGTATACGATGTGACCAAACCAGACTGAACAATATAAATGACATAAAACATCAGACAAAACACAATAAACATCTTATATAACAAAACAGTGATTAAAACAATAACACTAATATTTCTGTGCAATGTTTACTTTTATATATATATTACACTATTGTTTATCTTAACTGTTACTTTAGTTTATATTGCTTTAAAAACAGTTACACAAAACTGTGCACTCTACTTCCATATTAATGGAGGTAAAAACATCTGAGAAACATTGCCAAAGGATGATAAAATCATAAAAATAATAAGTCATTTCTTTGGAATTTGAGAAAATTGTTAGTGATATTACGTGCAAAATACAATGCACAGAGAGAGAGAGAGCAATTTCACTCAAACCTTGCATCTATTAGAATGGACTTTGCATGCATCTGGAATCCTTTTTTGTACAGTATTATGAAACATTAAATATTGTAGATAAATTTACGACTTTTTGCCTTTCAAAACCATAAAAATAAGTATACATATATTGTACCTCCTTACTTCCATTTCCACATGAACTCCTCCATCTAGGTATAAAATCCAAAGTTCACTCCAAGATAACAGCAAGTGGGGACTGTAAATAAGAATTATTCGGATGTAGCAATCATCGAGTACCCTGAACTTGCATTACACAAGACATGAAAACTATTTCATAAGTGTCCATGAAAAGAATGATCAAGTAGCAGATAGTAAGGGCTTTAAGATAAAAGTGACTGCATTTATAAGTAGTGCAATGAGTACTCCGATTTTTTACCCGTTCTATTTACCGTGTCTTCTTGGTGTTAATCTTTATCTCTTTTACAATCTTAGTGTAATCTTCATCTTCACCTTTGAAATCTAGTGTAAACCTTTATCTTCCCCCCCTGTAATCTTGGTGTAAACCTTTACATTCATCCAATGTATTACAATTAATTTACAACATTTTTCAACTTAAAAAGCACTTGAAGCCTTATTATTATTATCCAATTCTAAATTAAAGTAATTTCCTACCAATTTTTTATCAGATACATTTTTATAATTACAGTATACCACTTGACTGGCCCAAATCTAAAAGGAATGAATGACAAACTACCATCTAAAATAAACATTAATTAGCATTTATATTTCCAAATTTCTTATAATTCTCCTTTCTCTGTATACCTAAAAACATATCAAATATACAGTATACACGTAAGAAAAATTCTCAACCAAATAATTTATAAAAGAACAATACTTACATATATATATATATATATATATATATATATATATATATATGATATATATATATATATATATATATAGATATATATAATAACTATAAAAAAAAGAGCAACAAGATAGAGAGAGCAGCTATTTACAACATATGTTAACAGCTTAGTATGATGTTACTGAGCCTCCACCACAACCCACCTCTGAGGTGCTTTGTTTGATATATCTCAGCTGGAGAAACTTCACTTCAGTATGGTACTGTATTTTGATCCTTGTCTGCTAAATATGCATTTCATTTTCCTTTACCACATGAATCAACTTTGAAATACATGCAGCACTACCTCGAAATACAGAAGCCTATAATACAGCACTTGAGCAAATACTGTACATTGAAATATTACATTTATTATAAAGCAAAGTTATGAAAATGTTACTTACAAACTGTAAAGGACAAAAATGTCACCAAATCTTGATTTCACTCATTCACTCATTGGTAGTTACAGCAACATAAATGATATGATCATGTTTTAAGCTGAAGTCGAGTGCTGTCACCTTTTGCATCATACAGTACTAGACCCATCTCGCCAACAAGCATTAGCATACTGCGTTTGAGTTCATAATTTCTTGACGTGTACACACTATTACGTAATCCTGCAGACTTTAACGATAAAACGATTTAGACGAGACTGATAAATTTATTGCATTAAATGGATAATAATATCGAATGTAAATTAAATTAACCAGAACACAAAATTTTTGGAAGATATTAAGATTGCATAAAATAGTACATATGGTATCTTAATGAAAGACGAAGATTATACAAACCTCCAATATTTCAAGTAAAGAAGAAAATGCTGTAGAGTGAAAACTAGTTACTACAGCTGATGGATACATGTTGTCTGAGGTATAACAATGCAAATGGTTAATTTATAACTTCTAGCTTCATTCTGCCCCCACTCTTAAATGAACGAAAGAAATGTTTTTCTCAGCGTAAATATTACATTCAAATTTTTCGCACTCTACAGTATTTATTTTATATACAGTGGTACCTCTGTTTATGAATGCCCCTAATACGAACTTTTTGGGTTACGAACCCAATTTCTTTGGAAAATTTGTATCGGGTTACGAACTTTACCTCGGGATACGAGTTTGTTGATAAGCATATGGCTGACCTAGCGTGTGGCGGCACGTCAATCGCGCCTTAGTTTCCCAGTGCCACCCGCCTAAATTCTTTGCAAGGATTTACAATTTTCTTCTTTTTTGGATTTTTGGCTATTTGAACAAAAAGTTATATATCTCACCATGGGTCCCAAGAAAGCCAGTGGTAAGGTTCAAGGCAAGAAAACACGTGAGAATGACCATAGAGGAAAAAACGAGATCATTCGTAAACATTAAAATGGTACACGTGTAGTTGAACTAGCTAGGCAGTATAACAAATCTTCAGGGGGGGGGGGGGATGGGGAGGAGGAGGAGGCAGTAGAGGATGTCCCTTCCTCATTAATTAAGAAAATGTGTGCAGTGTGGGAAGAACTGCAAAGTTTTGCTGAAAAGAATCGCCCAGATAAAGCTGGCCGTTGCATTGATCTTATTAATGACAATGTGATGTCTCACTACAGACAAGTATTACAAAGAAAAAAAACAATGAGAAAATCATGCATTGAGCCAGAAGCAGGTCCTAGTGGTATGCAGGCAAAACGTGTCAGTGTGTACTCCAGAGAAGTCATCATTTCCTGATGTTATAATGGAAGGGGACTCCCCTTCCAAACAGTAACACTTCTCCTTCTCCCCTGTCCTCACCGTCTTCCATACGCCAACAGGAGTCATCAGTAAAGGTAAGTAATAACTTGTACATACTTTTGTAGTGAAGATTTGGGTAAATTAGGTATAAAATTTACTTTGAAGAAAATTTTTTGGGGAGTCAGGAACGGATTAATTCATTTCCCATTATTTCTTATGGGGAAATTCGCTTCGGTTTACGAATTTTCGGGTTACGAACTGTCTCCAGGAACGAATTAAATTCGTAAACCGAGGTACCTCCGTATTTCTAAAATCTACTAAGATCCATCAATTATTTGCTAATTCAATTGGTTAAGCCAATTCAGGAAAACCCATATGAGAAATAAAATGAAATAGTCTGTGTTCCTCAATGGGTTACTCTTACTGATGCGACACTCTTACTGATGTTAGTCGAGTTAGACATATTTACACTATGGTTTCTCTACACTGCTGCCTGCCACATGCTTAACCTCAATGCTACCAATACTCATTAAAGTAGCTGTTAAATATTATTTTCCATCATTACCTTAGCTGTCCACCTCTTAGAGGTAAGCTTATCTCTCTGCATCAACTATCTCTGCATTATTTAGACAGTTTGCACAGACAAATACCCACAGAACACCCTTGAAAATCCGAATTCTATTTTCCAGCCTCGGTGCAGCTTTGCATAAAATCCAAACTTCCTAACAATTTTGATTTTTTGGGGGGCCTATATCACAAAATGCAACATATCTTTCTTATAGCAAATCATATACAGTAATACATATTTCTGCATATTCAGACATACAAATAATACTGAATATAAACAATTATGAGATTTAATGAAAATTACTTTGTGAAGAGATGTCACTGCATTCCCCTTTGGAAATTTTTTGTAAGGAGTAATCTAGAGAGTGGATTTGATCCCGTCTCATATAATGGATCCTTCTAAACTGGATTTAAAGGATCACTACATGTTGAACTGTGTATGTGAAATACTTAAAGCACTTGTTATGTCAGTAATACATTAACCTTCTCTTAAGACAAACAATCTAATTCCCATATACTGTACATTTTTCAATGTACTGTACATCCTATGCCTTGAATATTTCTTGGCATACATCAGGATAGTCCTCAGAGAATCTCTTCTTAACACAATTTCACAAAATTATATTTTTGCTCATTATATAGCAACTCTCAAACTCATTCTTCTATTAATGCAGCTGAAAGGAAACTCACTTTTATGATACAGTATTTCAATTAGAAAAAAATATTCATGAATTAAAATTTTGATAAACAGTAAGACATTCAGTACTTCCATTATCTCGAAACATTGTTGTTGGCCTTTAGTGTCATTGCAACCAAGAAGAGAAACTTCAGTGCGAGATACCATAAGAGCTTCCTTTTACTCATACTTATAAAAGTTAGCAACCTGTATACTCTACATAACTAAGACAAATGACACATACCAATTGCCTGTTAACAAATTAGAAACATCAAGCTTTAATTGTTTTCAGCATACCATATATCAATTAAATGTTAGTTTTGTGAAAGCAAACATGGGCCGAGATGTAACTATGATGATAGTATGTGATGAGTGACCATAATATCACTAAATATTTCAGAAACATCTAATTAGCACAGACTAACCTAATTTTTCATCACACACATTAATAACTGATCATCAATGCCTAATGTAGATTATGAATATGATGCATATTCATAACCTATGGTTATGATGCATATTTCCGAAATATTCAGTGATGTTATGGACACTCATTGGATTATCAACATAGTTATGCCTCAGTTTTGTGAAAAGCTAGCCTAGGCTAATATGTAATTGATATATGGCATGCTGAAAACATAATCCAATGCAATATCTCATCTTTAAGTTTCATGTCCATTGCTGTTGTCCACTCTGTTAAACATCATTATTTTAGACAAGTTTTATATTTTTTATGTTAATCTTGTAAGTTGCGTAAGCAAAAAAAAATCAACTTAATTGAATCATATTTATGAGTGGTAATTCAGGTTATGTAACTGGCAGCTAAATGAATTTACTGTAGTGGTTGTTATATTAAATATCCCAAATAGAATCAGTCCTCAGTTCAAAGGACAAATTCACACCCATACATTTTGCTTTAACAGCACAATTTCAACTGTACGATAATAGAATTCACCCCTCATGAAGTACAAGCTGATGGTCAAGGGTTACGCAGTAAAATGATTATTTTGGTGCATGCAAAATGTCAACATATTCTGGCGTGATCTGATCTAATGATAATTTGACAATTTCTGCATTTTAAAATTACATTCTAACATGGCACCTCTCAAGCATTCTGCATTTCATTATGTATTTACTTTTTTGGCTTCAAAGTGGCACGAGTATTTAATTAATAATAGTGTTCAGGTACATTATGTCTTTTTCATGGATTTTTGGATGGCTCAATTGTTCCCATTTTGTAGTAGGCCCCTTCAGTAGTTCCCTGGAGCTTATGCACTGTTGTCATTCTCTTCCCCTTCAACATTTCTTTATCATTTTGGGTGAATGCGGCAAGTTCTAGAGGGGTCCTTTAGTTACCGACACTTTGATTCTGCATGCTACTCGTATTGTGTCCTTGATCATCAATTGTCTCTCATGTTCCTAGTTCTAACACCAAGTTCTTCCTTGTCATCTGCAAGGTGGCTTGGTTCAGCCAGCCAGCTGTGTCTATCCTCACTTCCATGATGTGGGTAGATTTGTTGCCTTGAATGCCTGCTTTGCCAATATGTACATGGCTAATATCCAGACTAAGACTTTTTGGTGATCAGAGTGCTGGCTTCTTGCTACTTATTGGATGTTCCACAGCCTCATCACACACCAGAGTGGCACTTGGGCATTTAGTGCAGCTGATGCTTCTCTACACCAGGCCATAATCTGCTGTCATCTCCCACAGGTATGCCTTTTCCAGTACTACTAACCAGTACTCCATGTTCTCTTTCAGATAAGCCATCATCCACTACCGAGGCACCACTGCGAGCCTCCCAGAAATAAAACTTGAAATGTAATGAAACATCAGTTTCTGGTGGGCCCGTAGTACTTCTCCATTCCCACCCAAGTTCCTTCTTCCCCATTGGGTGTTTGGGATTTAATACTGGCAGTTCATGAGTAAGGTGGCTGGCTGGCTGACTGACACCCTGCGTGACTAGGGCTGCCATCTTACGATGAACAGGTGCATCAAGGTTTGATTGTTCCTCGGCACCTATGCTCATGTGCTCCTCCCTCCCAGAGTTTTAATTTCTTAATTCACGGAGTTGCTTTTGTTTTGCCTATTCTTTCTGGAGAAATTTTCTTGGTTTTAGTCAAATCTTTGATCCCCAAGCTCCCTCACCTTGTAGAGAGCCAGATTCTGAACCAGGCTTCCAATAGGTTAGTGTGGGTCCAAGAGTCCTGGTTCACTACTTAAGGCATGGCTACACTAGTTTGCAAGCTCTGGAAAGCTACTGGAGACCCACCATAAAAGGATGTTATATTACATTCAATGCCATATTTTTCCCTATACAGCAACCTTAACTTCAAATTTGATCTTCACAAGGTTTTCTAGGAATGCATACACAGCACAAACTGAGTACCATCTGTATATACTGAACAATTTTTTTTTAGTATCCAATAAATTACCATCACAGAATGCCTAAGTAATTATTATAATGGACATAAGTTTTTAATGCATCATTAATTACAACTTTAACTGTAAATGAAACTGAAAATGAACACTGAAGTCAAACCTGTACTTGATACCCTATTCAGTAACTTTAAATGAATGATTATTACATGTTCTCCAAGTTCACAACATAAACTTAACTACTGCAGTACTATAAATAGTTACCAGAGTATTTAAAATGTTGATAAATCCGTCATTTCCTGGCTTTGGGGTCCTTTCATCCATAAACATTATCAAAACTTTTGCTATGTACTTCTTCAGACAAAGATCGCGAACTGGCACTGGCCCCTGGCTATTTCCAGAATGTTTGCCGTGCCTGGTTGGTGGAGGCTCGTGGATGTCAAGATAGAGGGGTTGCAAGGTCACCCAGAATTTCTTTTTTTATCTGCAGGAAAATATAATTTAAATATTAAATAACTTAGAAAAGCAGAATGTATATTGTACAGAACTTTCACAGGTAACCTGGTACTCAACTATTCACACTGGTCAATGCCAAGTCAGCCATTAGGGCTTCATCTCTAACTACAGACAGCATACACCAATTTTGATCCATCCTGGACCCTTATTAAGTGCATAGTCATCGCTACGGTGATTCGTGGTAGAGAGAAATTCAACTCATTGCAGTGAATACAGCAAGCCTCCCACCCTTCCAGCCACCATAACTATGGCTAAAAGAAACAATGCAGTTTACAAACCCTGAGAGGTGCACACGATAGCCACGATCGACCTGTTAGCATCTCTCCCACAAGCGTCCAGGTATCCAAGCTGGGATTATAGCACTCTATTGTGTCATGGAAGTGCTCCCATCCATCTTCTCCTCCCAGGATGTAGATCTTTCCATCCACTACAGCTACCCCTGCAAAATTCAAAGTACTAGATGTGGTATGACCTTCAATTGTCGACAATACAAATATGCACAATTAAATCCGAGAACAAATTAAGGTATGTGTGTGCCTCTATAGTCCAGGGATAGAGGTTCAATTCCATTGTACTGCTTCAACTTCTTAGTACAAATATGCATATGGTATAATGCAAAGAGAAACATGGCTTCAATGCAAAGAGATAGTTTTAATGTGAAGATGATCTAGAAGAGTTGTCATTTCATAGAGAATAAAATTAAAATTGACTCAAGAAATACTGTACAGACAATACAGTCTTTGTAGCACACAGTACTTGCACTATTGCAAGGTAGAATGCAACAGAATTTCTAATGACAAGGATCGTATACAATTTAAATTTTGACATTTTAAGTTTTTACAAATGAAGATCTTAAATACACTACCAATTCTAACAGAATTAAAGTTATGAAAACGTATTCTCAAAATCTTATCACTTGTATGATAAATTATGCAATATCAGTATGTACCAGAACCAGTCTCGTCATAAATTTATCTTAATACCTTGGTCAATGAAGCTATTTACTGTATTAGACTTATCAAGCAACGCAGATCAAATTTTAATACAATATACAGTAGGTGCTGCATAGTACAAAGCAGAAAAAATAAAAAAAAACAAGATATATAACTGAAGTACACATAGCACATGAAATTGTGCTTGAGATTGCATGCATAATACATTGCTGAAAAAGGTAAATTGGACACTATCAGTATAATTCTTGTAACTGTCAGTTTCCACTGTATTTAAATATATTTTAAGAAACACTAACTTATGAAATACCAGTACTATGTGCAAGTGCTCAAATCTAGACCTATTGTCTTATGAATGATATTTTGTCTTGTGTAGCAGTAATTACGAGCAGCATCCTCACTGCAATAAGATCCAATATAATTTCTCCAATTAAGCAAAATTGTAAGTTAATTTTGTTAATAAATATGTTCATAATAAATTAGCAAGACACACACCTGGTCTGTAGCGGCGTTCACACATGCCTGTCATAGTTTCCCAAGTCTTGTTGACCGGGTCAAACTTCTCCACTTTATTGGTATTCTCAGTTGAAGCATGCCACCCTCCTGTTGAGGAAATTCAATATATAGAGTAATGCAAAAAGCCTTATTAGACCAATGATTAAAACTAGCACTCAGTACCAATACAGGATCTGCCACACCACTGATTCAAAGGAACACTCGGTACCGATACAAGGCCTTCGTGAACATACACAAAATATTTACATCACACTTTCATTTATTAACTATTTTAAGTGATTCAGTGGTGAAATTGACATACAGAAATTCCAACTGTGTTTATAAAAAAGCTTGGTAGATAGAGTATTTCAATGCCAGAGATATCCTTCATGGGAGTAAGGTGTCCCCCATATAGCTACCTAAGGGAGCAATGGTGTCGAGATATTCTTTAGGTGGCACTGGCTAGTCAAACTACATCACAGCTAGAAAAGTCAGGTTAAGGCCCTCCAAGGGTAGCATCAGCTCGTTAAGGCACTTAAAAGTATGTGTATGTGTGTTTGCGCACGCGCGCGTTTACACATACACACCTTCAGAATTATTTCACATTTACTCCTTTACATGACTGTGTAGCAGCTCTGCCCTTTCAGGCTTTTCTGGAGGGTGTAGTATGGTTTCTTTCTGTTTACCTCAATGCTACTCTGAGCAATTCTCATTCTTGTTGTTTGTAAACACAGTTTGGCTAGGGCATACCTTATGCAACCAGGATTCTCTCAATGGGCTGCTTTCTTTTTCTTGTCTGCCTCCCTATGGGCTAGTGTTATGCACCTACAGTATTTCTCACAAAGCTCAACAGTGTACCAACCCAACTTTGCATTTATTCAACATGCGTACATGCATAAAATAAAATATATACCGGATCTCATGAATTGTACAATTATATAGTCCAGAATCAAACCTATGATGTAGATAAACCCATGAAGTACTGCTGCTGCAGAGCCACTTCGTGGAATAATCATTGATGGAAGCTGCTCCCAGGAGTCCGTGTGGGGGTCATACATCTATGAGAAAAATGTTCACATTATATTTAAAAAAAAAGTCAACTTTAGGCAGTATTTTTTTTTTTAAATATAATTTGATTTAGCAAGTACAGTACTGTAGTTCACTTTATAAAATGGCAACAAAGTGATTATAAATTAATCTATCAACTAAAGATGTGTAGAGGTACAGTATAACAAAGATTCTTTGTGTGCATGCAATTACAAAGCTACCCAATTCTTCCTTGGAAAGATATCCTCAAATTGAACAAATCAAGAGATACAATTACATACAGATATTACTGGATATTGCAGAATGTTTCTTTATTCTCAAGCCAAGAAAGCTGCAGATACTGTATTCCTATTTGTACTTCAAACATTGATTCATCAACATTACAAAACACACACCATCTACTTTACATTTTTTTATCTTGACTGTTTATTATTCTCATCTTAATACTGTATTCTTACTTTACCACTAGTCTCCAAGAATACTAACTTCTAATACACCTAAATACTAAGGATAACTTTTACAACTGAAATATATATGCACCTATGAAGGGACTTTAGAGACAAAATAATTATTAAATACAGAAGATTAATAAAAGCAAGAGTCCTCTGTGCCTCACTGCTCATTAGGATCAATTAATAGTTTTATCACAACAGCTAAATTGGGAAAATCCGAAGGAGCCGTGATGAGGATTCGAACCTATGCGCTGGGTGTTCCCAGGCACATGCACTAGACAACTAGGCCACGACATGGACAAAAGAATGGAGTCCTTTTGACCCTGAGGATTTAGGGTCAAACCAGGAACCCCTGAGGATTCTTCAGGAATCTGAGGGTGCAGTAGTACCCCAGGTTGCAATCCTTTTGACCATGTCATGGCCTAGTTGTCTAGAGCGTGTGTCTGGGAACATCCATCGCATAGGTTCAAATCCTCATCACGGCTCCTATGGATTTTCTCATTGACGGGACCACGTTAATGTGATTACTCTCTGTGAATAGCTAAATTGTTACTTAATGGAATTTATGCATTTACCTTTCTGCAAATCGGTAACAAAATTATAAACACAATAAAAGTCAAGCTGAGTGTACAGTATTACTGTATATGAAAATCTTTTATAAGCAGGACAATTGGTTGCTTTCTTGAGTAAGGTCTTTTTTGTTCCTTGGACAAGGATGTTGCACACAAAGTATATATTGACAACACTCTGCACATACCAAAAATACTTGTGCCCACCATAAATACCCCATGTTCTTAAGGCACCATGAATGTAATAGTTAAAGCTAAGAGAGTACCATACAGCTGGTGCACAACCAAGCTAGAACCGAGAGAACCAGTTGTTCTGTCTAGAGTTAGCTTAGAGACATGCAAATAACTGTATACAGGCACAAAGAAACAGGTTTCTAAGGATAAATGCAAGTCCTTTAACTCAGGTGTTAAGCCTTTGCTTGTCTAAATTGCATGTTGAACTGGTCAAGAATAATGTAAGGATTGGAGCCAGAAAATCCAATCAGTTTATGTAAAGATGATCCACCTGATGGAACTCTAGGATAGCGACCAGGTGACCACTCAGCGATTGGTCTGGGATAGCAACCACTATTAGCAATTGCTAAGAGTGCTTGGTAGACCCCAAGATGATTGGAAAGATCCCTACCGTACCAGTACAGAATGTCAATCTGCACTGATTGCATGAAAATTGCCCAAGGGAGAAACCAACTATGTAGTAGAGCTTAGGAAATACTCTAAGATATGCTGAATATTACAACTACTGTATTTGCTTAACATTGCAATTTAAAAATAATGCCTTTGCAAACCACTTACAAAATCAAAATCAAATTGTCATGCATTTACAATTATTATCAATACAAATTTACATACTTGCACAAGATCAATCCCGTCACCATCTTCCAGAATAGCACCACCACACACATAAAGCTTTCCTTGACAGGCAGCAATAGCTGGGGAAGTAAGGGCCAATTTCATGGAAGCCACGGGACTCCACGAGTTGATGCGAGGATCGTAACGTTCCACATCAGTCAACCTATTTGATCCATCCCAACCCCCAACTGCATAGACATAACCGTCTAGTGTTGCTGAACCTATAAAGATCATATAAACATGAACATTGAGAAAACAAAACATAATTTTCTCAACAAGAACACGATGTACATCCACAACATATATGTTGATGGTGAATACGTAGCTGATGGCACTTAACGAGAATACTGTATTTATTCCAGGAAAAGAAAGGCAGAAATATATTATAAAAGAAGCTGCGTGTGATATCAGACCGACATGTCATTTTACCTAGTTCTGATCTGGGCTTAGACATGGGTGCCAAGTCATGCCACTCATCCAAGACTGGGTCATAACGCCACAAACATCGAGTCACTGTACCATCGGGAAACTCTCCTCCAGCCAGATACAGGATATTTTCTCCAGATACAACCAAACCGTGCTTGCTAATATAAACAAACAAGATCAATATTACAAATTGCAATTTTATATTTTATGAAATCAAACTCAAAAGCCATTATGTGCTACATTAATTTTCTACATAAATGGGTCCACAAACTTTGCCCCGTGGTTCAATAACCTTGCTCACCAACCTTGGCCAGTAACATTCCAAATAATCTGGTTATGTAGTTGTGGTAAAGGAGAAAGTCAACTCTAACTAGAACCACAGAAAGATCAATTCATTATCATACAAAAGAATGAACATTAGTCAACAAATCCCCTCCAAACAAAAATTTGAATTCAACAATGCCAATTATTTCTTTTCTAAGTACAGATTGGGCAATCAACTGGAACTCTATCTTGTGGCAGCACAGCCACCACAACAGATGCTAATGAATCGGTAGCCATGCTTGTCGTTAATTGGCACTCCTCACTGTCTACCTCCAGCTTGGCAGTAGTCACTAATTACAAGTTGTCCATGATTTTATCATATGTTACTGTCCCTATGCTTTAATATTCACTTCATGGTGTATATCCATTGTTTACATAACACTGTCTAGTGCTATCCACCTCCAGCTTTATTTTGGTTTTGTTTGGATCTTGTTTATGTGCGTGTCTCAGACATAAACCTTGGCATTGGGCACAGGTTACCCTTGACTTATTTGTTGGGGTGACATTTTGTTCCTTCTTTCCCAAGCATACATGGGTGGCCTGAACAATAAGCGAGGTGTTGTTGGATCCTTCGGCCCTGTCATGTTGGTGGTACAGTACTGCTGTCTGGTAGCAGTCAAGGTAGTGACTGATTGCCTAGCTGGTAACGAGCAAGGAAAATCACCAACAGTGTTTGATTTTAATAAAAATTTAATGAGGGTTTAGCGAATCTAATATCTGTTGTCGGTTTTGTATGATACTAGTTGGGCTCATGGTGGTCACTAGTTAGATTCAACAAATTATATGACCAGACAATTTATAATGTTACTGGTACATTACGTAATAGTGAGTGACCCGTCATTACACTTTGGTTAGCAGAATGTCTTTGTGGCTCTATACAAGACACTGGCTTCTTGCAGCACCCATGAGTCCAGCTCAAGAAGTACAGTATTTCCACTTCACACAATACCCTGATTTTGAATTTACTTAATTCCTTATCTATTACTTTTAAATATACTGAAATATGTAAACATTAAATGATATGATCAAAAACAATTAAATCTACATTTACATCTATCTGCACAGAAAAATAAAAGATCTCATATTTAGAGCCTCACTTAGCACAAATATACTAAAAGTAGAGCATAGACACCAGTGTTAAGTGAACACACCTGACAGCAAATGGAAGACAAGAAAGGCTTCTCCAGCAGTGCGCAAGAGGATCAAAACATTCCACTGAGCGCAGCACCAGTTTGTTGTCTTCACCGCCCACTGCCACTATCACCTATCAAAATGAATGATTTTACCAATGTTTTCTACAATGTGAAGCTTAGCAGGTATGACTAACATTTTATAATCTAGCTCTAATATTATAGTAATGTTATTTTGTGCTGTAGTAAAGTGTTTCAAGCTAACCAACACAATTCCCTGTAGCGACATCTTAACCCGAACCAAAGTTGGGTTTGTTCTCAACTCGCAGTCATGACTACAAAATTCGCATCCCAGGCAGGACAGAATTAGTTGGGCAGATTTCCTAATACCTAATGCCGCTGTTCACCTGGCAGTAAATAGATACTGTGAGTTAATTAAATGTTTTGGGCTACATCATGAAGTTTGGTAAGTGCGTTTGTCACTTAGCAAGTCATTTAAATACCATTGGGCCTGGCTAGTAACTCATTGGGTGACCATACTAGCTAGGATGACCTCAATTAAGTGTAAGTGGAACAATAGCCTATGATACAAATGGTACTCTCCGAGCTCAAGATTTATCCAGAGTATCATCTAAGAAATGTGTCGCATTCCTTTACATGCTTTAATAAATGTTACAATAAACAATGTTAACCCTTCATAAAATCTTGCCAACATTAATAATTATAAACAGGGCAAACATTAATAATTATTACAAGTTAATAACCAACAAGCTACCTCAATATAATTGTCTCTTGAAATTAATAATATATTTACAGTCAGACCATCTTGTTGACAGAGGTTAAATTCATTATTAAAAATATATGACATCACTATTTGTATGTAGATATCTTGCATTACAATATTAATATGTTTCAATAACAATTTTTTTTTTGTAGCCAAGAGGTGCTACTGAATGCTAACTTCACCTGCAGGCAACTTACCGTTGTCGTGTTTGTGTTGCGTCTGTGACGGGTGCGTGGAGATGTTAGTTGGTGGCGTCTGTCGGGAAGGAGATGGTAGAGCCTGGCTTCCTCCACTATCACACGGCACTCTGGCGATGACCTCACGGCCATTTCCCCTTCCACAACATCCACTAAAAAATACGGACTAACAAGTGCCAACCTCACGCACTCCAGAGCCTGTATCGGAAATTTTATAAGTAACATGTAAGTTTTATCACCATAAAAGTCTTATTAAATACCGTACAGGCAGATATTATTCAACTCAAAATAATTAACGGAGACGAGTCACATTATGGAAGCCGTATCGAAATATAATACTGTACAATATACAGTATGCAATGTACTCGTCTATAGTAAGCAAATATACACAAATGCTTCTTTTCATACGTACATAATATAGAACTTGGAGGGAGGGAGTTATCAAGGGGAAAGTGTCAAGCCATTACGACTATATAGCACTTGGAAGGGGGGTCAGGATAAGGATTTGGGATGGGACGAGCAGAAGGAATGGTGCCCAACCACTTGAACGGTCGGTGATTGAACGCCGACCTGCATGAATCGAGGCCGTCGCTCTACTGTCTAGATTAATTACTGTCTAGATCTATTATACCAAAATAGATGTATAATAACCATATTTACATTTGAATGTAAATGAAGTGGTGACAACTAAAATCAACATCATAACTTCACTACCCCAGAAACATACGTATGGCAAACTGCACATTATGGGGTTAAGAATCACAATCCATTGGTGCATTTGTTAACTACTGTGAAAATTAATTCAAATATATGAATTAATGTCATTATCAGCTGGCAATCTGTTGTTTGTGAAATAAATCATATACTATCATATATTATACATTACTCTCGGCTCACCTTGTAGAATGTGGGTGCTCTCGTGGAGTAAGAATGATGGAGCCAAGCAGTTGTAGCATCAAACACATGCTCCTCTCTGTCTACCTCCAGTTCATCTGCAGATATAATCTCTACCACTTTTTCTACTGGTAGATTAAGCCACTCTTCACCTCCCATCACCCGAGTAAAGTTTCTGTACGACAAAAAATTTATTTTCACAACAGCTACGTATATCTTGCCTGCATTTTTGGAAGCAAGCATGTTTATGTACAACTCTGTTTTGGATATGGTTATCAGAAACAAACACAAACCTCTAATCATTTATGTCTATATTTCTTGCTACAGTATCTCATTAAAATTATTTCTTTTGCCCAGTCAATTACCTTCACAACCCTTTCCACACTACATGCATCTATATTTTTATCCTAATCATAAACATACAAATGAATGATATTTACAAAAAATACTGCAAAACATTATAAACTCGTGATTTTCAAAAATAATAACCATCGGTCTCAACACATTAGTTGGCTTAGTGTAGTTCTAAATGGAATTTACAAAACCATTGGACATACAGTACGTTGTATCGAGAGACTGGACTGCACCTTTACTTATATTACTATAATGCCAGTATACGTATAGGTTTTTGGGACTATCAACTGTGGTTCATCCACTTAATGTCTATGCAAAATTCACAACAGTTTTCCCCTTACAGAATCTGCACAATAAAAGGCGTGTTTATTTTCTTCAGTACAGTACAACATTTTACATTTTTGGTGGGTGGGGAAGCACATGCCTGGAAAGTATGAAACAAAATGTATAGGATAAAGAGGGTGAAAGAAAATTTAAGTGACACAATCATTCATAACACAGTGTACCATCAAGGGAAACCTTATTCCACTACACTATAACAAATGTTGTCACTGCAATATCTAATTTTTATGGCTGGTTATACAGCATTCCATGTAAATGGTGACCTGTCTAGTGCAATGAGACAATTACCATGCTTAGAAATGTTGCAAAATACTAGAGAAAATACAAATTAGAGTGTGATAATGTTTTAATGGGGGGGGGGAGGGAGGAGGTTAGTTGAGAGAATATACCAATTATATATTTCATGCAAAAGTTTATTATACATTTTTTTAATTAAGCAAGATGTAGTTGATAAGCTTGGATTGTAAGCTTGTAGCTTACAATCCAAATACTGTACCTTAACTATAAGCTTCTTGAACAGGATGAGGAGCTTTGACATACAGGTAATCAGAAGAGGAGGAAATAAAAGTTTAAAACATAAACAGTGGTAAAATTTGTGA